>SJXQ01011102.1:9371-222403 GCA_006408695.1 Aepyceros melampus | reverse complement strand
TCCTGGTTGGTGATGATCCTGACCGTCTGTGTTTCCAAATGCTGTGACCTCTTCCGCGCCCCCAGGGAAGATGGCCGAGGGATGAGGGACCACCATCCAAATAGAGCTTACTGACCCCCGCTGACCGCACCGGCTGGGAAGGGGAAAGAAGGCAGCATCAGAAATTAGGCTGATGTGTATGCGGCCACACTCTAGGATGATTTCATAGCACAAAGCGGTTTTGGAGGATCGGTGAGGATTCACAAGTGGCTCCACTCCCCTAGCTAGCCAGTAGGATTCTCCATGAGTTAGGGACGGGGTGATCAGCCCTCCCCATCCCTAGTTTAAATGCTGAAGACTCCCTACTCTCTGGCTGCTTCTTTCACCTTTTAAGTTGAATGCAAAAGTGATCTAAAACAAAGACCTTTTGGGGGACGCGATGCCTGGGGAAGGAGGGGGCGCCTAGTTTGCTCTGCCAAGCAGCTTGTGGTGTGATCAGTCAGCAGGGGAGAGGGGTTTGTCACACTGTCACCACCCACGGTGCAGACAGAGCTTCCTGGCACCTCCTCTGAGCCAGTCTCCCAGCAAACGCCCCCATCCCGGGAGGGATGCAGTGGGGAGGGCGGGGACCTCCCATCCTTGTGGTCCCAGGACTCGCCAGAGCCCACCAGCCTTCCTGCCTGTTCTGCTCAGGGACTGAAGGGCCTCTCTGAGCCCACATGAACCCCAGGGAGTGTTTCCACTCATGAGAAAGCAGTGGACAAACGCAGACTGAGTCGTCCCTGAGCGCTGGGTCCAGTTTCAGATGTTGGGACCACAAGTTAGAGGCACGGCCCTGTTCTCAGTGTCTCAGAGAGAAGGCAGTGCTGTGAGAAGATGACTGAGCCGTGTGACATATTATACAACACATCCCACCCAGAATTCCCTTCACCTCAGTACATGGCACATTCATCTCCCCAGTGGCTCAGACCAGAATCTTGGCACATCCTTTAAGCCAGTGTCTTAGCACATCCCATACTCCTTCTTCTCTCTCTCTCCCCACATCCAGTCCTTCAGCAAATCCCGTTGGCAGTGCTTTCTAAACACACCCAGGAGCCAAGCAGTCCTCGCAGCCACCACCCCAGCCCAAGCCACCATAACTGTCCTGGATCAAAGCAATGCCCTTCTTGTTGGCATCCCAGTGGCCACCTGTGGCAGCTGGGGTGACTCACATGGAAGCCTAGTGATGTCATCCTTAGCTCAGAACCATCCACTGGCCTCCTCCCACCTCAAAGGTAAAGCCAAAGGGTTTACCAGGGCAGGGGAAGTACAGCCCAGCCGGCTATGCCTGCCTCAACTCCGACCTGACTCTGGTCATGCTCCCTCTCGCCACCTCTTGTTCCCAGCAGGCTGCAGACTTCACTTTTCCTCTAACAGTTCAGACACCCTTCTGCTCCTAACTCTCTTCCCCTCAATGGTTGCCGGGCATGCTCACTCCTTTATCTTCTTGCTAAAGTCTTTCCTGAGCAAGTCTTTTATATCAGTGTCCAAAACCCATTACAGAAAGACTAGAAATTCCTTCAATACATCACAGAAATGTAAAAAATGTATTTTACACCAAATAATACACCAATATAGAAATATTTATACATTTGAAGTACAACAATACCTGTTACGACACTATTTAAAACAAAAAATATGATAATATGCATAACATTTTTGCTACAACAAAGTTTGACAGTTAGATGAATAAGGACTCTGTCATTTTTACATGTTGAAGTGAGAAGAAATCTTAACCTGAAATTACATTCATGAATAAATTCAAATATATTTTTGCATTAACATAAATGCCTCAAGAAGTAATTTTATTTTACCATTTTATTAGAGGTATCTGTGTTACATAATTCAAGAAATGATACAAAGTTGTTTACTAACATATACCTTTTTGAAGAAATTTACTTAAGAATCTCTTTGAATATTATTCATTCAGAGTATTCTTTTTAAGTGCTTGCAAATTTATTCTCAATCAATAAACTCCAATAATCTGTCCTTAGGATAATAGTAATTAAATGTAGCACTTAGTATTACATCATTTTGGGTAGAAAAGATCAGTTTTACACAACAATACAAATTTCAAGTATGAATACACATTAAAAGAAAAGTTGAAATGGATCTATATGATTAAATATAATCAAACTACTATTTATTCAAAAGCAAATTTACTGCAAAAGTCACCTTGAAGTTTGCTTTCTTTGGATT
Source organism: Aepyceros melampus (assembly GCA_006408695.1). Lineage (NCBI taxonomy): Eukaryota > Metazoa > Chordata > Mammalia > Artiodactyla > Bovidae > Aepyceros > Aepyceros melampus. The sequence continues at coordinate 220,186 of SJXQ01011102.1, read as the reverse complement.
ATAAGTTTATCAGCATAGATTTTTCCAATGTACTTCTACAATAAACATAATTATACACTATATAAAAGAATTAACTTGTTTTATTTCACAATGAGGTTTGTTTTTTAGATCATTTTAGCTCAAAATGCATCAATAATGTCTATACTGTGGGCAGGATTAAGTTTATGTTTATACTCTGAAGACACTGGCCAAGTATGATGCATGAACATGTTGCCAAAGATTTATACCAAAAAAAAGTTGTTACTTTTCTTAAAGAATTAGCTAGTTAACAAAAATATTCTTAACTAGATGCAGATATTGATTTGCATTTTGTTCAGAGAAAACCATAATAAAGTTGAATACACTCAGTTTATTTATCTTTATTTTACTGTGTTAGATATGTTTAGAATAACATTGCTAGTGCTTTGGGTGACTTCCCTGGTGGCTCAGAGGTTAAAGCGTCTGCCTCCAATGCGGGAGACCCAGGTTCGATCCCTGGGTTGGGAAGATCCCCTGGAGAAGGAAATGGCAACCCACTCCAGTATTCTTGCTTGGAGAATCTCATGGACTGAGGAGCCTGGTGGGCTGCAGTCCATGGGGTCACAAAGAGTCGGACATGACTGAGTGACTTTACTTACTTACTTACTTACTTGGCCATGCTAGCTCTCTGTTGATGTGCCCTGGCTTTCTCCAGTTGCAGCAAGCAGGGGCTACTCTTGAGTTGTGGTGCATAGACTTCTCATTGTGATGACTTCTCTTGTTGCGGAGTGTAGGCTCTAGGGCCTGCAGGCTTCAGTGGCTGCAGCACGTATGCTCAGTATTTGCCATTCCCAGGCTCTAGAGCACAGGCTCAGGATTTGTGGGGCAGGGCTTTGTTGTTCTGCAGCACGTGGGATCTTCCCGGGCCAGGGATCAAACCTGTGTCTCCTGCATTGGCAGGTGGATTCTTTCCACTGAGCCACCAGGGAAGCCCTCTGAGTAAGTGTTGTAACATTTTGTAAAAATCGTATGCCATTCTATCTAGCTTATTATTTACTAAGGATCCTCTCCATCATGGCTCCAGGAAAACACTAAGGAAACTCTGAAGATGAACCTACAGAAGAGGAAGCTCACGGAAACCATAAATACCCCTGGGGAGGTCTGTTGCTTAAACTTGCACCAGCTTCCAGTTTGCAACGTTGTGGGTGGCATTTTATACTCCAGACAGTCTTTGTTGGTTATTTATTAAGAATTAGGTAAATCATCCACTGTGAGTTTCTTCCTGTTTGCGCAGCTTTTTGGAAGTACTACTGATTCCTACAGAGGACAGGGAGCTTTGTCCTGCAGCTTCCATTTGCATTTTTTCTGAAAACAATAACCAGATATTCTCTAAAAATCTCTCCACTGAATTCATGCAAGTTTTTTTTTTCCTTTTTTTCTCCCAAATTCTTTATTATTTTTTTAAATTTTTATTGGAGTATAGTTGCTTTACAATGTTGTGTTAGTTTCTGCTGTACAGCAAAGTGACTCTGTTATATGTATACCTACATCTGTTCCTTTTTAGATTTCCACCCCATTTAGGTCACCAGAGAGCACCGAGTAGAGTTCCCTGTGAGATACAGTAGGTTCTCATTAGTTATCTATTTTATACACAGTAGTGTGTATATGCCAATCTCACTCTCCCAGTTTATCCTACCCACCCTTTTGGTATCCATACGTTTGTTTTCTACATCTGTGTTTCTATCTCTGCTTTGCAAGTAAGTTCATCTGTACTATTTTTCTAGATTCCGCTTATAAGTGATCTATGGTATTTGCTTTCCTCATTGTGACTTAACTTCACTGTATGAGAGACTTGAATTTTTTTACTTTTTAAAATTTATTTGAATTTTTTCTTCCAGTTTGATTGGGATATCATTGATACACAGCACTGTATAGGTTTAAGGTATCCAGCATAATGATTTAACCTATGTACGTCACGAAATGAAGACCATGAAAGTTTAGTGAATGTCCATCACTTCACATGGATACATAATTGTGTGCTCAGTTGGTCTGAGCCTGCCAGGTTCCCCTGTCCATGAGATTCTCCAGGCAATATTGGAGTAAGTTGCTTCTCACTCCAGGGGGATACATAAATAAATAAATAGAAAAAATGTTATTTTTACTTGTGATGCTCACTCTTAGGATTTTCTCTCATAACAACTTTCATGTGTAACATACAGCAGTGTTACTTCTATTATCATGTTGTACATTACATCTTTAGCACCTATTTATCTTATAGCTAGGAGTCTGTATCTTTGGTTGCCTTCATCCAGTTCCCTCTCACCTTACCCCATGCCTCTGACAACCACAAATCTGATCTCTTTCATGTCTGTTTGTTTGTTTTTGAAATATAATTGACCTGCAACACCATGTTAGTTTGTGTTATGCAACCGAGTAACTTGAGATTTCTATATATTTCAAAATGATCACCACGCTAAGTCTAGTCACTATGTCATCACACAAAGATATTACGTAGTTACTGACTGTATTTCCATGCTGTGTATTTCATAACCATGCCTCATTTATTTTAAATCTATGCAATTTAAATGGTATGGTGTCCAACCCAGCTTCCAGTGGCCATGTGACCCACGGTGGCCAATCAAAGCACTGAATCCCTCCAGAGACTTTCATTGGCTCAGGGGGAGACATGGTATTCAATCCCAATCAGTGGGATGCAATCCTGAGACTTTGGCTGAAACTCTTGCAAGAGAACATTTTCTCTCCTTTTGTTCTTACTCCTTATCCTCAAGAGGATATGCCAGAGTTATTAAGTTCCATCTTTTTTTTTTTTAATTTTTGGTTGCCCTGGGTCTCTGCTGCTGTGTGCAGGCTTTCTCTAGTTGCTGCAAGTGGAAGCTACTCTTCACTGCGGTGCATAGGCTTCTCATTGCAGTGGCTTCTCTTACTGTGGAGCACAGGCTTTAGGCACACAGGCTTCAATAGTTGCAGCACATGGGTTCAGTAGCTGCAGCTTGTGGCTTAGAAGCTGTGGTTCACAGGCTTTGTTGCTCCACAGCATGTGGAATCTTCCTGGACCTGGGATCAAACCCATGTCCCCTGCATTGACAGGCAGACTCTAATACACTGTACCACCAGGGATGTCCAGATTCCATCTTGAGAAAGGAACCTGCTAGGGAATTAGAAACAATAGAGGAAGTCAGAACCACTGTGCAGAAAAATGAGGAACTTATGATACTGCTCAAGACCTCGAATCCCACCGCACTACTGCCTAAACATAAACCAGTGGGATCCTTTTCTGTGTAAAGCAATTCTGTTTATCTTATAATACCACTCACCAAAGAAGTCCGTGTTTATATTTGTGCCCTAAAGAGTACAGAATGACTTGGGTCATCTCAGGGGCCCATGAAATCATTGTCAGAAATGCAGAGACTCAAGAAAAGTGGGAAACCTTCCTGTGTTCAGTTTCACGTCCATCCACAGGCCTCACCACCTGGTGAATAGCTTGAAAATCAAACCCCGCAGCCTGCACAGCTGTCACTGTGCTGCTCTATGAATCACAGGTGTTGAAAGAGATGATGTTTTGTAGATAATGTTTTGGTGCCATTCGGAAGCCCTTGAGAAAGAAATCCAAGGAATCCTTGGAGAAGCATCTCAACACCTGCTCAGAGGCTCCTGGGAAATCTCTGAGCAGTAGGTCTGTCTTTAAAGCCCATCTCCCTCCACCCCCAACATCTTTTTATTTTCATTTGCTTTCTCTTCCTTCCCTAGCCAGAGACCCAATAACCTCTTGCATTCTCCTCCCTCCATACAAAACCATCTCTCAGGAGATCCACTGGAAAACTCATTTGGTCTGAATCGTAAATTACATAAAGGCATGTTACCTTGTGTCTCCCAAGGCTGCTGGGTTTTTAAGAAGGCAGCAGGTCCCTCACGGATGCATTTCAGGTATTGATGAGAATATCTATTGTGATTCTTAGGAGTTGGAAATAACAGGAAATTCCACCCACACTGACTTAAGTTTAAATAGGAAAAAAGTGGGCTGACGTCATTGCAGAGTTCAGTCAGGACTAATTTCTGAGGGTTTTGTTCAGAACCACAGGAACATTCTCTCTTTCCCACCCCCTCACTATATGGCCAAACTTTCTTGTGGGTGAGTTTCATTCTGACAGAGGCTGCCCTTGTGGGAGCAAAATGGATGCCTCAGAACCGGTTCAAATCCAACATGAAAGAATCTACGTCCGCTGGGCCAATCTAGTGTTAAGTCCTGGGATATGTGCTCATGGGACCTGTTTAGGTCACCTCCTTATCCTTGAAGCTCAGACAGCCTAAAACACCAATTGTCCAAAGCCTCAGGTCAGTTCAGTTCAGTTGCTCAGTTGTGTCCGACTCTTTGCCTACATCACTCCAAAGGGCACGAACTAAAAAACAAGGGGTTATGGGGAGAAGGTCAGACCCTCTCCAGCCACAGGAACTCTGTGTGCTCTAACCACAGAATATGGTGGGGGCCTCCGAGAAACAGCAACAGCATATACTGCATGCAGCCACTTAGGCCTGGCAGAGCTATGGAGGTCAGGGAACTTTAAGAGCCTCACAGTTGCCCTGTGGGAAGTGGCTGTACTGCAAAGCCAAACTACACTTTTACGCATAGCAAAGAAGACTGATTTGGGCTCAAGAGTCACTCCTGAAATGCTTGCTGAGTTTTGTTTTGTTTTGTTTTTTACTTGAAATACGGACATGAAAGTTGGACCATAAATAAGGCTGAACGCCGAAGAATTGATGCTTTTGAATTGTGGTGCTAGAAAAGATCCTTGAGAGTCCCTTGGACAGCAAGGAGATCCAACTAGTCAATCCTAAAGGAATTCAACCCTGCATATTCATTGGAAGAACTGATGCTGAAGCTGAAGCTCCAATAGTTTGACACCCCCTGATGCACAAAGAGCTGACTCATTGGAAAAGGCCCTAATGCTGGGAAAGACTGAAGGCAGGAGGAGAAGGGGACAACAGAGGATGAGCTTGTTGGATAGCATCACCAACTCAATGGACGTGAGTTTGAGCAAACCCGGGAGATAGTGAAGAATAGGGAAGCCTGTGTGCTGTAGTCCATGGGGTCTCAGAGAGTCGGACTTTTGTTGAACTTGAGTTAATGACTAAACAGCAGTCGATTTACAATGTTAAGTTAGTTTCTGTTGTACAGCCAAGGTATTCAGATATATGGTAATAGAATATAGAGAGATACATATTTTTATAGATATATATAGAGAGAGATTCTTTTTTATTTATTCCATTATAGGTTATTATAAGGTATTAAATAGAGTTATCTGTGCTATACAGAAGGGTCTCATTGTTTATCTGTTTTATATATAGTGAGCCTGGTAGGCTGCAATCCATGGGGTCGCTAAGGGTCGGACACGACTGAGCGACTTCCCTTTCACTTTTCCCTTTCATGCATTGGAGAAGGCAATGGCAACCCACTCCAGTGCTCTTGCCTGGAGAATCCCAGGGACAGGGGAGCCTGGTGGGCTGCCGTCGATGGGGCCGCACAGAGTCGGACACGACTGAAGCGACTTAGCAGCAGCAGCAGCAGCAGCAGTGTTTATTTCTAATCCCAAGCTCCTAACTCATCCCTCCCTTACCCCACATGTTCCCTTTGGTAATCATGAATTTATTTTCTCTATCTGTGAGTCTGTTTCTGTTTTGCAAATAAGTTCAAAAGTTAGATTGCATATACAAGTGATGTCATGTGGTATTTGTCTTTCTCTTTCTTTACTTAGTATGATAATATCTTGGTCCATCCATGTTGCTACAGATGGCATTATTTTATTCTTTTTTTTTTTAATATATTCCAGTGTATATATGGGCTTCTCCAGTGGCTCAGAAGGTAAACAATCTGTCTGCAATGCAGAAGACCCAGGTTCAATCCCTGGGTTGGAAAGATCCCCTGGAGAGGGAAATGGCAACCCACTCCAGTATTCTTGCCTGGAGAATTCGATGGATAGAGGAATGTGGTGGGCTATAGTTCATGGGGTCACAGAGTCAGACAGGACTGAGCAACTAACACTTCACTTCAGTGTATATATACCAATCTTTATCCATTCATCTGTTAATGGACACTGAGTTGCTTCCAAGTCTTGGCTATTGTAAGTAATGTTGCTGTGAACATTTGGGTGCATGTATTTTTCAGATTAGATTTTTCTCTGGATATATGCCCAAGAGTGGGATTGCTGGATCATATGGTAGCTCTATTTTTAGTTTTTTAAGGAACCGCCATACTGTTCTCCATAGTGGCTGCACCAATTTACATTCCAACCAATAGTGTAGGCGGTTTCCTTTTTTTGCTGAGTTGTTTTTAAAGCGCTCATTAACTGCTCCTAAACAGACAAGTATCTTCCCCAAATGGCAGAAAAGTCCTCTGTTACCAGTGAAGGGAGGTCAGCCCCTGCACATCACAGCTGGATTCAGTGAACCTGCTTCAGCATCTTCTAACACTCTGACAGCATCAGGACCTACCCTGCTTTCCAGCAGAAACTCACAAGGGTTGGAAACTGGGCTTAATCAAGCCTGACGTGTTCTCCCAAGGCTGATCCAGGCTGAAGTGTTCCTGCCACAGGAGCAGACCGCCACTGCCAGGGGAAGGAGGGTGATTTCAGGACTGGAATGAGACACTTAACAACCCCAAGAGAGGAAAGGAGTAGCAGAGATTGCCTCCCCAGTGGGGTGTTGTGCTGTGGGCTGCAGGCTATGGCTTGTCCTGGTGGTGGCCTTGCTCCAGAGGAGGAGAGGAGGGTAGTGGGGGCCCTGCCCGCCATGCAGCCCACTTTGGGGACCCCTGCTGAACTTCCCATCACCTGATCAGCCACAGAGAGAGCCAAGAGGAGAGGGCATCCTCTTGAGTCCCCCCCCCCCCTTTTTTTTTCTCAGTCTGCTAATCTTTTACTGGGGCTCTCATTTTTGTCCTCTCCCAGAGAGAAGTGGCTCCTTTTTTTAGTTTTATTTATTTACTTACTTGGCTCTTTTGGTCTTAGTTGCAGCACGTGGCATCTTTGTTGCATTATGCAGGTTCTTTCATTGTGGTATAAAGACTCTCTCTAGTTGTGTGTGGGTTTAGCTGCTCCATGGCACGTGTGATTTTCTCTCTCCAACCAGGGATCAAACTCACGTCCCCTGCATTGCAAGGTGATTCTTAACCACTGGACCACCAGGAAAGTCCCCTAAGTGGCTCCTTAAATACCAGCCAAGGAATTGGGAAATCTTGTGGATTGTGCCTGTTCAATCAGCCCTGCTGCCTCCTCTTCAGACTCTCCCATGTTACTTGCAGGGGAAGAGCTCCTGGGAAGCGGTTCAGCTATAGGACATGGCATCCTCCAAGAAGGAGCATGATGCTTTTCAGGCACTGATAGAGGCGACATATTTTTCCTTTGGTGAACACATATCCCTTGAGTTCCTTCATTGAGCAAGGCTGTTAGATTAGAATAACCTCTCAAATATTCCCCTTCTTCAATCCATCTTGCACACAATGGGTAGTTATTTGACCATTCATCTGCTGATGGACATCTAGGTTGCTTCCATGTCCTGGCTATTACAAACAGTGCCGCGATGAACATTGGGGTACACGTGTCTCTTTCAATTCTGGTTTCCTCGGTGTGTATGCCCAGCAGTTGCAAGGTGATTCTTAACCACTGGACCACCAGGAAAGTCCCCTAAGTGGCTCCTTAAATACCAGCCAAGGAATTGGGAAATCTTGTGGATTGTGCCTGTTCAATCAGCCCTGCTGCCTCCTCTTCAGACTCTCCCATGTTACTTGCAGGGGAAGAGCTCCTGGGAAGCGGTTCAGCTATAGGACATGGCATCCTCCAAGAAGGAGCATGATGCTTTTCAGGCACTGATAGAGGCGACATATTTTTCCTTTGGTGAACACATATCCCTTGAGTTCCTTCATTGAGCAAGGCTGTTAGATTAGAATAACCTCTCAAATATTCCCCTTCTTCAATCCATCTTGCACACAATGGGTAGTTATTTGTTGCTGTTGTTTCCTCAATATCCTTTTTTAGCATTTGTTGTTTTTTAATTTTATCTTTATTGAAGTATAATTTATTTACTATGTTGTGTTAGTTTCAGATGTACAGCAAACTGATTCAGTTATATGTATACGTGTGTGTGTGTGTGTATATCAGATTCTTTTCCCTTGCAGAGTTTTATAAAATCTTGAATATAGTTCCCTTGCTATACAGTAGGTCCTTGTTGGTTATCTAGTTTATATACAGTAGTGTGTATCTGTTAAATTGGGCTTCCCACGTGTCTCAGAGATAAAAAATCCACCTGTCAATGCAGAAGACATAGAAGACATGGGTTCGGTCCCTGGATCAGGAAGATCCTCTGGAGAAGGGAATGGCAACAGACTCCAGTATTCCTGCCTGAAAAATCCCATGGACAGAGGAGCCTGGCAGGCTAAAGTCCATGGGGTCCCGAAGAGTTGGGCATGGCTGAGTGACTGAGCACACACATCTGTTAATCACAAATTCCGAATTCATCCCTCCTCCCCCCTTCCTTCTCCCTTAGATAACCATAAGTTCATTTTCTATGTCTGTGGGTCTATTTTGTGTATAAATTCATCTGTCTCTGTTTTCTGAAGCTTCCACTATAAGTGATACCATATGATACTTGTCTTTGCTTCACTTAGTAGGATAATCCCTAGGTCCAAGTATGTTGCTGCAAATGGCATTATTTCATACGTTTTATGGCTGAGTAATATTCCATTGTATAAATATCCCACACCTTTATCCATTTATCTGTCAATGAACATTTAGATTGTATCAGTAGTTATTTAGAAAGATGGTAACGATAACCCTGTATGTGAGACAACAAAAGAGACACAGATGTATGGAACAGTCTTTTGGACTCTGTGGGAGAGGGCGAGAGTGGAATGGTCTGGGAGAATTGCATTGAAACAAGTATATTATCATATGTGAAACGAATCGCCCGTCCAGGTTCGATGCATGATACAGGGTGCTCAGGGCTGGTGCACTGGGATGACCCAGAGGGATGGGATGGGGAGGGAGGTGGGAGGGGGGTTCAGGATGGGGAACACATGTACACCCATGGCAGAGTCATGTCAATGTATGGCAAAACCAATACAATATGGTAAAGTAATTAACCTCCAATTAAAATAAATAAATGTATATTAAAAAATAAATAAACCTCACATATAGGGATAGAATCTGTAGCTACAGAGTGGGGTGAAGCACCTGCTGGATGCAGAGTCGGGACTCATATTTGTCCCCCCGCCATCAGTAGAGACACTCCTGGAGGCAAGTGAAGCAGCAGAGGCAGAAAAAGAGCCAATAGGCTGCACAGCATCGACTCTGCCTGCACATCCATGGCCATCTCTCTTCATGTGGCAGCATCTTATTTGGACACCCAATAACAGTGTTCCTTCCCTGCAGTTGACTTACTAGTGTCAGAACATTTTTATTGCTTGATTGAGAGTAAATGTTTCAGTTTAGAGAAAACAGTATTTCTCTTCCTCAAACCTGGACCCAAAGTTTAAACCCTGATTCTCTTCCTTTCTATCCACTTGCCAGTTTCTAATATATAAAGCATCATTTCAGAGTTGTCAGTAGGTCTCGGCTCCTGATCCAGGTTAAACATGAGAAGTATTATAATAATAATAGAAATAGCAATGTTTTCATGTATCCTGGGTGTTCATTACACAGCAGGTAGTATTTCTTTGATCCTCACAATGACCCCAAGAAATACTGTTATTTTTATCTTATGTTTCAGATAAGAATATTGAGGCATCCAGAGGTTTTTTGTTTAAACTGTGACAAAATATATATAAGATTACCATCTTAACGATTCCAAGGTGTACAGGGCAGTATTGTCAAGTATATTCACATTGTTGAGCAACTGTCACTACCATCCAACTCCAAAACTCCTTTCTTCTTGCAAAGCTGAAATTTGGTGCCCATTTAAACACTAAGTCCCAATTAAGCACTAATTCCTTCTGCCCCTGGTAGCCTCTATTCTACTTTCTGTCTTTGTGAATTTGACCACTCTAGGTGCTGTGTATTAGTGGAATCATACAGTATTTATCCTCTGTGTCTGGCTTATTTCATTGACTGTAACATCCTCAAGGTTCATGCATGTTTTTGCATGGGTCAGAATTTCCTTCCTTTTCAAGGTTGAGTCATATTCCATCATATGGACAGACCATTTATCCATTTATCCATTAGTGGGAACTTGGGTTGCTTCAGCCTTTTGTCAATGGCTGCTGTGAACACACAGTTGGTTTGTTTTGGGGGGGATATAGGGGGAGTTTTTTAAATGGGTAGGTCATTTCCAAATGAAATGAGATACTAAAGCATTAATTATTGAATATTGGCTTCTCTTTGCTGAGAGATTAAAGGTATCTAGGAAACTGAAGGTACTTCATGCCACGCTGAGATATTCTCTAAAGAAACCACATGTCTAAAACGGTACATGCTCATGATTTTCTAAGAATGGATTAAATCTGGTTGGATTTTTGTATTTCTAAATGGATTTTGTTGGAAGTGGGCTAGGGCAAGATTTCTGCCTGCAAAGTTCTCTTGGAAAATGAATGCACAAAATTTTAACACATCATCAGAAACCAAGATCCATGATACCCATTTCCAAGGCCTGTTTTGCTTTTGCTTCTATCACTCATCATTCAGGATATGGGTTGGCAAACTATGGCTGCCATGGTAATAAGTTGGGAATATACCATTCATTTATCAGTGCTGCTTTAGCACTGCTGTGGCAGTCTTAAGTAGCTGTGAGGGCAATCGCACAGTCCACAAAGCCAAAAATGCTTACCATCCATTTCTTTACAGAAAATATTTCTCACCTCTGTTCAAGGACTCTGACCAGGCTTTCCTTCTGTGAGTGATCATTTACCATGGCACATGGAAAGCCCACACTCCCAGCCAAAAATAACTCCTCCATACATGAATGCTTGCAATCCCTCCAACAAGACATCATACTTTTGCACTGACCATTCATTCTCCCTACACTCCTTTGTCAAACTGAACATATTTCTGGGAGAGACTGTATATATATCCCTTCCTGAAAATTTTGTCAGAATGAACTTGCTTAGATCAACTTTGCTATTTGGTAGTCAAAATCAGGACAAGCAGAGATTCTCCCTTTTGGGGAAATGGGATAGATTGGGTCAGAGAGGGCAAACCAACCTTGCCTTCCATCCTGGGTTAGCCAAGAGCAGCATCAGCAAACATACCTCATACAAAATACTCAGCATCCCCAGTCAAATTAGCACATCTTTCTATTATGTTCAGACATTCCTGGGAACTCTTCTCAACACCATCAATCATGGATTTAAGAGATGAAACCTCTTCATCATCTTTGACCTAGAATTTACACAAAGGATCTCAGAAAACAGTTAGACAAAGGGTCAACACCCCTAGAAAACAGGATCCACACAATAACTTAAATGTGTAAAGGAGATAGGAAGTAGTAGAGACTGCAGCAAACTGAGCAGCATATATCCTGTCTGAAGGTGCAGCCAGTGCCACATCCTGTGTGATTATTGCATGGTGGACACATGGGGGGCACATGGTGCTTAAGAGTTTGGGCTCTCATGTCAGTTTATCTGGATTTAAATCTTAGCTCTTTATAAATGAGATCGAGTCTGGACATTTAAACTTCCCTTTCCTCAGTTTCTTCAGTTGTAAGATGGATATAACATTCTTATGACAAATTTGATTCTGCACTGTGTTGGGAAAGCAATCTATCAGAGCCACTTTGATCACTTGTGTATTTGCTTTATAAGTAAGAATTCGCCTCTGAGCTACAGTCTTAACTTCAGGAGTATCTGCACAAAATCCTTTCAAGTTTCATTTAGAACTTCTTAAGTGGAGTCAAGATTAGAAGGTAAAATCAACTTTCCACAACTTCCTCAAGCATGTTACTGCTCTTGATTTTGTCCTAAAACTACTCTCCAAAACTACCCCCAAAACTACTCTCAACTCGTCAGTGAAAGTATTCCTTTAGAAATGTGAGACACATCACATCACTCCTCCACTCAAAATTGTCCTGTGGCTTCTCCATTTTCTCAAAATAAAAGCTAAAATGCCTTACAATTGCCACTAAGACCATCCAATCTCCCCATCCTCCCCCGTGGATCTTCACCACCTGACCTCATTTCCTGCCTCTCCCTTCAGCCAGACTGCCTTCTGAAGATTGCAGAGACCTTGCAGGCATGCTCCCGCCTAAGAACTTCAAATATCTGCTGTCTCTTCTACCAGATCCAGACACAGCTCACCCCTTCACTTCTTCAGGTCTTAGCTCCAAAGACCCAGTTCACAGGGTAATAAGCCAGCTCCATCACTCCCCAACTCTCCATCCCCTTCCCTGGTTTATTTTTTCTTCCTGGAACTTAATCACCATAACCTTGTTTATCTATTCGCTGTCCACCTTTCTGAGGCCAAGACCTTCTTGGTTTGACCATTGATGATTTTCCAATGCCTAGAACAATGCGTGCTGCTTTGTCAATAACTGTTGAAAGGAAGGGTCTAATCTACGGAGTCACAAAGTGGATAAAGGAGAAGAGCTCCATCTATCTTGATTGTGACATGGAAGATTCGGATATCCAAGAGGAACTTCCCTACAGTAGGAAAAAATCAGCAAGTAACCCAGCTCAGCATTCTCCTCTTTGATGTGAGGAGATACCTATGTATTCATTTGTGCAGCAGAATTTCTCCAAGCCTTTATATGAAAAAGCAAGGTCATTTAAAGGATGGCGGGTGGGAATTTTCTCCAGGACCAAGAGAAAACATGCAGGAGTTCCAATTGATGATGGATAATGAGTTGATGGACAACTTTCAGAATTGTATTTAAGAGGTTCTGTTAGTTTGACTCAGAAAACAGTAAAGATATGATGAGAGTGGCTATAGAGAGAATACTACCTTGGCTGTAAAGGCAAGGCCAGAAAGAAAGGGATCCAGCTCCATTGCTACTCCTCCATATTTTATGTTTTCTACATGAAGGAGGAACTGTGACAGCTAATTAGGATTCTTTGGCAGCTTAAATGGTAACAAGAAGCCAGGGGCTGAGCGTTCTTTCTCAGATACTGGGTAAGCAATTAGACTGTGCAGGAGAATTGTACACTGTTACTTCCAAGATGCTAAAGATCAAAATGACAGAAGTCAGATGTTAGAAGTCAAGCAATACATTTGTGGTCCAAAAAAACCCAATTTAAAAGATTTTCAAGAGCAATTTTCACTTTAGGTGGATGCACCTTTCTTTAGACTTTAACTCTTAGGTAAGATGTGACTCTGTGAGGAATGTGGTTATCCCAGTTATTTACATGTTAGGTTTGGAGACATTCTAGGTCAGGGACATTTCTGACATTTCTGTCTTCCTGGACTTAACTGAGAGTCTGGCATGTAGCAGTTTCTTAAATGTTTGTGGAATGAATCAATGGTAGAATAAACCCAGATTTGTATTGAGCATTGATAAACATCCAGTGAGGCACAAAGTATCAGATCCTCTCCATTCCTTTGCCATAGCATTTTCTGTTACACTGTCTTTTTGTGAACACACATACTTGATGAAATTTGGATTTTGGATGTATTGTTTGCTGGATGCCAAGAGGCATCATCTGTCTACACCTGGAGCCAGATGTTCATTATAAGCTAAAGGTTTCTTGATGAGCACTGCCTGGTCAGGCGGAAGCCCAAATTGCAGGCATAGTACCTTCCAGGATTCTAAAATGCCTATAAGGGTGAGAGTAACTAATTCCTCTCCATTTTTCTTTCTATTTTTAGTTGGAATATAATTGCTCTACAACATTGTGTCAGCTTGTGCCAAACAACACTGTGACTCAGCCATATGTATACCCATATCCCCTCGCTCCTGAGCCTCCCTTCCATCCTCCCATCCCTCCCCTCTGGGTCATCACAGAGCAGAGCTGAGCTCCCTGTGCTCTACAGCAGCTCCCCACCTGCTATCTGTTTTACTCATGGTAGTGTGTATATGCGAATGCTGCTCTCTCAATTCACCACCCTTTCTCTTCCCCCTCACCATGTCCACAAGTCCATTGTCTGTGTCTGTGCCTCTATTCCTGCCCTGCAAATAGGTTCATTACTACCATTTTTCTAGATTTCATATGTATGCAATAATATATATATGATATTTATTTTCCTCTTTTTGACTTATTTCACTCTGTATGGCAGGCTCTAGATTCATCCACATCACTTCAAAGGGCTCAATTTCATTCCTTTTTAGGACCGAGTAATATTCCAGTGTATACATGTATCGCAGTCTAGGCTGCTTCCATGCCCTGGCTATTGTAAATAGTGCTGCTCACTCAGGGGCTCTCCTGCCCACCTGGTTGTCAGAGGTCCCCCACCAGCATCTGGTGAGTGTCTTAGGTGTGGGGAGACAATGACCCTGTGTCTTCCTTCTCTGACATCCTGGCTCAACCTCCTTCCATTTCTGTGATAGAAATTATTACTTTGACTTACAATCTTGTGACTACAAGTACATTGTTATATGAAGAAGGAAAACGTATTGACAGCAGGTGCATTAAGGCATGAGTTATAGGTCCTAAGCCCTTTTAAATCCTCTGAGTCAATGCTCAGACATTTGAACGCTGTCCTGCGCAGGGTGCATGTTGGCGCGAAGCCATTGCACTTTTCTTTTGAAACCCAACATAAGAACGATGGTGCTTTGCATGCTGATTTAGGAGTCAAACCTCCATTGGTAGTAACATGAGGCATGCAGCTAGCAGCTCGCACATCACATCTAAAATGGATGTGAGTGTACAACACACTGCTGTGATTCAAACCCCAACTCACATCAGAAACTCTCTCAATGAAGATAGCAAGAGATAATTAGTACCAACCCATCAATACATCTTTACCTTCTGCTTCTACAGAGTTAAAATTAATAGAGGGGGGAAATGATGGCAAAAATGTACATCCAAAATCTGACATTTGATATCATACTTAGCCAAAAGTTGTGGAGTTTGTTTTTTGTTTTTTTTTTTTCCATTATTTGTCTTTCCAGGCCTGGCACTGAGGGTTTCTGCCTTATAAGAACTTGACACAGAGCCTTGACTTTAATTTTAGGGTGAGTTACAGAAGCTTCTGCTGGCTTTTCCCCGAGGGAATGATCTTTGATCCAGGAAGAGGAGAGAAAATGCCAGGAGCATAATGAGTGTTTGTGACTGAGACAAAAGCCCAGCTTGGGGCCCTTGCAAGTAAAACTAGTGAGTCAGATTTCTCCTGGGCACAGTCAAGGAGTAGAATCAATGTGGTTTCAGATCCCACATGCAGACCTTCTTTGGACCCTCAAGTCTCTGAGCAACACTGAACTGGCTGGAATGTTCAGAGATCCTCCCAGGTCCCAGGCCTCTCCAGTCTGGGCACAGCTCAGGCCATAAGAAACAGCAGAGGCCAGCCCAGGTAATGCTCAGGTATTGATGAAAACCAGAGGTGAGCAGTCAGGCCACCACTCTCCATGGAAATATCTTTTTTTTTTTTTCCCCAGAGTCAGATTAAGACTTTAGAGGCCCAAAGTTCAGAAAATATTGTGGAGGCCACCATATGGTATTCAAAATTAAAACTGCACTGAAAGGCGTATAACTAGTCTAATGAAGAGCTTAATTATAAACATAAATCATTCAGCCAATAATGACTGAGTTTTTGATGCACAGAAGGCATGGTTTTCAGGAGCTGCAGATTCAGGAGTGAGCAAAACAAAGTCCTGCCCTCATGATTGCAAGAGGAAAAAAGAAAATCCTATTTTCATGTATATATGCTATATCCCCTATATCGTACACATATTTCTTCACAAATATAATTTCATATACTTTACAGAGGAGTAAAGTAGGAGATATTTTCTTATAAATTGTATAGCTGATACAACCTATTATATATATATATATAGTTTCATATATAAGCAGATATGGGCTTCCCAGGAGGCACTAGCAGTAAAGAGCCCACGTGCCAATGCAGGAGACATAAGAGACATGGGCTCGATCCCTGAGTCGGGAAGATCCCCTGGAGGAGGGCATGGCAACCCCTGCCAGTATTCTTGCCTGGAGAATTCCATGAACAGGAGCCTGGTGGGCTAAAGTTCATAGGGTCACAAAAGTCACACGACTGAAGCAACTTAGCACACACCCATGCGGAGGCAGATATATATCCTATATATATATACTTTCATATATATGAAGTTTCACATATATAGTTTTCTCCATGGAGGTGAAAAACAGAATCTATATGTAAATATCCTGTTTGCATATTGTTTATTTACAGATGCATATTGCATATTTATATATATATTCTATATATATATAATATCTATATCCTATAGAAAGTTTCATCTTTTTTAATCAATAAATTTTAATTTTTGGCAAGTCAGGGTCTTAGTTGTGGCATGCGGGATCATGTGTCAAATCATCATGGTTGTATGCCTTAAACTTACACAGTGTTACATGTTGAGTACATCTCATTAAAGCAAGGAGGGGAAAGCCAGCAAAAAACAGGTCTAACATTGAAACCAGGGGTGATTCTGGTTTTTTGTCTCTGTGAAAACAAAATGCATAAAAACAGGAAGGATTACAATAGCTGTAATAACAAAGTAATAAAGTACAATAAACTTAAATAAGGCTTCATGATGCTTATAAAAATGAAAGAATAAATCAATTTTCATATTTCATCCAACTTAATCCATCGTTGATTTTCACACTGATTTCAAATACCGCTAAGAAAGAAAAATACTGGAGGTAAAACGTGACCCAAGGCTGACACTGTTGATTGTGAAGCACGTCCTGGTTTCGGTGATGTTACAGAGAGAAGGCGAGAAGAACAGACTAAGGACAGATGAAATTCAGTCCTTTTCTTAGGGACAGAACCTACTAGGCTTGTAAAGTCTGCTTTAGGCAAATGCTAGATTTTTAAAAGGGTTCTTTCTGCTTGTTTTACTTTGCAATATCCTTAGGGAAGGTGTGTCTAAATGCTCAAAGCAGGAGGCATATTGGCTAATACTTCAAAGGTGTTCCCACTTAAAATTGAAAATCTACCTTTAAGAAAGTAGCTAAAGACCACCCTCATCTCCTTGTCTGTGGCCGCTTCCTCCCTCCATTGGTGAAGTCAGCAGAGTTGCATCTCTGTGCTCCCTCTGATTCCCCTTTTCTGCCTCTGTCCTCCACTTCCAAGGGCCCCCTGGCTACGCTGGGCCCTCCTGAATCACCCAGGATGATCTTTGTGTCTCACAGTCGGCTGATCACAGACTGGTTCCATCTACAACCTGTGTCATGCAACCCAATCTGTGCACAGTTTCTAGGAAGCAGGGTGTTGACATCCTTGGGGGCACGTTGTCCTGCCCAAGACAGGCTACCTTGCCAACAGCTCAGCCAACCTGAGGTGCTTCTCTTATATTTAGACGACGAAGTGTCACATACATCCTTTTCTCCTAATGAACATCTCTGGTTTAAAGCTGACACAACAGGAGAGAGAAAAACCAAACATGGTCTCCTGTGGCTTGCAGTGGCCATGCACACCTTCCTCCAGATTGAACATCACACGTTTTATCCATCAGTAGCGGGGACTGGGTCAGCCCAGCCCAGCCCTTCATATCCAGCTACACTTTGCAGGAGTGGGTGGTAGCCATGTGCCATATTCCTTTGCATGTCCCTCTTGCCTCTTGCAAGCTCACCCCCACCATCACCTAATCCCTTGGCTTTAATTCCAAAGCCTGAGCAGGAACCCTCTCTCTTACTTCTCAGCAGTTGGAGACCTGAGAATTTTCACCTCAAACTACCCTTTTAGACTCACTTTCATTATCTCCAAGCAGTATCAGACACTGTTGGTTCAGGGGCTCCCACACTTTCAGAGTATGGGTCACCAGCCTCTGACATTGTGAAAGGGGATAGTTTGGATGTTTCCAAATGCTATAGGTATTTGGGGGGCTTCCTTCTGATGGTTTGATGAACAGTAACCTCTCAAGGACTTTCCTCTCCCCTCTCCTGGGGGCCTGAGGACCAGAGAGATTTTCCTCTCAGAAACACTATCCTCCCACAACAAAACAACCCTTTATTCTGCAATCCCAATCCCCTCGTTGACCAGCCATGGCTGACTTGAGCATATTGGGGGACAGTGTTTCCATTCACCGAAATACTGAAAAGCAGGTTCATGGGGACAGGAGGAGATGTGAAGTTCAAACAGTATAGCCACACCGTGTTTGATATTTCAGATGCTGAAGGTATAGTGTAATCAGGACAGCTAATAGATAGGATGTAATTTAGTGTATTTCTTACATTGGGCCACTTTTCAGAATGGAGGGAGATGGTATCCATGATGAAAGATGTAAAGCTGACTTGTCCTGGGCAAACCAGGATGTGCAATGACCGCAAATAGGAGCCAGGGGACTGTGCTTGCTTCACTGGGTGGGGTGCATTGATATTTAGGGCAAGAATTCTGAGCTCAGAGAAACTGAACCGTGAGCACTGATGTGTCTTTTGTGGCTCAGAGCCGGAAAGCAGTCTCTCACTGAATGGCAATCTATAATTGAATGTCATTTCCAAAGGAAAAGTCACCCCTGAGGTTAGACTTGGAAGAAACACGATAGTGATTCTGGAAGGCCTCTGGGGTTCACACACTGAGCTGTTCAGTTTAAGGAAAATTCACGTCCTGGATCCTTTCATGCAGTGTTTTCTAAGGTAGAATATATAACATTTTTCTAGAGGGTGAGAAGAACACTTTCTATATTAGCAGTTTCTATTTATTTTAATGTTTACTAGGCTAACATATGTCTGGGACATCCAACTGTGATTTTTACGGATATTCTTCCTTGGGACCAGACTAAATTTAAAAAGTTGTTAGTATAAAGAAGATGTAAAGAAACATATTAGTAAACGATAATACAGGTGGTACGTGGGAAGCATAACAAACAGTGAAGGTGGTACACAAGGAATCAGACAATGCCGCTTTGACATACGATTGCATTAAAGTGGAGAAACTTACCTTCTTCAATAAGCGTGGGTAACCCTCTTCATGGAAACGGGAGATGGCTCTGTTGTGTACTCATTAAAAGTATGATTCTATAGGAAAAGACATGAGTAAGGCCCCAGTGTCATACAATGATCCATCGTCACTTCCTAGAATTTGCCAGAACATTCTAGGTCATCATTCTAATTGTGAGGATGCAGTAGTACAGAAAAGAAACCCTCACTTTGTATAGCTGACTTTATCAGTATTTTTTAAAAAAGTAAAGGTTCGAGGGACTTCCCTGGTGGTCCAGTGGCTAAGACCACAGTCCCAAATGCAGGGGGCCCAGGTTCAATTCCTGGTCAGGGAAATAGATCCCACATGCTGCAACTAGAGATCCTGTTTGCTGCCTCAAAGACTGAAGATCTCATGTGCCACAACTAAGACACAAGGCAGCCAAATAAATATATATTTTTTTTAAATTAAAAGTTCGGTTTCATGATTATGATAGAGGTTTATAACCTAAGCTAAATTTAAAATACCTTTTAAGTAATACAATCTGAGACTTTCACTCCAGTTTCTCCCTGCTCACCCTTCCATCAGCACCACCACATCCCTGACACCCTTGCCTAAATCCCTCCAGCCCCATTTTCCAAGACCTTGAAGCTCAGTTGAGTCACTGCGTCGTGTCCGAGTCTTTATGACCCCAAGGACTGCAGCACATCAGGCTTTCCTGTCCATCACTGACTCCTGGAGCTTGCTCAAATTCATGTCCATAGAGTCGGTGATGCCATCCAACCATCTCATCCTCTGTCTCCCCTTCTCCTCCCACCTTCAGTCTTTCCCAGCATCAGAGTCTTTTCCAGTGAGTCAGTTCTTCATGTCAGATAGCCAAAGTATTGGAGTTTCAGCTTCAGCATCCGTCTTTCCAATGAATATTCAAGACTGATTTCCTTTAGGATGGACTGGTTGAATCTTCTTGCAGCTTGAAGCTTGAACCTTGATGCTACTCACTTATTAATAGTATTCTCCCATCTCCCGTTCTCCATCTGTATCTGTTACAGTAAGGCTTGCTGCTGTAGCAAATAAAGCTCCATATGTAAGAAGCCTAACACAATCAGAGTTTACTTTCCTTTCTACAGTCTTGGCGTTGGTTGTCATCCTCCACGTGATGATTCAGGGATTGGAGCGCCTTCCATCTTGTGGCTTCTCCATCCCCTGGGGCTCCTCTAGCACAGTCTGGTAGGGCTGTGGAGAGCATGGCGAACCACGCACAGTGGTTGATGGCTAGGCCTGAGCTCTCCTGTCATTGGCTATAACACAGTCACGTGGTCTTACCTAAGTGCAAGGGAGGCTAGGTGTGTACTGACAAAGAAGTTCTCTGGGTGGAGGGGACTCAGGTCTAAAGAAGTAGGAGAGCCTGTAGGCAGCTAATTATTTATATTAAATTGACACATGTGTCATGTAAGAAAGGTATGATTTACCACAGATTTTTATAACTCAAAAATATGATACTAAAAATGTATTAAATATTAACTTTTTAAAAATTTAAATTTAAGTATAGTTGATTTACAGTGCTTCAGGGGTAGAGTTAAATGATTCTTTTATTCATTTATATACATATATATGTGTGTATTTGTATTTTTTTTCAGATTCTTTTCCATTTTAGTTTATTACGAGATAGTGAATATAGTTCCCTGTGCTATACAGCAAGGCCTTGTTGATTATCTATTTTCTATACGGTAGTGTGTATATGTTCATCCTGTACTCCTAATTTATCCCCCACCCTCACTTTGGTGGCCATGTTTGTTTTCAATGTCTGTGAGTCTATTTCTGTTTTGCAAATAAGTTCATTTGTATAATATCTTAGATTTCACATATAAGTGATATCATATATTTGTCTTTCTCTGTCTGGCTTACTTCACTTAGTATAATAATCGTTAGGTCCCCCCATGTGGCTTCAAATGGCATTATTTTATTCCTTTTTATGGCTAAGTAATACTCCATTATGGAGAAGGAAATGGCAACCCACTCCAGTATTCTTCTCCAGAAAATCCTATGGACAGAGGAGCCTGGTGGGCTATAGTCCATGGGGTCGCACAGAGTCAGACATTACTTGGTGACTAAACCACCAATATTCCATTGTGTATATGTACCACATCTTCTTTATCCATTCATCTGTTGATGGACATTTAGGTTGCTTCCATGTCTTGGCCCATGTAAGTAGTGCTGCTGTGAATAAACATTGTTTTAATAAATTCTGAACCTTCATAAGATATTAATATTATACTAAGACTTCCATGGCCATCCAGTGGTTAAGATTCCACACTTCCAGTGCAAGGAGGGTAGGTTTGATCCCTGGTCTAAGAACATAGATTCCCACATGCTGCATGGTGCAGCCAAAAAAAAAGATACTAATATCATGAAAAATCAGTTGCAAAGAAATGAAGTTGTCCTTTTCCAATGAATTTGCAATCGTTGTTGCAGTTTAGCAAGTAATGATGAGTACACACTAACCCTTCGTGGTCTTGCTGGTCCAGCACTGTCCTGAGCATTTAGACCCATCACTCACTTCGCCTTCCTAATGTCCCCGTTAGGAAGGTCCTGTGTTATAGATGAGGAACCGGGGGCATGTGCCCAAGCTTGGACTCAGGCTGTCTGGCTCCAGGCTTCACCAGGATGCTCATCACAGATGACAATTTGTGATGAAGGAGGAGACAGAAGGAAGAGGCCTTTTTCAGGAGCTGGGGAGGCAGTAACAGTGCAGCGGGCAGAGGGATGGGGTGGGTGGTCACGCAAAGGATGGGACAGGGAGGAAGTAGACCCCTTTGCTGCACAGGAGATTCCTGGACCCCTTCCAGTGGAACACGACCGTATGCAGAGGCCTGGGAGTAATGAAGGTTGGAATCTGGCCCCAGTAGAGCAGGTGAGGCTGAGCCACAGGCAGGTGCACCCAGAAGGTTCCTGAATGTGGCTATAAAACACAGCTGCCCAAATCAGGCTCCACAAGCAGCACTTAACTCAGAGGCACACCAGACAGGGGCATTTGGCTCACCTGGACTTCAGGTATGCAGACGTTTCTGCACTCTGAATAGAGGAACAAGCAGAACCCCCTTGGACTTACACCCTGACCCTCCAAGGGGCTCCCAGCAGCCCCTCAAGACCCTGCAGAAGGGTCTGGCCTTTTGCAGACTTCAAGCCTCTCTGAACCCTGCTGTTGATGGGAGTCAGGCTCAACGCCTAATCTTGACTTTTTAGTGCAGCCCTCCACAGGTCTTAGTATTTCTAGTGGCAACTCCATTGAGAGGTTTTTCATAGTGTTGTCAGAGGAAAATCTCTTTATTAAAACAGAACACATTTCCAGGGCCTCTGGATTGTTTCAGTCTATGCATGGCTGCATACTAAGTCGCTTCAGTCGTGTCTAACTCTTTGCAACCATGGACTGTAGCCTGCCAGGCTTCTCTGTCCCTGGGATTCTCCAAGCAAGAATACTGGAGGGGGTTGCCATGCCCTCCTCCAGGGGGTCTTCCTGACCGAGTAATCGAACCTGTGTCTCATTTTCCTGCATTGGCAGGCAGGTTCTTTACCACTAGAGCCACCTGGGAAACCCCCTATGCAGTCTACTTCAGAGCAAAGTTGCTTAAGTTCAGCAATGTGGAGGTGATTAGATGGATAGATAGATAGATAGATGGGCTTCCCTGATAGCTCAGTTGGTAAAGAATCCACCTGCAGTGCAGGAGACCCTGGTTGGATTCCTGGGTCAGGAAGATCCCCTGGAGGAGGGTATGGCAACCCACTCCAGTACTCTTGGGCTTCTCTGATGGCTCAGCTGGTAAAAAAATCCGCCTGCAATGCAGGAGACCTGGGTTTGATCCCTGGTTTGGGAAGATCCCCTGGAGAAGAGAAAGGCTACCCACTCCATTATTCTGGCCTGGAGAATTCCATGGACTGTATAGTCCATGGAGTGGCAAAGACAACTGAGCAACTTTCACTTTCTTTTAGATAGATATAGATAGAAAGAAACTGTAAGCATTCCTTTGGGAAATCTTAAACCAACAAATTTTGAGAAGCAAACTTAGAATGTTGTACATACTAAATTCCCAGTTGTTGATATATTTGGAAATGACTGAGGGGGAAAGCTTGACTTTCTAGGTGGAGAAATTCATCAAGAATTTGCAGTGTGATGACTTGTCTTCATCAGTTCCTTTTATTTATTTATTTAGGTTTGGCATTGCTGAGCAGGCTTTCTCTGGTTGTAGAAAGCAGGGGCTACTCTCAAGCTGCAGTTCATAGGCTGCAGTGGCTTCTCTTGCTGCAGAGGACAGGCTCTAGGCACACGGGATTCAGCAGTTGCAGCACGTGGGCTCAGCTGTTTGTCACCTGGGGTTACTTGTCCCATGGCATGTGAGATCTTCTGAGATCAGGGATCAAACCCATGTCCCCTGCATTGGCAGGTGGATTCTTAACCACTGGACCACCAGGGAAGTCCTCCTTTGTTTGTTTTAAATGCTCTTTTGATTGATAACGCGATTCTTTTTTTTTCTGTCCTGCTATACCGTTTGTCCTAGTGCTGACAGATATAGAAACCGTCTTTTCTTGAAACCTTAGAAACGCTTTTTCCTCTGTAGGTGATCCTCTACCCTCCTCCATGCTCTGTGTATCCTCTGGTCCTTTCCTTGCGGCAATGTCAACAAGCTCCTGCATCTTCTCTCTCTGGAGGTAGAAGTGGGAATTTTAACCTGATCAGCTTCAAGTTCAATTCCAAGACGATTCTGTAGTTTTAGAAAATAAACAAGTTCAGCCCAGATTCAACCCAGCTCGCATTCATTGGTGTTAGACTTGAGGTTCTGTGAAATAATTTCCACCCAGGTTCTGTTTGCTTTGTTTAGCAAATTAGTCCCCTCTCTTCTCCTGTGGGGCTCAGCCTTGGGTCAGCTCAGGTCACCTGAAGCAGAAGTACACACTCCCACCTCTTGGCTTTGCCCAAACACTTGTCCTGTTTTTCAACCGAATTTAATGCATGAAATATTTCTGAGGAAACAACCAAAGGAGATTTTTATAGGAAAGAGGAAGTAGGCTAAGGGGGTCGGGCAAGGCATGAAGCCCCCTCTGAGTCAGACTCAGCACCTTCTCTCGATCACCAGATAATACAGGGCCGAAGAGAACAAGTCACTGGGAAAAAAGAAGGAAAAAAATAGTCCTAAAGATATGATCACATGTGAATATTCTTAGAGTGGATTGTGCCTGAGAATGGATGGTCTTGAACTTCACGTATAAAGCCGTGAAGAGACTAGCATTCAGTGGAGCTCTTCTGTATGCTATGGGGATGCCATGAATATGCCCAGGACTGACAGCCCCTGAACCCCCCATTCCTGCAGGCATTTTGGCCCCGCAAAACCCCATCAGGCGGTACTCTTCTCTTTTGCTTTGAAACAGCCCACATAGAGGACTGCCTGCAGAGAAGAGCTCAGAAGAGCTCAGTCCTCTATTGAAATGCATCAGCAGACGGGCACTCCTGAAACAAGACCAGCTTCTGCGTTCAGTCCTGGTTATTTGTGGGACGTGAGGAATTCTGACACCGAGAGGCATGAGATAGGAGAGCTCCTTAGTCCTCTCAGAGCCCGTCCAGATCCTTCTATCTTCGCTGCCCTGTTGTTGCCCATGTTGATAGTTGCCTGGCTCCATTAGAGTCTGCCTTGCCGAGGACCACAGACTCAGTGGTGGCAGGGAGCATGGTGACGTGAGCGGTTGGGGATCGGGGATGTGGAGGGCACGTGTGTGCACAGTGCTCCCAAGGCAGCTTTTGTTGTTTCTCTTGTAATAAAATCATGTCCGCAGGGAAATTTACCTCTATGAAAAGAAAAACATCAGCATTAGCTCAACAATAAATGGCAACCAGCATGTAACTTCTTTTAAGAGGGAAAACTTGGAAGGCTTTCTATAAAACTGGGCAGAAGGTCCCCACTAAAGCGGGGAAGCCACCACTGATAGCTTACGGTGAACGATGTCTGATTCATGATCTCTGAAGAAGATTTAGTTTCGGGACCAGAGACCAGGCTTGACCACTCAAGGCTCTTGTGTGGTAGAAGTTTTATTACAGTGAAAAGGGACAAAGAAATTTTCTGACATAGACATCAGCAGGGAGATGAAGAACGCCCCCCACCCTTGCTAGAGTTAGCAAGGAAGGGAATTACATACTTTTTAATTTAGTTATTACAATAAATCAAAAGAATGTCTCAAGGTTGTAAAAATTTTACCAGACCCACTCCCACAATTTACATTTTAGTATAACAGGAATAGAACTCAGCAATAGAAAGATCCTACCAGACCCACTCCCATAATATATGTTCTAAGAAATCAAGATTAGTCAGAAGGTTTTCAGGAAGGAGAAACTGTCCTCGAGCAGGATACATTGTTGCTATATAATCCTTAGTACAGAGTTTAAACAACAGAGTTGTTTGTTGTTAATCATCAGTTCCGGGCTTAAAGAAAAACACCATTTTAATGTGACAAGACTAAGGAATGTAAAGAAAAAAAAATGTTTGTCCTTTCCTCCTGGAGAATTCCAGACCCTTATCTCCTCCTTGAGAACCCCAGACCCCTCTCTCCTCAGGGACCCCAGACTTTTATCAACCTGCCTAGGAATTGACTCTCTCACCACCCGGCCCCAAATCATCGTCCCTGTGACCAGACACTGGCCCAGTGCTGCCAGAGTGAGTAACTCGTCAAGAGAAACTAGAAATCCACGTTCTTGGGTAAAATTTTTCTCTCTCTCTTTTGGTGGGTAACAGCTTTATTGGTGGGCTTTTCTCACGGCTCAGTGCTAAAGAACACCTGCCAAGCATGTGACAGGGGTTTGATCTCTGGTCAGGAAGATCCCCAGGAGAAGGAAATGGCAACCCACTCCAGTGTTCCTTGCCTAGAGAATTCCATGGACAGAGGAGCCTGGAAGGCTATAATCCATTGGGTCGCAAAGAGTCAGACAGGACTGAGCATTTTATGGAGAGCTGATGGAGATATCCACTGATATCTATAGAAGTAGATATGAATGTTGGAGAAGGAAATGGCAACCCACTCCAGTATGCTTGCCTGAAGAATCCCAGGGACGGGAGCCTGGTGGGCCGCTATCTATGGAGTCACACAGAGTTGGACACAACTGACATGACTTAGCAGATATGAATGTATGTGTACAAACACACAGAGACACACATTGTTTCTCTAGAGAACGCCGATTGATACACCATCCCACCAAGGCAAGTGTGGACACCATCCCACCAAGGCAAGTGTGGGTGGTTTTGGTCTTGCTATTTTGTGGTTGCAGGATGCACCCACCAGTCAACAGGAAAGTCAATTGCTTTTGCTCCACATTTCATTCATATAGCGGCAGAGAAATCCTTCATACCTTCGCTCATGCCTACCCCCGCCTGTGTTCTGTGTTTGATGTGCGTCAGAAGCTTTGCTAGGTGCTAGGGACACTGAGATGAATAAAACACATGGTGGCAGTAAGAAGCAGAGGAATCTGTCTGCACTAAAAGAAAAACAGCTTTTCAAATCAGTGCACTAAACTATTACATGGGAGATGATAGAAAAATGAATGGAGCGTAACAGGTCTGCGCAGGAGGGAACAGTCACAGCTGCACAGAGGAGAGGCTGATCAAAGAATGAGTCTGAAGCTGGATCAGCTGAGATTAAACAGGGTCTCATCCAATGTGTGGTTTAGAAGAGAAGCATCCTGGCAAAGGAAATGGCTTTTCACAAGGCAGAGGGGAAAACAGCCTGGATCCTACATCTGGCAGGTTAACCTAGAGTTAGAGCTAGGACCTCGCTGGGAAATCGGGCAGGAGAGGAGGGAAGGGATCATCTAGAGAGCAAAACATGTGCCCTGCTAAAGTTTGGTCTTTATCCTTCAGGGATGGGAGCCATTGCGTTGATTTCAGAAACACAACGGCATCTTGAGATTTCCACTTTAGAAAACTCTCCCTCATGTTGCAGAATCAATCAAAGCAGGGTGAGGAGTCAGAGGCAAAGAGATCAATCTGGAGGTCATTGTAAATAGTCTGGGTGAGACATGATAAAGTAGGGATACAGAGAAGAGGACGTATTTTACAGGCTCTATTCTAGATGGAGTCTGTCAGCTTGAATGACTGATCGGAAATGAAGGAGAAGGAGGAATTTCAGACAGCTTCCACAGTTCTGGATGGAGAGTAGCACCTGACCTCTAAGCAAGGGAAGAAACAAATTTGAAGAGAAATGAACTTAGTTTGTTTATAATGAGTATGCGCTGCCTGCAGCGTTTCCTGTGTCTGCTCACAAATCCCATCCACAATGGTATGACCTGAGTCCAGCACCATCATCCTTTACCTGGATAATTGCAACATCCTTCTTATGGGTCTCCATATTTCCTTCCATGATCCCATAAAGGCCATCAAATCATGTCCTGTCTCTGCTGAAGCCCTCCAGTATCTTGTCATACCCCCCAGGAAAAAAACATCTAAACTCCTTTCCATGGTTTATAAGGCTCAGTGTCATCTGACCTGAGTCTTACCATGTTCCCCTTACTGGATTATGACTACCCTGGTCTGCTCTCCTTTTCTTTTGGAGGGCAGTGCTTGATGAGCCAGGAGACAACAGAAGGGACTTATGCTCTCTGCCCTTTCTGCTTCATGTCGCGATGCTCTTACCCCACATCTGGGGTTGGCTACCTCCTTCCCATCACTTGACTCTCAAATGTCACTTTCTCAAAGACCTTTCCTGACCACCCCCAGCTTAAGCAGTCCCATTGCTCTACTTAATCTTTCCCATCATTTCCTTCACAGACCTTCAGTTAACTTTCAGTTCAGTCGCTCAGTCGTGTCCAACTCTTTGCAACCCCATGGATTACAACACGCCAGGCTTCCCTGTCCATCACCAACTCCCAGAGCCTACTGAAACTCATGTCCATTGTATCAGTGATGCCATCCAACCATCTCATCCTCTGTTGTCCCCTTCTCCTCCTGCCTTCAATCTTTCCCAGCATCAGGGTCTCTTCTAGTGAGTCAGTTCTTCCCATCAGGTACCAGAGTTTCAGCTTCAGGATCTGTCCTTCCAATGAATATTCAGGACTGATTCCCTTTAAGATTGACTGGTTGGATCTCCTTGCAGTCCAAGGGATTCTCAAGAGTCTTCTCCAACATACAGTTCAAAAGCATCAATTCTTCAGTGCTCAGCTTTCTTTATAGTCCAACTCTCACATCCATACATGACTACTGGAAAAACCATAGCCTTGGCTAGACGGACCTTTGTGGTAAAGTAATGTCTCTGCTTTTTAAAATGCTGTCTGTTCATGTACACTCGTGGCTGATTCATGTCAATGTATAGCAAAACGAATACAGTATTGTAAAGCAAAACAAACTAAAAAACTAAAATTATTAAAAAAAATAAAGTAAATAAATAAATAAAATGCTGTCTAGGTTGGTCATAGCTTTTCTTATAAGGAGCAAGCGTCTTTTAATTTCATGGCTGCAGTCACCATCTGCAGTGATTTTGGTGCCCCAGAAAATAAGGTCTCTCAGTTTCCATTGTTTTCCCATCTATTTGCCATGCTAGGCGAAAGCTTCCCTGTGATATCCATGAAAGCAAAGACCTGACTTCCTTGGCTCCAGCATCTCCTGGGTGCCTAGAACAGGGCAGAGCACACAGTAGGAGCTCAGTTGTCGGTGCTGACACAGTTGCAGTGCGAGGGCTCTCTAAGCTGTGGCACTCAGTCTCAGCAGTTGTGTGCGGGTTTAGTTGCCCCAAGGCACGTGGGATCCTAGTTCCCTGATCAGGGATCAAACCCATGTCCCTTTCACTGGAAGCTGGATTCTTAATCACTGGACCACCAGAGAATCCCTACTCATTTAAAACCACATGGGCTCTCCATCTTCTGGTTGATTTTTTCATATCTATCATTTTCCAACCTACTACATAGTGTACTTATTTATCATATTGATTGTTTATTGTTTCTACCCACATTAGAATACATGCCCCACAAGAACAGGAATTTTTGTTTTACTGACTGATGGAGCCCATGTAGGAACATTTCTCATTGAGCACTCATTCAATAAAATATTTGTTTTAATGAATGAATTCATTGGCAACTTACAAGGGAGAGTAAACCTTCCTTGTGATTCCACTTGTAAGTATTTAATGATATTTTTTTTCCTTTCATCCTATTAATTCCCCACTTCATGAGAATTAAATATCACCCATTGTGGTTTTGCCAAAAGATAATTTTCAAGACTTTGGAATCTCCAAACCATGTGCTATGTTAAAGAGAAGACTCTAGCGGGACTTCCTTAGTGGTCTGGCACTTAAGAATCCACCTTCCAATGTAAGAGACATGGGTTTGATCCCTGGTCCAGGAACTGATCCCACATACTGTGGGCCACTTAAGCCCATGTGCTACAACTGCTGAGCACACGAACCACAAGGAAAGATCCTGTGTGCCACAGCTAAGACTTAATGCAGCCAAATAAATAAATACATATTTTAAAAGAGAGAGAAAGCTATGGCATTTGGGCAAAGCCATTGAAGGCAACCCTTGGCTTTATTGGCACATTTCCCTTCCAATGTGTTTGACAGACTGTTTCCCAAATGGCAGCTTTTATTCTAAGCCTGAATACACCTCCATGCCTGGCACTTTGCTTGGTCACAGCTGGGACTGGGCAATGCCCAAGACGCATGTCGAGGAAGTAGCTGTATTTCTCAGACACTAATTGCTGAATTTGGTCCTCACACCTGTGACGGGCAGGGCCAGGTTGCCATCACTGTCTGCCCTTCAGCAAAGCTAATTACTGACAGTGAGATCTTCACATTTTCTCAGAGGCCCCAGCAAAAGCCTCAAAATGGATTTTAATGCCTGTAATGAAAAGAAATGTATTCTCTGTAGGGTTGTAGAAAGAGTCATCCAAGCAAAGTGAATAGGGGATGGAGAGTTCCAGAAGACCAGGATTCACCTGATTCTAGCACAGAGAACAAAAAAGTGATGTTTCTAATATTTAGATGTCTCGGGACTTCCCTGGCAGTCCAGTGGTTAAGACTCCATGATTCCACTGCAGTGGGCATAAGTGCAATCCCTGGTTGGAGAGTGAAGATCGTGCATGCCTTTTGGTGTAGCCAAAAAATAATAAGTTTCTTTTAAAAAATAAATTAATATTTAGACTTCTCTTGGAGACCTGTTTTCTTCTATGGCTTTTGCCATGTGGTGGGAAGATTTTCTGAAGTTCAGGTTGTTGTTCAACTGCTAAGTCCTGTTTGACTCTCTGACCCCATGAACTGTAGCATACCAGGCTTCCCTGTCCTTCACCATCTCCCAGAGTTCACTCAAACTCATGTCCATTGAGTCAGTGATGTTATCTAACCATCTCATCTCTGCCACCCCCTTCTCTTCCTGCCCTCAATCTTTCCTAGCCGCAGGGTCTTTTCTAATGAGTCAGTTCTTCACATCAGGTGGCCAAAGGATTGGAGCTTCAGCTTCAGCATCAGTCCTTCCAATGAATATTCAGGAGTTAGAGTTATAAATGGCAGCTGCATCTGAGCCCAGTAGAACCATGTCGTGTGTGAATTTGTCATGGAAATTCAAGTACACACATGAGCTTAGAGAGAGAGGCCTGTGGGATCTTAGTTCCAGGACCAGGGATCAAACCTGTGCCCCCTGCATTGGTGTCTTAATCATGGACCACCAGGGAAGTCCCTCAAAAGAGAAGTCTTAATCAATAATAAGGAGATTTCACACATAGATGCAGAGGAGCTTCCTGGGGGCAATGGGGAGAAGGGAGCCAGAATCTACTCTTCCCCAATGATCTCCCTCCCCAGACAGTTCTCAGGATGTGAGCATCTCCCTGCAGCAGCTTCTGAAAGTGCCTAGTTTCACACAGCATGGTCCCTGACCCAATCCCCTCATTGGATCCAGCGCTCAACCGAAAAATGATGACCAAGTCTAGAGCTGGGAGAGTGCCGGACCGTGTTGACATTACTGAGACAGTCTCTGGGTCCAATGCAATGCTTCTCAAAGGAGTTTGCAATGAGGAGGGAGGGGAAGTGTACGTTCTGCAAAATATTTTGCCTTACATCCTCACCCCTATAGGAGATTTCATTCTGCTAAAACTGGAAGGTTCTTGGGCATGACAAAAACAAACTTGGGGCCTTACCTGCCTGCCGACACAGGAGACATAGGTTCAGTTCCTTGTCCAGGAAGATCCCAAATGTGGTGGATCACCAAGCCCATGCACCACAACTACCGAGCCTGTACTCTTAAGCCCAGGAAATGCACCTACTGAAGCCCTCTCGCCCTAGACCCCATGCTCCGCAACAACAGAACCCATCACAATGAGGAGCCCTCGAACCACAACTAGAGAATGGCCCCCACTCTCTGCAATTAGAAGAAAGCCCCAGCAGCAGCAAAGACCCACCACAGTCAAAAATAAATAAAATTATTTCTTTTTAAAAGAACAAACTTGGAAGGCTAAGGATCCTAATTCCAGGATATTAGGTACACAAAGCATCATTGCATTTGCAACAATAATCAATTTTGTTAAGCAGCCTTGCTTTATTAGCATCATTTCATTTATATAGCACTTTATAGGTTTCCAAATACTTTCTTATATTCTCCTCATTTACAGAAACTTGTAAAACAGATGAGGAAGTGGAAACACGTAATGTTAAATGACTTTCTTGGTATCTGATGGCCAAGTCAGAAGCGACATAGAAACCTAGCTCTGGATATCATGTGCTGGGTTGTCTCAGCCCACCATGATGCCTTCCCTTGAAAAACAGATCATCATTTTTGCAGACGGCCTAATTATGACTTCGAAGGAGTGTTTATATAGCCAGGCTAAGCTCATTCTGGTCCAATTCTTATTAAAATAGAAGTACATTTCCTTCTTGTTTTGAACCACAACTTAAAATGATTCTGAAATTCAAGCAATTGGAAGATAGGCTTGGCTTTTTTCACAGTCTCTGAAAACCCTGAAAAAGAATGACAGATTTTCATCACCTGTTCCACACAGGCAGATTGTTAAAAAGCTGAGCATTTCGTTGCAGGGAGGAGGCAATCCATTCGGTGGAAGTTAAAGCCCCTCCCCCAGAATTCACTCAATGCATTAGTCATTACGGACATTCATAAGAATAATCACGCGCATCTCTGTCTCCATTCACAAATGCAAAGTGACAGCCCATGACTTAGCTACAAAAATGATATTATCAGGATGAAAAGAATTGGAGAGGAAATTGAGGCTGTGGGAAGGAGAAAGTGGAAGAATTGAACACTGGCATAAATATAAATCACAAAAGAAGATTGCATTAATGTAATGTGAGAGTCAGAAACTGCCCTGCTGATGTTGGAAAGATCACATACTCATGGGATGAAGAGTCCCCCAGGCTGGGAATCTTTGATGAGAAATAAGCAGGGTTTGGACCAAAAGGAGGCAGCTAGAAACAGGCTATTGAGCTGGCCTGAGAAATAATGTCTCATTAGAGAACATCCTAATGAGATGTTTTTTACAATTTTTTAGGTACAATGTAGGAGAAATGTCCAGGGACACAAAGTATCATGCCCTTCATCTCACAAGTGGTTTTTCTTAAAACACAGTCCATTTTAGAGACTTTTGAAGGAGGCAAGGTTTATTCATCTTTATAGCAATAAATCCTGGGCATATTTGGTTGCTCTCTTCGCTGTAATTCGTACCTCACATCTGTTGGTGATTAGTTACTGCCTCGAGGATCTTCTCTGTCGGCCTCAGATGTCACCATCTTTTATTATTCACAGTTTGCATACGCTAAGAGCATTCGAGGAACAATCTCCCCTCATTGCTTCACCCCTAACCTAGCAAGAGCAGCTCTAAGTGAGAAAGGGATTTGGAGACTTCCTGATTATTCCTGAAAAAGTCAGACCGCCCTGGACCCAATTAAGGACTGGCTGCAGTCCAGCAGGGTGTCCCTAAGTGTGGACATGATTCAACTCATAGCCAGTATAAGAATTCTAGGTGGTACATAGATCATAGTTGGATGCTTTTGAAACACAATATTTATGTGTTTCATTTAATCTCTTAGAAACTGTAAGTAATATGTCAAAACTGGGATTGCAAATATTTTACTTGGAAGAAGTTTAGGGTAAAAAAAAAAATAGTAATAGGGACTTCCCCAGTGTTCTAGTGGTTAAGACATCATGCTTTCACTGCAGGGGGATCTGGATTGATCCTTGGTCAGGGAATTAAGATCCCACAAGCCCTAGGGTGCAACCAAAAAATAGAAAAAAAAAAAGGTAATAATAGAAATGGTGCTTACATATGTGGCAAAAGTAAAAATGGTATACATGGATGACTGAAGCTTGACAAGGGTAAGCAGTAAATTCATTCATTCAGTAACTAAGTGCATCTTGAATACCCTCTGAATGTCAGATCTTCTTCTAGATAGTGGAAATACAGAGACAATAAAAAATCTGCAGATGGTGATTGCAGCCATGAAATTAAAAGATGCTTACTCCTTGGAAGGAAAGTTATAACCAACCTAGATAGCATATTCAAAAGCAGAGACATTACTTTGCCAACATAGGTCCGTCTAGTCAAGGCTATAGTTTTTCCAGTGGTCATGTATGGATGTGAGAGTTGGACTGTGAAGAAAGCTGAGCACCAAAGAATTGATGCTTTTGAACTGTGGTGATGGAGAAGACTTGAGAGTCCCTTGGACTGGAAGGAGATCCAACCAGTCCATTCTAAAGGAGATCAGTCCTGGGTGCTCTTTGGAAAGAATGATGCTAAAGCTGAAACTCCAGTACTTTGCCCCTCATGCAGAGTTGACTCATTGGAGAAGACTCTGATGCTGGGAGCGATTGAGGGTAGGAGGAGAAGGGGACAACAGAGGATGAGATGGCTGGATGGCATCACCAACTCGATGGACATGAGTCTGAGTGAACTCTGGGAGTTGGTGATGGACAGGGAGGCCTGGCAAGCTGCGATTCATGGGGTCACAAAGAGTCGGACATGACTGAGCGACTGAAATGAACTGAACTGAATAAAAAAATAGATGAAGTAACTTCCCTTATGGTATATCCCACTTTATATCCTAAAGTGGGAATGTATCTTTCAGGATACTGTTAGATAAAAATAACACTTTAACAGACTAAAAGTGGTTAATAATAGGAGTAACCAATCAGTCCTAAAGGAAATCAGTCCTGAATATTCATTGGATGGACTGACTGATGCTGAAGCTGAAACTCCAGTACTTTGGGTATCTGATGGGAAGAACTGACTCATTGGAAAAGACCCTGATGCTGGGAAAGATTGAAGGCAGGAGGAGAAGGTGATGACAGAGGATGAGATGGTTGGACAGCATCACCGACTCAACTGATATGAGTTTGAATAAACTCTGGGAGTTGGTGATGGACAGGGAAGCCTGGTATGCTGCAATCCATGGGGTCTCAAAGAGTCGGAGATGACTTAGCAACTGAACTGAACTGATAATCCATTCTACAAGACAGCGTGTTCAGAGGTTGCCAGTTCCAGATGCAGCTGTGTCAGCAGCCTCTGATATCAGGGCTTCCACCTGGCTTCCAGTGATTCTCTTGGTTTTTTATTCACTGTCACATAATGGCTGCTACAGCTCCAACCACAACATCCTCACACCACCATGTCCCATAGTTATGTTTCCTGCCTGACCAGAGAAGATATTTGTGATTGATATTTGTGTGTGATATTTGTGATTGTCCATAATAAAGGATAGGATGAGTTTACTCTCTGCCACTGATTATCAGAGTAGGATCCCCAGACTCACAGTGTCAACATCACCTGGAAATTGCATCAGTTCATTCAGCTCAGTCGCTCAGTCGTGTCCGACTCTTTGTGACCCCATGAATCACAGCATGCCAGGCCTCCCTGTCCATCACCAACTCCCGGAGTTCACCCAGACCCATGCCCATGGAGTCAGTGATGCCATCCAGCCATCTCATCCTCAGTCGTCCCCTTCTCCTCCTACCCCCAATCCCTCCCAGCATCAGAGTCTTTTCCAATGAGTCAACTCTTCGCATGAGGTGGCCAAAGTACTGGAGCTTCAGCTTCAGCCTCATTCCTTCCAAAGAAATCCCAGGGCTGATATCCTTCAGAATGGACTGGTTGGATCTCCTTGAAGTCCAAGGGACTCTCAAGAGTCTTCTCCAACACCACAGTTCAAAAGCATCAATTCTTCTGCGCTCAGCCTTCTTTACAGTCCAACTCTCACATCCATACATGACTAGTGGAAAAACCGTAGCCTTGACTAGACGGACCTTAGTCGGCAAAGTAATGTCTCTGCTTTTGAACATGCTATCTAGGATGATCATAACTTTTCTTACAAGGAGTAAGCGTCTTTTAATTTCATGGCTGCAGTTGCAAATTCTCAGATCCTACCCCAGACCAACCAAATCAAGAACTCTGAGGGTTGTGACCAGTAATCTGTATTTTAACAAACCCTTGGTTGCATTGCGAAGTTTAAAAACCACTGCTTTAGAAAAAATGCTGTTTGGATAAAAAGCAGCCTGATTTTAGTCAAGTTAAATTTGAAACGTGGATGCTAAAAAGACATAAAGTAGGTTATCAAGTGCTAGGGTTCTGGTCCCTTTCTTGGCCACTAGCTAACTGTGTGGTTACAGGAATTAAGTTAACTTCCCAGATTTCATTTATTTAAATGGTGATAGGAGTGCAAGGGCGGGGGTAGTTTTGAGAAGAGGTTTGGTCAGATCAGTGGTTTTCAACCAGGAGCAATTCCTCTCACTGTGGGACCTTTGGCAGTATCTGGGGATGTTTTTGGTTGCCATGAGAGGCGATGCTACTGGCATCTGGTGGGGAGGGGGGGCGGGAAAGACAGGAATGATGCTAAACAGCCTACAGTACCAAGGACAGCGCTGCAAAAGAAAGAGTTATCCAGCCCCAAATGTCAATAGTGCCAAGGCTGGGGAACTCAGGGATGGCTCTGGGGATGTCACAACACAGGCGAATCTTGAAAACATTCTGTTAAGCGAAGGGCGCCAGACACAAAAGGCCATGTGTTGTAGGATTCCATTTGTATGAAAGGTCTAGAAGAGGCAAATCCTTAAGAAAGTAGGTTACTGGTTGCCCAGAGTTGGCACGAAGGGTAAAGAATATTGACTGCTAATGGGTCTGGGGGTTTCCTGTTTGGGGTGATGAAACCTGGAAGTGGTGATGGTTATAGAATTCTGTGAATATGGTTGAAACTACTTAACTGTGCACTTAAGAGGATTATTTTCATGGTATGGAAACAATACCTTAATAAAGCTGTTATTGGGGGGAAGAAAAAAGGGAGATAAATTGACAAGCCTAAACTGAAAACTCTTTAGTAAAACCATTTCCCGTGCTGAAGACTTTTCTTTCTGTTGAGAAACCACGGTGCTATCTCATAGAAAAAGCTGCAATTTTCCCGCTGCTAATGCCCTAGCTTTTTTCAAAAGAGAATACATTTTCCCAAGAATCATCATGACTGGGTACTTTTCCTTCTATTAGCTCTGAATATGTCATCTTATCTTCGTGAATATGGCTATTATTTTTACTTTTTGCAGAAAGCTTGATTGTTTTGGTAATCGCTATGAAAAAGACTATTTTCGACAGCGTTCTTCTTCCACCCATCCTCACGCTTTCCATAAGCAGCTAGAAGTGCAGGAGCCCTTTGTGCTCACTGCAACCTCTGTAGTATTTGGGGTCAAGGTAATTCTTCCCCAAGCTTGCATATCTTAGTAACTCCAAATGCAGTGCGTGGGCTGGCTCCCAGTTTGACCAGCTGCTGTCTGAATTCAAAATTCGATTATTTAAATGTTATGTAAATGCTCACATTATCCTGTAGACCTGTGTTATGGCTACTGCGTGCAAAATGGGTTAAGGCAAATTCCACAATGTCAATGTGGAAATTCCACATTGTGTATTTCAGAGGTGGGCTTTCATGGGGAAAGTCATGAATCAAGGAGCAGCAAGAGAGGGACTTCCCTGGGGGCACAGTGGATAAGAATCTGCCTGTCAGTGCAGAGGACGAGGGTTCGATCACTGGTCCGGGAAGGTCCCACATGCTACTGGGCCACTAAGCCTGTGCACAACTGCTGAAGCCTACACCCTCTGGAGCCTGTGCTCCATAACAAGAGAAGCCTCCACAGTGAAAAGCCCATGCACTGCAGCTGGAGAGTAGCCCCCTCTCCCCACAACTAGAGAGAGTCCACACACAGCAATGAAGATCCAGCACAGCCAAAATAAATAAATAAAAGTAAAAGGTAAAAAAAAGCAGCAGCTAGAGAAGGCAAGTTTCCCGATCTTCCCTCATTCCATGGAGAGATGTGCTGAGACCAAGGCCTGCGGGGAACCTGCAGAGGGGCCCTGACTCCTGCTGCCGCAGTTGCTTTTTACCTGGCAGGTGTGGGGCAACCTTGTCAGCTGGTAGAGCAGCAGACAGCCTAGACAGCAGCAGTCTGGTTTTAGATGTCAGATATTTATAGGACTTGTCAGGGAAGCGAGCTGCCTAGTAGGCAGTGACTCTGCCGCCCCTCCTGGCAGGGGGCACGAGCCCTTGATCTCATAGGATGTTGAGTTTACTGCGTGCCTCCCACTGTGCAATGGCCAGAACCACTGGCCCCAGTGAGTCTGCTAGCCAAGGAACACATGGAATTCCTGAGGTCACTTAAGAAATATTCTGCTTGCTGCCCATCTCAGCGTCAGCGTGGTTGCCCAGCAATCCCAGGCAACAGCATGGTGTGTCTTGTGTCTCTGCCATTGACCACCACTACCCACCAGAAGTGGGCCTTTGCATAGGGCCAGAGATGCCTGGCAATGAATGTAGCAGTTACATCCAGAGTCTCACAACAGAAGTCCCCTGTTCTGCTCAGAAACAAGTTTTAGTTTTTATTATTGTTTGCTTTTATATTTTGGGCTTCCCAGGTGGCGCTAGTGGTAAAGAACCCATCAGCAGGAGATGTAAGAGATGGGAGTTCGATTCCTGGGTCAGGAAGATCCCCTGGGGGAGGAAATGGCTACCCACTCCAGTATTCTTGCCTGGAGAATCCCATGGACAGAGAAGTGTGATGGGCTACAGTCCATGGAGTTACAAAGAATCATACATGACTGAGGCTACTTAGCGTGCATGTGTGTACACTTCTATATTTTAATAGTGTATTTTAATGTTAATGTAACACTGGCTAATTTACAGTACTTTAATATTGAATTCATTTCTGATACTTAAGTATTTAGGTATTTTGGGTCAGAATATAGATTTGGCATCTGTTGAGGGTTTTTCCAGTAGTCATGTATGGATGTGAGAGTTGGACTGTGAAGAAAGCTGAGCGCCAAAGAATTGATGCTTTTGAACTGTGGTGTTGGAGAAGACTTGAGAGTCCCTTGAACTGCAAGGAGATCCAACCAGTCCATTCTGAAGGAGATCAGTCCTGGGTGCTCTTTGGAAGGAATGATGCTAAAGCTGAAACTCCAGTACTTTGGCCACCTCATGCAAAGAGTTGACTCATTGGAGACGACTCTGATGCTGGGAGCGATTGGGGGCAGGAGGAGAAGGGGACAACAGAGGATGAAATGGCTGGATGGCATCACCGACTCTATGGACGTGAGTCTGAGTGAACTCCGGGAGTTGGTGATGGACAGGGAGGCCTGGTGTGCTGTGATTCATGGGGTCGCAAAGAGTCGGACACGACTGAGCGACTGAACTGAACTGACAGACTGAGATACCATAAAGCCTGCAACACCCAGTCCACATACATGCCCACCAGATGTCAGCTGAAGCTGAAATCAATTTGGCCCTTTAAACAGAGGCAGAGCAGGGGGATCTGGTTTGCTGCCGTCCCCACCAACCCCAGTTCAACCCCAACACTGAATCAAGTGAGAGTGAACTGGCGTTCCCCTTTGCACAAAGCCACTGCTTCTCTTTCCAAGCCTCAGCCCTGCAGGCATTTGAGTTTCTGACACTGGGTTTCAAATCCTAAAGACTAGTTGTCAAGTCCCAGTCCCCTAATGATTCACTGTGTGACGCAGCTACTTACATAACCTCACTGAACCTCATTTTGATCACTCCTAAAATGATGTTCATACTAACTGTACTTTCAAACGGTGGCTGTGAGAATTAAAAAGAATACATGTGAATAAGATAAATCAGTGCCCAGCCCAAAGTAAGCTGTAAAATGAATAGTCGCTATTAATAATGTCATGAATGTCTTAGTTGGTTCTGTCTACTGTGATAAAATAGTATACACTGGCGGCATAAACCACAGACATTTATTTCTCAAGGCTCTCCAGGCTGGCAAATCCAAGATCAAAGCCTGGGAGGTTCAGTTCCTGCTGAGAGCCCTCTGCCTGGCTAGCAGATGATTTTCATACTGTGCCCCCACTTGGAGAGAGACAGCAAGCTCTAGTCACTCTCCTCTACTTGTAAGGCCACCAATCCCACCACGGAGGCCCTACTCTCATGACCTCACCTAAACCTTTTAAAGCCTCCACCTCCTAACATCAACATGTTAAGGGATAAGGCTCCAACATATGAATTTGAGGAGGATGTAAATATTCAGTCCTTAATCAAGAACATCATCATTTGGCTTCAGATATTGGTCTCAGCTTTACTGAGTCCAACGTCTGCTCGCCGCCCGATGGGCTGATGAGTCTGAGAGACGAGGTGTTGGGCGAGGGATACAGCTTTAGTTGGAGAGTTGACTGACTGGGAAGATGGCAGACTAAAGTCTCAAAATAACCATCTTGTCAGGGTCTGGATTCCAGGTTCTTTTATGGATCAGAGATGGGGGATGGGAGGGGAGAAAACAAAATAAAAAGGCCATTAATCTTGCAAATATCTCCTAGAATGGCAAGCCTCAGGCAGGGGGATGTGTTGATTTCTTCCTTCCCGCCATCTACAGGTAGACAGGGTTATGACAAAGGCACTTAAGCTTACAGTATCAGGCAAAGGGGCTGGATTCTCTGAGGTGGGCCTTTATGTGTGATTATAACAAAAGCAACAGAAAGCAAGTCAAAGAAACAGGTTGACACAGAATCAGAATTGACTTCTTTCTGCAACATTAGCTGTTGTCAAGTTACCAGGACCCTGTAGGATGATTCTTCTAAAGGAAGAAGTCATAAATTATGCATCCCATGGCAGTGCCTGCCTCTGCCAATGATCATACAGGCATCAGTTTTATGATTTTTTTTTTCTCCTGTACTTACACACCAAGAGAAACAACCTAGAGAACATCTAGCCAGAAGAATTAAGGCTCTCTGGGATGGCGTTCTTGGTGTCATTATTTAACTTTCTCTAATGCTTTGTTTCTAACATGCATGTCTATTGCAGGCAAAAAAAAAAAAAAAAAAAAGAGCAAGAGTAGAAAGCTGTGACACTGCCCTGCCCATGGCCAAATCTACACTTGTGATGCCAGTCTGTTTCCACTTGGGGGGTGGTAGGTGTACGTTTCATCGGTTCATAATTTTGGCTCAGATGGTAAAGAATCTGCCTGCAATTTGTAAAACCGGGGTTCAGTCCTTGGGTCGGGAAGATCCCCTGGAGAAGGAAATGGCAACCTACTCGAGTATTCTTGCCTGGAGAATCCCATGGACAGAAGAGCCTGGAGGGCTGGTCCATGGAGTCACCCAGAGTTGAACACGACTCAAACAACTTAGCACAGGAGTACATTTAGAGAATAATGTTGGAGAAACCATGTTAGGAAAGGTCTAATTTTTGCAATTAGTATTTTGCTATACTTTATTATACTTTTAATTATCTATTCATACCGACTACTGCTGACCTATTTATTTGTATGTTTCAAGGTTAGTTGCAGATACTGGTCCATTTCACCTCTGAACACTTAAGTATGTCTATCATTAACTGGAGTTCAGTATTTGTTTCAATTTATTTCCATGAAATTTATGGCATGAAATGCACTGATCTTAACAGTACTAAGTGATTTTTTTAAAGGAAACATCATTTTATTTTATTTTTACTTTTTTTGGCTGCACTGGGTCTTTATTGCTGCAGGTGGGTTTTCTCTAGTTGCAGGAAGTGGGAACTACTCTTCACCACAGTGCTTGGACCTCTAATTGTGGTGGCTTCTCTTGCTGCAAAGCTTTAGGCACACAGGCTTCCGTAGTTGCAGCATGCAGGCTCCTGGGGTCTAGAGTGCAGGCTCAGTGGTTGTGTGGCTCATGGGCTTAGCTGTCCTATGGCATGTGGGATCTTCCCGGACCAGAGAGTGAACCCAATGTGCCCTGCATTGGTAGGCATATTTTTAACCACTGGAACACCAGGAAAGTCCCCTTAAGTGATGGGTTTTGACAAAAGCATATACCTTTGTACCCAAAACACTTGTCAAGACAGAGCATTCCCACCATTTAAGAAAGTTCCTTCAACTACTGCATAGCACCAGGAACTCTACCCAATATTCTGGAATAACCTATGTGAGGAAAGAATCCAAAAAAGAGTGAATATTTGTATTTGTAAGTCACTTTGCTGAACACTTAAAACTAACACAACGTTATAAATCAACTATACTCCAATGAAAGTAAAATTAGGAAAAAAAGAAAGTTCCTTTATCCCTCTCTCCAGTCAACCCTTCTTTAGGCACAACCACTATTCTGAGATTTTTCTCAATAGATTAGTTTCCCTGTCTCAAAATTTCACATAAATGAAATCATGTATGGAACACTTCTTTCATTTACTGCAATATTTTTGAGGCTTATTCATGTTATCGTGTGAATCAATAATTCTTTCCTTCTAAAGGCTGGATAGTTTTCCATCCTCTTCTCTGAATATCCCACTGTTTGTGTCTTTCCTGTTGATGATTCCAGTTTTAAGCTCATATGAGTACTGCTATGGACATTCATATGTAAATCCTTTTAAAAAGAATTTTGATGATTTGGGAGAGTGGCAGTGTAACATGTATGATATCATAAGTGAACCGAATTGCTGGTCTAGGTTCGATGCAGGATGCAGGATGCTTGGGACTGTGCACGGGGATAATCCAGAGAGAAGGTGTGGGGCAGGAGGGGGGAGGTGGGGGTCGGGATTGGGAGTTCATGTACACTCGTGGCTGATTCATGTCGATGTATAGCAAAACAAATACAGTATTGTAAAGCAAAACAAACTAAAAAATAAAAATTAATTAAAAAAATAAAAATAATTTTGGGGCTTCCCTGGTGGCTCAGACAGTAAAGTGGGAGACTTGGGTTTGATCTCTGGGTTGAGAAGATCCCCTGGAGAAGGGCGTGGCAACACACTCCAGTATTCTTGCTTGGAGAATCCCCTTGGACTGAGGGACATTCATATGTAAATCCTTTTAAGAATAATTGTATTTGTTATTTCTGGCTGTGCTGGGTCTTAAATGCTACGCAGACATTTCTCTAGTTGCAGCAAGCAGGAGCTACTCTCTAGCTGTGGGGCCTGGGCTTCTCATTGCTGTGGCTTCTCTTGTCGTGGAGTATGAGCTCTAGGGAGTTCGGGCTTCAGTAATTGTGGTTCCTGGGCTCTAGAGAAAGCACTCAGTAGTTGTGGTGCATGGGCGTAGTTGCTCGGAGGCACATGGGGTTCCCGAACCAGGGATGGAACCTGTGTCTCCTGCATTGGCAGGTGGATTATTTACCACCAAGCCATCAGGGAAGCCCCATATGGAAATCTTTATGTGGACATGATTTTCATTGCTTTCCTGTAAATATGAGTAAGACATCTGGGTCATAAGCCCTACAATTAGAAAGAACCAAACTCCCCACCCACCAAGTGTGAGTTCAAGTTGCTCCATGTTCTTGCCAACATCCAAGTGATATTTAAATCATGCTCTTAGCTCTTTTAATTGCAGCCACTCCAGCGGGTGCACTGTCAGATCTGGTGGTGAAGGAGCCACCAGAACAGTGCAGAGCTGTGGGTATCAGGGACATCAATGCTTGACTTGGTTCAGAACAAAAGCATCATATCCAGTTCTTACCACCAGCTGACCGGGGAATGTGTTTCTTGGGGACAGAAAGCTGGAAGCTGAACGATGCCCCATCAGCTTCCAGACCCTAGGCATGCATCGTGGGTTTTCCCCACAATTGATTGACTTTGCATATCAATCCAGCTGCCATGGGGAAACTTGCCAGGGAAGATTGCAGTATTGGGGGTCCTCAGTCACACAGGAGGCCATGCAG
Organism: Aepyceros melampus; assembly: GCA_006408695.1. Taxonomy (NCBI): domain Eukaryota; kingdom Metazoa; phylum Chordata; class Mammalia; order Artiodactyla; family Bovidae; genus Aepyceros; species Aepyceros melampus. The sequence continues at coordinate 177,111 of SJXQ01011102.1, read as the reverse complement.
TGTCACAGAAACCACATGCTTGGACAAAGAACAGACCATCCATGTGGTGTCATTTTCCATCCAGTTAATTCACCTAAACATTTCTCTTCCCTGCAGAGTAGATTATGGGTGAAGAAGATTAAGGAGTAAAGATGGTTGAGCTATAGTAGAATAAGGAGTCAATTATCTTGTACCATTCAGGGTTTATTTTCAGACTTTATTTTCTCAGGCTCCCAAATCACTTCAGATGGTGACTGTAGCCATGAAATTAAAAGATGCTTGCTCCTTGGAAGAACTTAGACAGCACATTAAAAAGCAGAGACATTACTTTGCCTACAAAGGTCCGTATAGTCAAGGCTATGGTTTTTCCCATAGTCATGTATGGATGTGAGAGTTGGATCGTAAAGAAGGCTGAGCCCTGAAGAACTGATGCTTTTGAATTGTGGTGCTAGAGAAGACTCTTGAGGGTCCCTTGGACTGCAAGGAGATCAAATCCGTCATTGCTAAAGGAAATCAGTCCTGAATATTCATTGGAAGGACTGATACTGAAGCTGAAGCTCCAATACTTTGGCCATCTGATGCACAAAGAGCCGACTCATTAGAAAAGGCCCTGATGCTGGGAAAGACTGAAGGCAGGAAGAGAAGGGGACGACAGAGGACGAGATGGTTGGATGGCATCACCAACTCAGTGGACATTACTTTGAGCAAGCTCCGGGAGATGATGCAGGACAGGGAAGCCTGGTGTGCTGCAGTCCATGGGGTCACAATGGGTCAGACACGACTGAGTGACTGAACAACATTCAGGGTTAGGAGGACACTTGCAGAGGTAACTGAACAGAATTGAATGAAGGGCGTTTTCACAGGCGTGGGCAAACATGATGCAGAACCCGGGAATAGTAACAATGAGAAGCTGTTAACTCCTGGGGGAAAGGGCCAGGGAAAGGTTGCCGGTGCTGAACCCCAGACAAAGTCAGAGCAGGAGAGACGCTGCTCAGGAGCAGGGAAAGGTTGCCGGTGCTGAACCCCATACAAAGTCAGAGCAGGAGAGACGCTGCTCAGGAGCAGCTGTGCACATGGATACAGGAAGTAAGGCACCAGGGACCAATCAGCAGCCTGGCAGGGAGGAGCTGGGAGAATAAATATCCAGCCTTTCTCTGTGCTGGTCAGACTTCCGGTCAGTGTCTTCCTTTGGTCAAACCCAGCCCAGGATCTAGTGGAAAAAGGAAATCTGGTGGGACTTCCCTGGTGGTTCAGTGCTAAAGAATCCACCTGCCAATTCAGGAGACAGGGGTTCAGTCTCTGATCTGGGGGGATCCCACATGCCGTGGAGAAACTAAGCCTGTGCACCACAACTACTGAGTCTGTGCTTAGAGCCCCGGAGCTGCAACTACTGAAGCCTGCATGGCCTAGAACCCATGCTCCACAACAAGAGAAGCCTCCACAACAAGAGAAGCTTCTGCAATGAAAAGCCCATGTGCCAGCACTAGAGGGTGGCTCCCACTCACTGCAGCTAGAGAAAAACCCACTCAGCAACAAAGACCCAGCAAAGCCAAAAATAAATATATAAATAAAATTATATTTTTTTTAAAAAAAGGAAATCTGTTTATTTGATTCATGGAAATTGACTTCCTGGGGGAAGACAAGGGAAGGGAAGGGCAGAGAATGTATCAGAAGAGGCAGAGAGTAAAAAGAAAGTACAATCCCAAAGCTCACTGAAATCATAGAAGCTGCTACTTCCGTGTAGGAAGAAGAAATTAAAATGCTATTTAAAACAATAACCGCTGCAGCTGCTTTAGCATTGTTATCTCATGAAACGCTTCGCCAATTTGGACACAAATACAATTAATTTACCTCTTGTATTGTTGCAAACTAATTTCTTAAGCACACACCTGCCTTATTATCAGGATGTCTAGATCTTCCTTTCAATGGCCACCCACTCATGCATTGTCCAAGAACTACAGGGGCTTGCAGAGAACAAGGAGGATGGAAGAGGGGGAGCACGGGGGAGGCTTCCCCACGACGGGTTCACGTCTGCTGTTGTATCCTGCGGCCACTTGGCGGCACTGCCGAGTAGTGCGTCCGCAGAGTCAGCCGCCTGGTGATGTCGAGGTGGAGACCTTGTTAACCCAGGACTGAGACAAGGCTGCACAGACTCCAAGATCAATACTCGCTTCACATGTTCCCTGCCTTACCCTCCTTGAGCTGCTGTTACAAAATATCCGAGACTAGGCAGCGGGTGTTTATTTTCTCATTGTTCTGAAGGCTGAACATCCAAGATGAAGGGGCTATCAATGCTGGTTTCCTGTCTCTCTTCCTGCATTGCAAAGGGCTTCCTTCTTGCCCTGTCTTCTTCACATCGCTTTCCCTCCGTGCATTCAGGAAAGGGGCGGGGCGGGAGGACTTGATGTCTCCTCCTTCTCTTTTAAGGACACCAGTCCTATTGAATTAGAATCCCACCCTCATGACATTAATCACCTCCTTAAAGGACCCATCTCCAAGTATATTGGGAGTTGGGGCTTCAACATAGGAACTTAAGGTGGGGGAAAGACACAATTTAGTCTAAAGGTAAAATTGTTAATCCTCAAAGCATGACACTTCAGAGGGTGAGACTACATACTCTGCAACAAAATCATTCATTAGGCTTTTTAAAAAACTTTATTTATGTATTTGGCTGTGTCAGGCTTCTCTCTAGTTGAGTCACACGGGCTCAGTTACGCTGTGACATGTAGGATCTTAGTTCCCGAACCAGAGATCGAACCCAGGTCCCCTGCATTGCAAGGCAGATTCTTAACCACTGGACCACCAAGGAAGTCCCCAAACCATTAGGTTTTGTCCTAATCCTGAGTCACCAAATCAGGCTATCCTTACTGGTTAACATCCCTCTTTGGATCATTCAATACCCTCACTTGATTTTAAAAATCTGCCTCCTTCCTAGCCTTCCTAAAGGAGTGTTAGGAGGGCTCGGCTTCAGAAGCCCACAAGAATTTTTACTATCTGCTTTCTCCAGGACAGTAGATGCTTTATAGTGCTCCATTTTCAGAATGATGAGATTCTGATACAGCAAAGTAGGTCATCCTCAAGGAGGCCTGTGGCTACTACTCATTGCATAGAACAGGCTGGCCTAATTTGGACCATTTCCTTTGGACCATTTGGACCATGACCGTTTCAATGGTCCTCCAACTGCATCTCTGCCTGTTAGAGGGATGGAGAAAGAGGCAAAGCTATATCAGAGAAGATGTGTTCAGGAAAGTGTTGGTAGATTTAAGAAACCACTTTAATAGCTGTTAGAGGGCAGAAAATAAGCCAGTGCCCCTCTCCACGCTGCACTGTTTTCCCTGCCCCAAGGTATGGTCTAGAAGGAGAGGACGAATATGAAGTGAGTGCTGTAAGCATAGAAGCCACCAAGTGGAGGTTGGAAACGCATTTGGAAGGAAGAGAAAAAAAAAGGACTAGGAAGAAACAATAGAGCTCGGTGGCCAGTCAACGCCGCCCAGTGGCTGGACTTGGAACTACATGTGCTAGCCCAATGTCCAGGACAAAAGGGTAAAGGTCTGCCCTCTGCCCAGCAGACCTCACTCTTAGTCCAAAAGATCAGTAAAAGTCTGGTGTGTTTGCTACCTCATGGAGGTATTCTGGAGGAGGAGGAAGGGAATCTGGCATTGTTCCACAGGGGTGACAGGATGTACAAAAGAACCACAGGACAGTGGCCAAAGGGTAAAAAGGAAGTGGGCTGAAACAGAAGTGACCGGAAGAGTGTGAAGACCTTGATATTTTTTGTTTCTCAAGGCAGGAAAGTCTCACCATAGAAGGTGGGATGGAGGCTCCAACCAGTTTATTTGAATTTTCAAGTCAACTTTCCACTGGAACCCCCTGACTGGAGAACCTCTGGGTTCCATCTCCTTTGGCCTTTACTGAATCTGGATGCAGTTGTTCAGTCCTTTTCCAAAGTGCTGTCTTCTCTCTGGGAAGCTTTGCTTCTCTCTGCTTTCATCTTTGGTGAAGCTGGGAGCTGAGGTGGCAGGCAGTGAAAAGATCGCTCATTTCTTGGGCTTGACAAGAGGTCCTTTTGAGTCCAAAGTCTGTGTGTGAAATGTTTTACCTTTTTGCCTTCATCTATTTTCACACATTTTCCTCTAATTTAACAAAGGCTTTATATGTCTATGATAAAGCATTCCAGCAAGGGATTATATAATAATTAACACTCATATAGCACTTAATATGAGCCAATTAAAAAAGCATGCCTTAATTCATATAATCTCTGTGACAACCATATAAAGTAAGTACTATTATTATCTCTACTATAGAGATAGAAAAACTGAGCCTCAGTGAAGTTAAATAACTTGTGTGCAGTGACTCCTGGTAAGTGGAGAGGCTGGGATTGGTACCCAAGCTATCTGTTCATAGGACTCGTGTGTTAACATCAACTCATGTATAGGACTTTAATGCCCTCTCAGGAGTGAAATTATGTAAAGACACACCTGAACCCAGGTCCCCAGCTCATCCACCTGAGACACCCATTCTACTTAGCATCCAGTTCAGAGCTGCTAGACCTCTGTATATCTAGCCCCCTCCTTTTTGATACAAAAGTGTATCACACTGTTTCTAGGGTCCTGCATCTTGCTTTCTCTATTCAACCTTAAAACTCAGGGATCACATCAGATTAGCATACTAAAAGTTCTGGAATCAATTCAAATGTGTGTATGTGTTGGGGGAGTGGGGTGGAATTCCCCACCAGCAAGCAATTCTCCAATAAAAGTTGGGTGTCTGACATTTCAACTCAATTCTGACATACTCTACCTGGGGACATAATATCCCACAGGTTAAAGGCTCAATCGTACAAGACACCCCCATCCCACTTCTGACACCAACTGCAAGTCCATAGTCATCACCTGTGCTTTTGATCAACTGTCTGTAAGTCAGAGTTTCCTGCACCTACTCCTTGGGTTCAACTATTCTGCTAGAATGGCTCACATAACTCAGGAATCAGTTTATTCCCTGGATTACTGGTTTATTACAAAGGGTAGTAAAGGATACAAATCAACAGGCAGAGGAAGAGATATTTAAGGTGGAGTCCCAAACAAAGGAGCTTTTGTCCTAGGGGAGTCTGAGCCCCAACAGAAGGCATAAAATCATGTTCTGATACCCCAACCTGAAAGCTCTCTGAACCTCATCCTTTTTGGGTTTTATGGAAGCCTCATTTCACAGGCAATATTGATGAAGTCAATGGCTGTTGGTGATTGATTCAGCCTCCAGCCCCTCTCCCATTTTCTCCAGAGAATCAGAGGATGGGACTGAAAGTTCTAACCTTCTGTTCAAGGTTGGTTCCCCTGGCAACCAGCTTCCCCATCTTTAAAGGATTTCCAAAAGTTGCCTCATTAGCACGAACCCTGTTGAGGTTGACAGGGGCTTGTTATGAATAATAAGACACTCATTTCATCTTCATGGTTCTGAAGCAGTTTTTCAGGAACTGAGGACAAGAGGCCAAATGTTATAGTAAAAGATGCTCCCATTGTTTTTGTAGCTGAGGAAATCTCAAAAGTCTGGGGGGCTATGAGCCAGGAACCATGGAAAAGACCAAATGTATATTTCTAATGTGATTTCGTAAATCACAATACCAACATGCATAGAATTGCCTCATTCTGCTGTAACTGCTCTGTAGCATTCTGTGGCATGCATGCATCATGACGTATTTAATCAGTTTCTTAATGAGGGGTGTTTCAATGTTTCCTGTCTATTACAATTATTTTCAAAAGGAGAGTATAAGTTTTTCATTCCAGGACCTGAGGAGAAAGAAGAGGACAGAGGATTCAGGGGATTGATTAGCTGGTTCCCATGTAGAAGAGCTGGTATTTAAAGCCGTTCATTGTCCAGAATGGCCAGGTGTACCATGACCTCACCGTGCAAAGGTAGCACGTCTGACTCCCAATGGCCAAGGTACCGAGATGGCTCAGCAGTAAAGAATTTGCCTGCCAGGCAGGAGACATGGGTTCAATCCCTGGATCGGAAGATCTCCTGGAAAAGGAAATGGTAACCCACTCCAGTATTCTTGCCTGGGAAATCCCATAGACAGAGGAGCCTGGCAGGCTACAGTCCATGAGGTCACAAAGAGTCAAACACAACTCATCAACTAAGCAACAACAAACCAAATAACTGGAACAGAAGCCAGCCAGCATGTTAATGTACCCACCATGTCAGAATCAATCCAGGTTGTAGAGAGAAGCAAAGAGAAATTTATGACACGGGGCTTTAGGATGTAACAAGACAGAACTAGTTGTATGACTGATTCATGTTGATGTATGGCAGAAACCAATGCAATGTTGTAGAGCAATTATCTTTCAATTAAAAATACATAATTTTTTAAAAAGGTAAAGGTAACACATTAAACTCATTTCCTCCCCCCGCAAAAAAGGAACTAGTTGTGAGCACATGAAGGAAGAAGAATGTTTCTTCTCAGAATCTGCTCAAAGTTTTAGCTTTTAAACAAAATCCTAACAAAAATCTTGGCGTTGCTGGTGCTGTGAAAAATAAAAAGTCAGGGAAAAAGTGAAATTGTCCAAACGATAAGGTAAATATAGGAAGAACTTAGCAGTTCGACAGAAAACCAGCACGTTCTTAGGAAGTAATGCTTTACTAGAAGCTGAAAGGGAAGAGTAGGATTATGATCTAACTTCTTACACATGAGCAGTTACATAAGAGATTGCAAAATTACTGGAAATGCATAAAGGATTGGTTTAGAAGTGAGATATTATATGCTTCATTTTGTTAACAGAATCTATTATAATTTTTCTCAGCCCTCTGAAATAGTGCCTTGAGATAAATCAGTTATTTTGCTAAATGTCCACAGAAAGTTTTGCTCACCAGAAAGTTCTGGATTTTTATATTTGGAAGCCTGTTCCAAAAGTCTAAGATACTCAGTTAAATGCTTCCACTCTGATTTTTTTCAGTATAGTAAGCATAAGAAATAAATGTACATTTCATCGTGTGTTCAGGAAAGGAAAGCACTCTCTTGAAGACCTAGCTGCATCACATGTTCATTATTCACAACAGCCAAGGTGTGAAAATAACCTAAGCGCCCATGTATGGATGCTCAGATAAAGAAATGTAGTATATATATCCAAGGGAATATTATTCAGTCATAAAAAGTCCACTATTTGAGACAACATCAGTTAATCTTGAGGGCATTACCCTAAGTGAAATAAATCAGATAAAGGCAAGTTCTGCATGAAATCACATACATAGAAACTCTTTGTTTATAAAAAAAAAAAAAGAGCTCATAGAAACAGAGAGTAGAATGGTGTTTACCAGGAGTTATAGGCAAAGGATGGATGGGAAGATGTGGGACCAAGGGTAAAAGCTTCTAATTATAAGCAGATTAAATCCTGGGAGCTAACGTATGGCATGGGGTCTATAGTTGCAATAATGTATCATATACTTGTAAGTAGCCAAGAGCCTAGTTCTTGAAAGTCCTCACTACAAAAAGAAATGACAACTGTATGAGGTGATGGAAGTGTTAACTCATTGTATTGTGGTCATCATTCTGCAACATAAACACCTATTGGATCATCACAGTCTACATGTTAAAACTTCTGCCGTGTTGCAAGTCAGTTACATCTCAATGAAGCTGGAGGAATTAAAAAAAAAAATAAACAGCAGAGGACTTCTATACATATTGAATTTATTGTTTAGTCTGTGCCACTTTTCAGTTCCTTAACTTTACACATGCCTCCCTGATCCCAGAACACCCTCTGCTCAGCAGTTCAGCCTATTCTTTCCCTTCAGCCAGTTGCTGTCTTGACCACCGAATGACATCTTGTCTTTGCCATACCCCCACTTCAGACCATCCCCATAATCTATCTTCCATCTTTCTGGGTGTTGGTAAACTGTTTATTCTTCTCCTAATATCTGCCTACGTTCACATCCTTCCACTCGCCAGCACCCCTGATTTCTCTGTTGCCTCTATAGCTGCATCTATCCATTCATCCTGCAACTTGGACACCTCGCCAAGTCCTGTCTTCAGCCTTATTCCTTCCCTCTTCCTCTCCCTCGGTTACTGATCCATTCCTGCAGCTTCACCTCTCATTTCTAAGAGAAAGGAACCAAAATTTTCCATTAAACACTGCATGCCCTGAATTCTCCAAGCTGTGTTAGCGTGGACTTGTCTGCCTACCGTGATTCGACCACATCTCAGATCAGCTCATCTGAAGCCAAATCTCTTATCTCCCTCACCTCGTGACCTGCATTGCTGTAAATAGCATCTCTGTTCTTTCACGCACTCACACTGGAAAACTCCCATTCTGCCATCTCTCATATTCAGTCGGTCATCAATTCCCGTTTCTTCTCTTTAGTTACCTCGGATAACTTTCCATTCTGTGCCCAAATCTATCAGGCCGTATCCTTCTGTAGTAGCCAGGACCCTTCCTTTGGAAGATCAGAAAACGTATTCCCAATGGAATTGTGTGTAACCTGTGTAACTGAAAATCCAGGGGTGCTTCTTTCAGGTACGGCTTGAACTAGGATTTCAAACAATCTCATCAATATGAGTCTCTACCCATCTCACGACTCTGGCTGCCCACAGGTTGACCCCATTCTCAAATAAAATGGATGCCAGCAGTTTCAATTACATGATCCATGCAGTCAGCAGTACAATTGAAAGAGACATCCTTTCCACCGATAATTCAAACTGGTACCCTGGAACTGAGTCTGATTTGTGTGTTCTGAGCTATTTGCCCATCTCTGAGCCAATCCATGTGACGAGACAGAATGGGATCAATTGACTGGCAAGGCATGGGTGCATGCCTCTTTTGAAGTGAGCCATTTGAACCACCCGGCCTGAGAGTGGGAGAAAGTGATTCCCCAAGGGAAACAGGAGTTCTGTATCTAAGAGAGGATGCAATGGGGCTGGTACAGAACGAAACAACAGATGCCCAGCCAATACCCACCAGGAACTGATGCTCTAGCAACATGTAGATTCCTTCAGAAACACAGTCAATTGTGATGTACTCTTTAATTGATGACGGTTCACCTCTTGCACAACTGTGGATGTTTTACATGTGACCCATACTTTTCTATCTGATTCTGCCACTTCACCCCTCTCAGGCAACAACTCAGGACTTAGTCCACAGAGAAACCAGAAAGAGTCAGATCAAAACATCCACTGGCATCTATAGTCACTCCACCCTCTTGCGTCTTTCACGGAAGTATAGCTGATTTGCAACGTTGTGTTAGTTTCAAGTGTACAGCACATATATATGTATGAAGTCTCCAGATTCTTTTCCCGTATGCATGTGCACTAAGTCACTTCAGTAATGTCCATCCCCATGGACTATAGCCCATCAAGCTCCTCTGACCATGGGATTCTCCAGGCAAGAATACTGGAATAGGTTCTCATGCCCTTCTCCACGGGATCGTCCTGACTCAGAGGTGAAACTGGATTCCCTTACATCTCCTGCATTGGCAGGTGGGTTATTTACCACTAGCACCACTGGGAAGCCCTTTCCCTTATAGGTTCTTACAAAATATTTAATTTAGTTTCCTGTGCTATACAGTAAGACCTTACTGTTTATCTGCTTTATGCTGATAGTGTGTATCTGTTAATCTCAAACTCCTGGTTTATCCTTTCCCCTTTTTCCCTCTGGTAACCGTCAGTTTGTCTTCTATGTTTGTGGTTCTATTTCTGTTTTTTAAATAAGTTCATTTGTATCTCTTTTTTTTTGGTTTCACATATAGGCTGTGTCATGTGATATTTGTCTTTCTCATCCCTCTCTCTTCCCCAGACATCATGTTTAAGTTCCTTCCATGTTAAAAGAGAGAAAAAGAGTGACCTTCTAGGTAGGGTGTCCTCCAGCTAGTGGCCAGTTTGGGGCTTTTTCACAGCTTAGAATTTTGTAGGCATTGTCTGCACCCACGAGGTCCTCTCGTATACCCTACTCTATCTCAACCCCCAACCCACTGTCATCTATCATGTCACTGGGTTTAAAATGCTCCTGCCAGGGTCACAGAACCAAATAGTTGCTGTTAAAAAAAAGAAACACTTTCCATCCACATCCTGCTTGAACACCCAACAAGATTTAGTAAAACTGACCACTCTCTCTCCTTGAAAAACCATCTTCCCTGAAATTCCATGATACCTTCTTCCAGTTTTTCTCCTGTTCCTTCATTTGGCTCTTATCCTCCTGGCCAAGACTTTGTCAACTTAAAAAATATATATATATATATATATGTATATATATGTATATATGATGTAAAAGCTGTGAGTCAAGTTTATTCAGCATCGTACTGAGGACTATAGCCAGGGAGACAGCCTCTCAGATACCTCTGAGAAACTGGTTTGAAGAGATAAGGGGGGAGGTCAATATATATGTGATTTCGCTGAAGGGGATACTTACAACCAGTCATACATCTCAATAGATGGTTTCTGCTAGTTGTAAGGAACAGATGTCTTAGTTAATGGTTTTGGTGCTTTTCAATGTATGGGAAGATGCAAGAATCAGTTTTCCCAGAGCACAGAGGACCCTAATCCTGATCTCCACCCTGAACTCCTTTCAGTGTGTGTTGAAAGTCAGTGACCGCAGTGGCAACTGACTCAACCCTATAGAGCCAGTGGCCAGGCAACATTCTTCAGATGGCAACTTAAAGACTGATGTCCCGTCCTCTGCCTCTTCATTTCTCATGGTGTCACTCACTCTGAGAGTCCTCACCCATTTCCAATGTCATACATCAACTGGTGATCCTCAAGTATGAATTCCAACCCAGTTTCTTGTCTTGAACTCCAGTGTCTGGGCCACATACCTGCTCACTTGTCACGTGGACCGCTTGAATGCAAAATGTCCAGAATCAAAAGCGCACACACACCCCCAACCTCCTCATCCAACTGCATTTTCTGTTTCAGAAGGAGAGTCATTCCTGATTCCTCCTTATTCTTCAGTTTTCTCCTCCTACCTGCAAAACATACACGTGCTTGATCACTGGGAGTCAACCACTGGTTTGAGGCTTATCTTCCTTAATATATTTTCAAGCTGTCTTCTTCCCTCCTTTTATTTGTTTATTTATTTGGCTGCATTGGGTCTTAGGTGCAGCACGTGGGATCTTTCCTTGTGGCGCATGGACTCTCTGTTGTGACACACAGACTCTCCAGTTGTGAAGCGGATTCCAGAGTGCACAGGCTCAGTAGCTGCAATGTGCAGGCTTAGCTGCTCTGTGGCATGTGGGATTTTAGTTCCGGGACCAGGGATAGAAGCTGCATCCCCTGCATTGGAAGGCAGATTCTTTACCACTGGACCACGAGCAAGTCCTTCTCTCCTCTTTGTCACAACTCTCCTCAACCAGGCCACCATCACCTCTCACTTGCATACCTACAACGACTTCCTACATCATTCTTGGGTCCCCAGTTTTACCCTCGCCAAGCCACTAAAATGTAAACCTGACCTATCACTCGCTGGTACCAAAGTATGTCACGATCTGGCCTCTGCTTCCCTCCCTTCTCCCACCTTGTCCCCATTCACCTGTCAAAATGTATTTTTCCAGCCAAACTGAACTACACTTCCTCCAACACACTGTGCTATAAATTTCACTCCTCTTCTCCTAGTAGATTACATCCAGCCATCTAGCTAGTGCGTTGACAGCTGCAGAGGAAAAGGCAATGGAGTTAGAGATGTCATAAATTTTAAATGTAAGATGAAATGTGATTATCAAAGAAACTACATTATGTTCTTAATAATCGTTACAACTTTAAAGTTGTATAGGCATTGCGAAGACCAGATGGTCTGGGGTTTTGTTTGCACTGAATGTTCAGTGATCGGGATGGAATTAATATCAGCTAATGTATTTTTATATAATTTTTGGCTTTCTCTGGCATTTGTTAAGTTTGCAAGGTGGATCGTTTCTATCATGCTGTCATTAAACTCCAAATCATAAAAATAGGTCAGTGACTCCACACAGGTTAACTAAGTGTCAAACTTAGTGATTAAAATAGTTATATTAGTATTTTATCTAGAATGATGATATGAACATAAAGAGTGGGCAGATCCCAAACGTAGATCTGAATGTACTAAGGCCAGTGAATCTGAAAATATGATGAGCTTTCATGAAGAAGAAAAGAGTAACTAGTAAGAATAGTAATGACTCCCTGAAAACTGATTTTATTTAACTGACAGGAAGCCATGGAAATGTTTCTGACATTTCAAAAAAGAAGTACTTCTCTAATAATCATTTTATAGCAAAAGCAACATAATGCTTTTTATACCAAATTAGCATCATGGTTAAAGGTAAAGAAATCAAAATTACATAATCACCATCAAAGATGTATGTCTTCCTTGTAGAGTAAAACAAATATCTTGCTCACTAGTTCTAAGAAAGCTTCAAAGTCAGGTGCAAATTGAATACCAGATATGCTTGGAGAGAGAGTGCAATACAATATTGGTAAGTTCCTCTATCAGACAACTTTCTCTGCAGAAAAGCAATTACTTGTACCAGTGTGTTCTTCCAAATATTTTATTTTACAAATGCATGTTTCATACAAAACAGCTCTCAGTGTGTGTGCTCTTTCTCACGGGTATGAGAAAGAAATAGTAAATGACTTCACATTCTGTTCATTATTTTGTGGTCGACAATATGCTACCTGATCTTGACTCTAATGTCAGAGAAATGTAAATATGATCAAAGATGGAATGGGAATGTGTCCATTCAAGGGGTGTGCAGCAAAAAGGGGCAGGAATTACATAACTCTCAGGAAGCAGTTGACAATTAAAAGCCATAGCAAATGCTCTGAGTCTGTGGTCACTTCAGACATCCAGAAGTATTAGAACTAATTCATTCTACCTGCTGTCTCTGATGAGCCAGGAAAAAGAAAAAATGGAAGGAAAGGAGGGAGGAAAGAAGGAAGGAAGGAAAGAAAAAGGGGAATAAAGAAAGAGCAAAAGCAAGCAAGCAAGCTTAGGGTGTTAGCTATCTTGTCATTGACTCAGAGGTGTAATCATCAGGAATATGATCATTCTTAGTAATATTAGTATCATTATTATTAAATATCAAAAGATTATATCTTATTTATAAACTTGTGCTCTGCATTGAAACACTGATTAAATGATCTGAGGATGCCAAATGTTGAACACACAGTACCCCAAAACAAAATCCACCTTTTATGCAACTCTTGAATCATCATAATGCTAAAGAGTCAATATTTGTGGAATTAATGAATCAATCTATATCATCCCATCCTAGCTCTGTAATGTACATTACAAAGTTGGGGAAACTTAAGCATGTTTTCCATGATTTCTAAAAATGGGAAGGAAAGCAGTACCCAGATGGGAATGATACATGTAGTCCTCTGGATGCTGTTCCAACCTGTCTCTCTACTATCCTATTACACTGTAATCCCACCGGAGAACTGTCTCTCGCTCACTGTCTCTCACGCATTCCCAGAACATCTCAAACTGCAGTCTGTGGACCACCCAGGAATCTATCACACTGTCCCTGTTTGTCGAGAAGGAGGCAATGACATGTGACTATGTCATGCATTTTTTTAGATGTATTTATTTTTGGGCATGCTGGGTTTTTGTTGCTGTGCACAGACTTTCTCTGGTTGAAACAAGCAGGGGCTACTTTTCATTGCAGTGTGTGGGCTTCTCATTGCGGAGGCTTCTCTTATTGTGGAGCACAGGCTCTAGGCTCTCAGGCTTCAGTAGCTGCAGCACGTGGGCTCCGTCATTGTGGCTCGAGAGCTCCAGAGCACTGGGTTAGTAGTTGTGGCGCTCAGGCTCCGTTGCTCTGCAACATGTGGGATCTTCCAGGACCAGGGGTCATAACAGTGTCCCTTGCATTGCAAGATGGATTCTTAACCACTGAACCACCAAGGAAGCCCAGATGTCATGCATTTTAAATATAAGATGAATTATGATTTTCAGAGAAAATTGTGACACTGAGAGAATAACCAGAAACTTAATAAATGTTCTGAATAAGTCTTGCCTAGAATGGGCAGCTGTGATGTATCATCTTCTGACTTTTAATGGGCTCCACTCCTGCAAAATACATTTCCTATGTCACTTTCCAGTCTGTGAAATGACTCCCAACTGAAATAAGAGCCAACATCATCCTGGGCACACAGGAGAAGATGCAGGACCACCATCCCCACCCCTAGAGTCATCCCAATAAATTCCACCTGATACCTCTATCTCTATCACTGATCTCAACTAAAATGATCAGGTTCCCAGGAACTCCTGGCCTTGGCTGGCAGTGGTGGTCACCACCAGCCAAGCCTGGGGTTCTTTGAAAAATCACCTTCCTTCCTTCTGACTTGGCAGTTTTGAAAAGCATTTTTTAGTTTTTCAGATGCAATCTTTATTATATCTGTTTACAAATGTGAAAATTCCTCACCAAGTCAGCTTCTGAGAATCATTAGGGAAAGCACAGAAAAGTCAAAGGTAGAAATAAGTAATTAGTATACACAGCTGTCCTTCCAATCTTGCCTTCAGAACCTAGGAGGTTGTGGCATTTCACTGGGACCTGAACGCTGAGCTCCAGCTTCAGAGGGGGAGACAGAAAAGCTTCAGAACATCTGTTTCCATGTGTGTAGGCAGAAATCCCTGATTCCATCATATTCAGACTCTGTATACTACGGGCAGCATCACATTTAAAGTCTATGATCGGTGATCATCAGCTCTCCCAAGGATGTTGTACAGCCATCTCTCTGGTCCATACATCATTGTGTCTGAATCCTTCTCTCCCCATGCTGGGCACCAGGCTGGATACAAAGTTGGTGCATTAAGCCACGTGCAATCAGGACACCAGAAACCAAGGCAAAAGCCTCCACAGAGGGAATTTAAGATGTGGGATTGGTGTCAAATAGCTGAAAGGGCCAAGCAGAGATCACGAAAGAATTGAGACATTAGCAGCAGTGGGCAGCAAGCACCATGAGTAGTAGGTCTGGAAGGTCTGGAAGGAGGTGATATCTCCAGAACCACAGAGTCACCCAGCCCATACCAGAGATGCTGTCCTGAACACAGAGAGAGTGAGGTGTGAGGATTTGCGGTACAATGTAGCTATAGGTGATAATCCTATATCATATTATTGAATCTCCCCCAGTATCCCCACTTCTCTCCAACCCCACCAGTGCCTCCACTTGGCTGAACCTACTTTGAAGCCAGCTGACCGTGAAGGCTTAGAATGGTTTGCAAAGACCTGTGATTCGGAGCAGTGCTGGTGGGGGTGCAGGAGAGTGAAAGTCATAGGAGGAAATTCCAGGCACCCAGGATATAACTTGTAAGTTACACAAGAGAGAGAGAGCCTTCCTCCCAGAATCCTGATTCTCCCCTGGGATGCTCCAGAACCCCTCTGGCTGGGAGACCTCTTTTACCTCCTGGTTAGAAAATGCCCTTGCAGCAATGGTTGGAGAGTCTCACAAGGGCAGCCATTTCAATACAAAGTGCTGGCGACTGCAATCCCTTCCCACTGGAGCCCAGACCTACCTCAGGCCCCACCTGGGGGGTTTTCGAGCATATTCTTGGTGCTCCTGCCTTACTGGACAGAAGGTTAAGAGGACTGCAGAGTTAACAACCCAACTGCCCTTGCTTCCCCTCCCCTGACACTGATCAAAAGGCAGATTGGTGATGAGATGGGTTGGAGGCTCTGCATTACCACCTCGGCTGATGGTATTTTCAAGTTGGCAGGAATATGAGAAAATGCTCTATTTCAACACCCTGTCACCCAGTAACAGAGTGACTGGAGCACCTCGCAGGAAAAGTCCCAGCCCATCTGCAGAAGCCCAGAGTGCACTGCTTGTTTGCTTTAAAGTGAATTGATTAAGGAAATTCCCTGGGGGTCCAGTGATTAAGACTCTGCTTCCACTGCAGGGGGCACAGGTTAGATCCCTGGTCAGGGAAATCAGATTTCACAAGCCAGGGGCACGGCTAAAAAAAAGATATTAAAAAAAATTTTTTAACTATGTAGCAATTTAAATATTTCATATAATTCATAAAGCAAATTGACTTCAAAAGTAATTTGATTCAAAGGTACATAGGATGAATGAGATGTGAGGATTGAAGATACAATGTGACTACAGGTGAGAACACGGTATTGTATCAGTGAAATTTGCTAAGAGAGTAGAAACTTAAATGGTCACAATAATGAGAAATCTGTATGCAGGCCAGGAAGTAACAGTTAGAACTGGACATGGAACAACAGACTGGTTCCAAACAGGAAAAGGAGTACGTCAAGGCTGCATATTGTCACCTGCTTATTTAACTTATATGCAGAGTACATCATGAGAAACGCTGGACTGGAAGAAACACAAGCTGGAATCAAGACTGCTGGGAGAAATATCAATAACCTCAGATATGAGAATGATATCACCCTTATGGCAGAAAGTGAAGAGGAGCTAAAAAGCCTCTTGATGAAAGTGAAAGAGGAGAGTGAAAAAGTTGGCTTAAAGCTCAACATTCAGAAAACGAAGATCATGGCATCTGGCCCCATCACTTCATGGGAAATAGATGGGGAAACAGTGGAAACAGTGTCAGACTTTATTTTTTGGGGCTCCAAAATCACTGCAGATGGTGACTGAAGCCATGAAATTAAAAGACGCTTACTCCTTGGAAGAAAAGTTATGACCGACCTAGATAGTATATTCAAAAGCAGAGACATTACTTTGCCGACTAAGGTCCGTCTAGTCAAGGCTATGGTTTTTCCTGTGGTCATGTATGGATGTGAGAGTTGGACTGTGAAGAAGGCTGAGCACCGAAGAATTGATGTTTTTGAAGTGTGGTGTTGGAGAAGACTCTTGAGAGTCCCTTGGACTACAAGGAGATCCAACCAGTCCATTCTGAAGGAGATCAACCCTGGGATTTCTTTGGAAGGAATGATGCTAAAACTGAAGCTCCAGTACTTTGGCCACCTCATGCGAAGAGTTGACTCATTGGAAAAGACTCTGATGCTGGGAAGGATTGGGGGCAGGAGGAGAAGGGGACGACCGAGGATGAGATGGCTGGATGGCATCACGGACTCGATGGACGTGAGTCTGAGTGAACTCTGGGAGTTGGTGATGGACAGGGAGGCCTGGCGTGCTGCGATTCATGGGGTCGCAAAGAGTTGGACATGACTGAGTGACTGAACTGAACTGAACTGAAACAAAGAAAAATATGTGAGGTGATGGATGTGTTAATTAACTAAATTGCAGAATCCTTTCATGCAGAATCCTTTGTATGTATATCAAATCACCGCCATGTGTATGTATATCAAATCACCACCATATATCTTATATATTATACGTCGATAAAGTTGGAAATTATAAAAGGCACAGAGTAAGTAAATAATGAAATTAAAGGCATATGGATTTGGATTGATGATATACAGATATATTACAAAGGTGTCTTTGTTAACCAAGCACAGGCCGACAGCAGATTCAATGCCAGAAGCTTGGCCTTCCCTTTCAGTTCAGTTCAGTTCAGTCGCTCAGTTGTGTCCGAGTCTTTGTGACCCCATGAACTGCAGCATGCCAGGCTTCCTTGTTTATCACCAACTCCTGGAGCTTACTCAGACTCCTGTCCGTAGAGTCAGTGATGCCTTCCAACCATCTCATCCTCTGTCTTCCCGTTCTCCTCCTGCCTTCAATCTTTCCCAACATCAGGGTCTTTTCCAGTGAGTCAGTTCTTCGCATCAGGTGGCCAAAGTGTTGGAGTTTCAGCTTCACCACCAGTCCTTCTAATGAATATTCAGGATAGAGTTCCTTTAGGATGGACCTTTAGTTGCTGTATATTGGGCATGTCTAGCGGGAGGGTCCCAGGAAGGGATCTGGGGTAGCCAAACAGATAATCTGTCCATCTCAACATCCTTAGTTGAATCACATCTGTAATGTTCCCATTCCTGTGTAAGCAATATATTCTCTGGTTCCAGGGGCTTAGGATGTGGACATCTTGTGGGGTGGGGGGAGGCATTCGTCTGTCCAGCCTACTAGACTACAGATTTTATCTCATTCAAAAGCAAATGCTGGAACTTCCCTGGTGGTCCAGTGGCTAAGACTCCGCCCTCCCCGTGCAGGGGATCCAAGTTCGATCCCTGGACAGTGAACTAGATCCCATGTGCCACAACTAAGACTCAGCACAGCGAAATAAATAAATAGTTTTTTAAAAAACAAATTCTGAGTGCTTATTTTAGGACAAGCTCTTTAAAAGCACTGCAGATGCAAAGAGGAAAAGGTGGGGTGTTTGCCATCAGTCAGCTCAGAGGTTTAATAGAGAAAAAGCTAAGTCAACAAAGCAATCACAAAGCAGTAAATTCCAGTCTAGTAGCATGGGGATGTAAATACGGGATGCCTAAACCTGGAAGAATGAAAGGAATCGTGGCATCTGTGCAGGTGCTGGCCAGGAAATGTGGAGATACTGCTAGAAATGCAAAGTCATGATTTCAAAATGATCACACTCAAGTTAGTTCTGACAACAATTGTCAGTCACGCTATATCTAGGGTGGTAGGAGGGTGTTGGATGGAGTGACATACTCTCACAGTCTTAGGTGTCTCTCAACGCTTATAAGTTACAAAAAGAAGAAATAGTAGGAATTCTGGAGTGAAGAAATCAAACCACACCTTGACCAGAGGTGATTAAAATTAACATCACTATTGAGGGGCAGATGGACATCCCATGCCTGTGGATGGAATTCTCCCAAGAAGGATACAGCATCCCCTGGGCAGCATCCCAGATGGGAAGGTGTAGAGTTATCTAATCATGAGGAAACTGTTAGATGGGCCCCAGATGGGGAACATCCTATTTTTAAAAATTGGCAGATTATTCAAAAATGTCAATATTGTGAAAGAGAACAAAAGGCCAAGGAAATATTCCAAGTTCTTCAACCTATTCTGCTTCAAATTCATTTCTAATTTAGGTTATTACAGAATATTGAGCGGAGTTCCTTGTGCTATACTGTGGATTCTTGTTGGTTATCTATTTTAAACAGCAGTATGTACACTGTCCATCCCATACTCTCTCCCGACCACTATCCCTCCCTCCCTGTAACCATAAATTCATTTGCTGAGTCTGCTTTCTAAATAAGTTCATTTGTATCATTTTTAAAATTCTGAATGGAAACCCACTTCAGTATTCTTTCCCTGGGAAAGTCCCAGGGACAGGGGAGCCTGGCAGGCTACAGTCCATGGGATCTCAAAGAGTCAAAAAGACTAAGTGTGTGCACACGCACACACACACACACACACACACTTAAGTGATATCATATGATGAAATGTTCCAAATTAAAGAAAAACCACAACACCTAATGCAATGCCCAATCTAAGACTCCAGGCTCTTGTCCTGGAAGAAAAAATAATTATGAAAACATTCTTGGGATGTGAATGGAAGATCAGATGAATTTAACTGGAAGGTTGTTTCTTGAATTTGATAACTATACTGTAGTTATCATGGCCCATTGCTCTTAAATACTCAAATATGAATTTCTCAAGAATATCCTTGCTCTTGACAAATTCATACTTGAGTATCTAAGAGCAATAGGCCATGATGTATGTAACTGACTCTCGTATTGTTCAAAAAGAAATTGTGGACAGATGTTAGATGATAGATAGATAGATGAACAGAAGATGATTAATAAATTGATGATAGTGGAGTCATGGTTAGAACACATTATGGCAAATGGGTGAAATATTGACAGTAGATGAATGTGAGTCAAGAAAACTCTTTGTATTATCGTTTGTCGTTTAATTTTAGTTATTTATTTTTGGCTGTGCTGGGTCTGCATTGCTCCTCAGGCTTTTCTTTAGTTGCAGAGAGTCGTGGCTACTCTCTGGTTGGGGTGCACGGGCTCCTCATTGTGGTGGCTTCTCTTGTTGCCAGAGTACGGCTGGAGCAGGAGGCTCAGAGCACAGGATCAGTAGATATGGTGCGGGGGCGTAGGTGCTCCGCCGCATGTCGGATCTTCCTGGACCAGGGATCAAACGGGTGTCTCCTGCATTGGCAGGTGAGTTCTTTACCACTGAGCCACCAGGGAAGCCCTCTTTGTGCTACTTTTGCAGCTTTCCTATAAGCTTGACATTATTTCCAAATGAAAAGCAATTTTTAACGAACACAGTGTGAACTCAGACACCAGACTTGCCTGGGATTGAGTCTCAGCTGTACCCTCTCATTCTCTCTGTTAACTTCAGCCCGTTTTGTGATTCCCCTCAGCCTCAGTTTACCCATCTGTAAAATAAGGATTCCAACAGCACCTCCCTGGTTGGACTGTGTGCAGCTCAGTGAACTAATTCATGTGAAGCCCCTGGAAGAGGATTCTGTGCTCAGCAGGATTGCCTGTGTTATTATCCCCAGGAAAGGTAACATTTAACTGGATCTGGAGGATGTGTCAACGTTTGCCAGCTGGCTACGTACAATAAGAGAACTGCCGATTTGCAAGAAATGTTGCTGGAAACTACAGTGAGAGGTGGGATGTGGCACAAGATGGACAGGTGAGGAGCAGCCAGACTATGAAGTGCCTCTCGCCCACACAAAGGAAGGTTATTAGTTGTTCTGTAGTGTGGTTAGCATTTGAGTGATTAATGTAGGTCCACATAGGTGAGTTGGAGAAGGAAATGGCAACCCATATCAGTACTCTTGCCTGGAAAATTCCATGGACGGAGGAGTCTGGTAGGCTATAGTCCATGGGATTGCAAAGAGTTGGACACGACTGAGCAACTTCACTTCACTTCACACAGGTGAGTGGTGGCATAAAAGTTGTAATTCTCAAAGACCACCTTAGTGGCCATCATAGAAAATGAATCTGAATAATCAAAATAACAGGCCAGCAAGTCATTAGGGATGGTGACCACCATCCAGGGAACAGATAATGAGAACTGGAACCTGGGAAACTGCAGGAAGGCCAAATAGGAAGAAAGGATTTGGAGATACCTAGTAGATAAAATCCAGAGAAGGCAATGGCAACCCACTCCAGTACTCTTGCCTGGAAAATCCCATAGACAAAGGAGCCTGGTAGGCTACAGTCCATGGGGTCGCTAAGAGTCTGGCATGACTGAGCGACTTCACTTTCACTTTTCACTTTCATGCATTGGAGAAGGAAGTGGCAACCCACTCCAGTGTTCTTGCCTGGAGAATCCCAGGGACGGGGGAGCCTGGTGGGCTGTCGCCTATGGGGTCGCACAGAGTCGGACACGACTGAAGCGACTTAGCAGCAGCAGTAGCAGCAGAAGATAAAATCAGTAGAATCTGCACAGTTTGAGTGATGTGATTTGGTGGGTGATGAGGAAACATCAAGAATGCCTGCCCAACCCTCTTATGCTGTTTGTGGAAATGTTGGTTCATACAGCCACTGTAGAAAACAGACAGAGGTTCCTGCTGCTGCTTCTGCTGCTGCTAGTCGCGTCAGTCGTGTCTGACTCTCTGTGACCCCATAGATGGCAGCCCACCAGGCTCCACCGTCTCTGGGATTCTCCAGGCAAGAGTACTGGAGTAGGTTACCATTGCCTTCTCTGACAGAGGTTCCTAAAAAACCTAAAAATAGAGTTACCATGTGATCCAGCCGTCCTACTCCAGGGCATATATATCCAGACAAAACTGTGACTCACAAAGATATATGCAAGTTTATGCTCATAGCAGCACTCTTCACAATGGCCAAGACATAGAAACCACCAAAGTGGCCATCAACAGATGAGTGGAGAAAGAAAGTCTGGTGCATACATGCAAGGGAATATTACTCAGCCAGAAAAAAAGGACCAAATAATGCCATTTGCAGCAAAGCAGACCGACTTAGAGACTATCATCAGTCATAAGTGAAGTCAGTCAGAAAGAGAAAGACAAATATAGAAAGTCACTTATAAGTGGAATCTAAAATGTGACGCAAATGAACTTATCTATGAAACTGACAGACTCACAGACATAGAAAATAGATTTGTGGTTGTCAAGGGATAAGGAAGGATTGAGAATTTAGGATTAGCAGATGCAAGCTACCATATATAGGATGGATAAACAAGATCCTACTGTGTAGCACAGGGAACTATATTTAATATTCTGTGATAAATGAGAATGGAGAAGAATATTAAAAAGAATGTATACATAACTGAAAGCCTAAAATGAACACAACATTGTAAATCAGCTATTGTTGCTGTGTAGTTGCCAAATCATGTCCCTCTCTGCGACCCTGTGGACTGCAGCATCCCAGACCTCCCTGCCCCTCACCATCTGCCAAAGTTTGCCCAAGTTCATGTCCAATGCATTGGTGATGCCAGCCAGCCATCTCCTCCTCTGATGCCTTCTTCTCCTTCAGCCCCCAGTCTTTCTCAGCATCAAGGACTTTTCCAGTGAGTCAGCTGTTCATATCAGATGACCAAAATACTGGAGCTTCAGCCTCAGCATCAGTCCTTCCAATGAATATTCAGGGTGATCTCCCTTAAGATAGACTGATTTGATTTCCTTGCTGTCCAAGAGACTTTCATGACTCTTCTCCAGCACCACAGTTCGAAGACATCAATTCTTTGGCATTCTGCCTTCTTTATGGTTCAGGTCTCACGACTATATGTGACTGCTGGGAAGACCATAGCTTTGACTGTATGGACCTTTGTCAGCAGAGTAATGTCTCTGCTTTTCGACACACTGTCTAGGTTTATCATAACTTTCCTGCCAAGAAGCAATTATTTCCTGATTTCATGGCTGCAGTCACCATCCACAGTTATTTTAGAGCCCAAGAAGAGAAAATCTGTCACTACTTCCACCTTTTCCCCTTCTATTTGCCATGAAGTAATGGGGTTGGAAGTAATGGATCTTCGTTTTTTTTAATATTTAGTTTTAAGCCAGCTCTTACAGTCTCCTCTTTCACCCTCATCAAGAGGTTCTTTAGTTCCTCTTCGCTTTCTGCCATTAGAGTGGTATCATCCACATATGTGAGGTTTTTAATATTTCCTCTGCCTATCTTGATTCCAGCTTGTAACTCATTCAGCCCAGCATTTCTCATGATGTGAGAAATCAACTGTACTTCAATGATTTTTTTAAATGAATGTCTTTCCAGGCTTCTGGCTTGGAAAATGGCAGGAGGAGCTGGTTTGGGGTGGAGGATGTCCAGCTGTCATCCTTTAAAGTCCTAAAGTCTGTATGTAGATAGACTCCACTGGCCCACATTGTGGAGGCAGAAGGGTTCAAAATGCTTCTGCTGGGTCCTGGCTATTATGATTTCTTCCAACTGTACAAATTTGTTGGTTTTAGCTTACCTACTTCTTGATATAATCAACAATTATCTGGAAAAGGTTTTATGTTGTGAAGTAGACAATACTTTATAGTGGATGATAGCGTAAATGGAAGAAAAAGCATTGAATGTATTACATTCTTTTCAAAAATTGCACAATAAAAAAATTTGAAAAATTTTGGAAACAATGCATTTGGGATGCCCTAAGGACATCAAGCCTCTTGAGAAAGTGAAAGAGGAGAGTGAAAAAGTTGGCTTAAAGCTCAACATTCAGAAAACGAAGATCATGGCATCTGGTCCCATCACTTCATGGGAAATAGATGGGGAAACAGTGGAAACAGTGTCAGACTTTATTTTTGGGGGCTCCAAAATCACTGCAGATGATGATTGCAGCCATGAAATTAAAAGATGCTTCCTCCTTGAAAGGAAAGTTATGACCAAACCAGATAGTATTTTGAAAAGCAGAGACATTACTTTGTCAACAAAGGTCCATCTAGTCAAGGCTTTGGTTTTTCCAGTAGTCATGTATGGATGTGAAAGTTGGATTGTGAAGACAGCTGAGCACTGAAGAATTGATGCTTTTGAACTGTGGTGTTGGAGAATACTCTTGAGAATCCCTTGGACTGCAAGGAGATCCAACCAGTCCATCCTAAAGGATGTTCATTGGAAGGACTGATGCTAAAGCTGAAACTCCAATACTTTGGCCACCTCATGCGAAGAGTTGACTCATTGGAAAAGACCCTGATGCTTGGAGGGATTGGGGGCAGGAGGATAAGGGGACAACAGAGGATGAGATGGCTGGATGGCATCACCAACTCGATGGACGTGAGTCTGAGTGAACTCCGGGAGATGGTGATGGACAGGGAGGCCTGGCGTGCTGTGATTCAGGGGGTCACAAAGAGTCGGACACGACTGAGTGACTGAACTGAACTGAAGGACATCAGATGGAAATGTCCAGTGGGCTGTTGGCTGTGAGCCCAGAGCTCAGTGTCAGAGACAGAGACTCAGAGTTATCACCATCACCTTGATGACGATGCTGTTGTGTATGACATTACCAGGTAAGGTGACTCTGAAGATCAGTGGTGGGTTCTTTTAATCTGATGAAATCTGGGATTCTCTCCTGGTAGCCCACTTGCACTAAAAAATATTCATGTAAATTTAAGGAATGACCCTGGAAGGCCATCCCCAGAAGTCCCTCCCTCCTTGTCCAAGTTAAAAATCTCTTCTCCAGGTCAGAGACTCCAAGTTGAGTAATGAGCCATTAGTGGGTTATGAAATCGATTCAGTGGGTTTTTGATCAGAATTAGAGAAAAAGAGAGAAGGAATGAAAGAATGGAATAAAGGAAAGGAAAGGCATAGAAAATACTGTCATGCATGTCATAGTAGCAAGTCTTATTTTTACAACTTTCATTTTGGTTATGCTGCTACTGCTGCTAAGTCACTTCAGTCGTGTCCGACTCTGTGTGACCCCAGCGATGGCAGCCCACCAGGTTCCCCCGTCCCTATGCTTATATATGAACACTTGTGTTTCAGTCTATATGCATGTAAAATAGTGCATGCATATAAATTCCTGTATGTGTTTATATGTGTGTGTGTTAGTTGCTCAGTCGTGTCCAACTCTTTGCAATCCTAAGACCTACCAGGCCCCTCTATCCATGGAATTCTCCAGGCAAGAATACTGGAATGGGTTGCCATTTCCTTCTCCAGGGGATCTTCCCGACATGGGGAGATCGATGCCGGGTCTCCTGCATTGTGGACAGATTCTTTACCCTCTGAGCCACCAGCAAAGCCCTGTATATATATATATATATACAGATATATAAACACAGCCCACACATACACTGCCTTAGATCATTGCAAATGGAATGTGCATCAATTATCTGTTACTGCAGAAAAGCCAGAGTGGTTTCAAACAACAAATCATTTATATGTAAATATATTTTAATACATTGTTATTGTTCGGTCTCTTAAGTTGTATAAATATAGGTATAACTGCAAATTGGACTTACCTCTGCTGTGGACACACAGGTAGCTAGAGTCGTCCAGCAGCCCAATCAGGGTTGAGTGATCCCAGATGCCCCCTCACAGGTCTGAGCATCAGCCAGACTGTCAGCTGGTGGCCCTGGTTCTTCTGCAGCAGGCTTCTCCGCTTGGCCAACTAGGGCTTCCTCTCCAGGCACCTAGCAAACCTCTGTGTTGTGCTCACTGGTGCTACTTTGGCAAGAGCAAGTTGGAAAATCATCATTTTGACATGAAGCCCAGAGTCAATTGGAAAGGGACCCTAACCCTAAGGATCTGGCCACTGGGTGGCATGAGTGATTAGGGGCCATTAGCACAACCTCTACTGTAGAGTGACTAGTATGTGATTCCTGGTGTGTCTTTTCCACGCTCTGCTTGTTTTGGAGTTTTAAGGCTTGTCCTTCACCCTGGTGCATCCCTGTTTTCCTTTCTCCCCACTTCTCTTCTTCATTAATTGAGATTCTGCGAGAAAACCTTGATGCTAGGCATGGGAGAGGGTACCAAGCAAGGTGAGAAGATACCAACTTAGCCCTCAGGTCACTGATCAACTCTTTGAGTAGATAAGGGTCCAACAACAGAAAAGCTAAATAATGAATGGAGTGCCACTCAGCTGTCACAAGACAGTTCCAAATTAAATGTCCAGGGAATTTCCTCTGGGACTGAAAAAGTGGGTGAGGTCATAATTATCATACTAAATGAAGTAAGGCAGACAGAGAAAGACAAATATCATGATATCACTGATATGTGGAATCTGAAAAAAAAATGGTACAAATGAACCCGTCTATAAAACAGAAATAGAGTCACAGAAGTAGAAAACAAACTATGGTTGTTGATAAGTTGCCATCATGTCCAACTCTTTTCGACCCCAAGAACAGCAGCCTGCCAAGATTCCCTGCCTTTCACTCTCTCTAGGAGTTTGCTCAAACTTATGTCCATTGAGTCAGTGATGCTATCTAACCATCTCATCCTCTGCTGCTCCCTTCTTCTCCTTCCGTCAATCCTTCCCAGTTTCAGGGTCTTTTCCGATGAGTGGGCTCATCGCATCAGGTGGCCAAAGTATTGGAGCTTCAGCTTCAGCATGCATCATATTTCCAATGAGTATTCAGGGTTGATTTCCTTTAGGATTGACTGGTTTGATCTCTTTGTTGTCCAAGGGACTCTCTTACTAAGGAAGGGGGAGGGAATAAATTGGGAGATTGCGATTGACATATGCACACTACAATACATAAAATAGATAACTAATAAGGACCTACTCTATAGCAGGGGTTAAAGATCTGCCTCCAATACAGGAGACCCGGGTTTGATCCCTGGGTTGGGAAGATCCCCTGGAGAAGGAAATGGCAATCCACTCCAGTATTCTTGCCTGGAGAATCCCATAGACAGAGAAGCCTAGTACATTAGAGTCCACGGGGTCGCAAAGAGTCGGACACGACTGAGCGACTTCACCTTCACCTTCACCTATAGCAGAGGGAACTCAGTTCAGCATTCTGTAATGATCTAGATGGGGATAGAATCTAAAGAAGAGTGGATACATGTGTATGCATAAGTGATTCACTTTGCTCTACAGCAGAAACTAACACAATGTTGTAAGTCAACTATACTCCAACAAAAATTAATTACCATTAAAATAAATTTAAATATACATATATATTTTAAAGTCATGCAACCAAGTCCAGGCAGGATCAGACTCCCTCCTGCAGGACCTTGGAAAATTGATACTGATATTTTTGATATCAATATATCAAAAATATTGATTTTTTTTTCCTCTCTCTTTTCCTAACTGAACTGGGACTTATCTTTCCTGCTTCCTGCAAGCCTCAGCTGATAATGGCAAAAAAAAAAAAAAAAAGTCAGTGTTTAGGCAAGCGGAGGATTTTAATGTGCTCTTACTAAAATAGTCAGGGCTGCTGTTTACAGCACTAAAAATCAGCATCCAAGTTTAAGTCTGGGAGCAGCCATATGTCTTCAGAATGAAGGTGGGGTCATTGGTGTGGGTACTACAATTAGAGACACAGCAGAAGCTGAAGAACGGGCTTCCCGTCACAATATTTCATGGTTTCCAGTCTCTGTGTTGATGGTGATGAACAATGGCAATGTGAGAAGATTCTATTTGTCAACATGTTTTTGCTGTTGGTTTTTATGGCTGGTTCAAAGATCACAGAGTTCCAGCCTGCTTTCTTATGGCTCTTTTCTTCTCCAATATCCTAAACTAAATAAATGTCATGATGTCTGACTTTATATTCTAAGTCAGAGGTTGCCGGTTCGAGGTCCTTGGGTTACGTGCAGCCAATACAACATTGTGTTTGTGGCCTTAAATTTTTGAAATCTGGGATTGTTATATTAAAAGTTGCATTTATAATGGGATTTATAGCTTTTTTTAGAAAATAAAATAGCTGGCAGCAGTGACCCCTTTTATTAACAGGGCAACAGTCGGATAATCTTAACAGCTATTCTTCTTCTGCCTGGGAGAGAGCTTTTTAGTTTACACTTGTCTATTTATATTATGTGTATAAACCCTCTGTAGTTATTGGGCTTTGGTGACCCTCAAATTCAATTAAAAATTTTAGGGAAAAAGTTAGAAACCAGCATTCCTGAAACAGAAGGAAGCTGTATTTGTGTTTGGGGATCAGATTAGGGTCACACGTGGCTTAAAATAACAAGGATCTGACAGTAGCAACATGCAGAAGAACCAGAGTTTTGTTTTTAGGGTTGGACTTGTGACAAGTAGTCCAGAGGTTCGAGTCCAGAGTTGTTGCCGCTGTTTAGCAATGATAACAGGGAGCCGTCTCTTTCTCCTTTTTTGCAGCACTGTCTTTAGCATGATGGTTTTGTTGCTCTGGTCTGTTGCCTCATGGTCACAAGATGGTTGCCACACCTCCAGCCACAAGTCTACATTCTAAGTAGGAAAAAGAATGAAGCAGCAAGGGGCACAGGCTATATGAGGGAAGCAAAACTTTGCCAGAACTTAACAGCCTGCTTCCTATTGTCCAAAAGGTATCACATAGCCACTGGCATCTTCAAGGAAGATTAGGAAGGCAGAAACACACACTGCGGCACCGAACACTGTAGGGGCAGAAAGGGGTGAGCACCAGGCTTGAGGAGGGGCGAATAGAATACGGGTCATGCAGTCACTGAGACTTGGAGTCAAGGCCTGTCTTTCAGTCGCTAAGTCGTGGCTGACTCTGTGACCCCACAGACTGCAGCACGCCAGGTTACTCTGTCTTTCACCATTTGCTTGGGACAAATCTCTTTTTGCCTGTTTATTAAATATCAATGAAAATTGTTGCTTTTAATTGACAAGAGAAACAATTGCTCAAAATTAGCTATGTTAAAATTGTAAGTATGAGAACTGCATTCCTATTTCCTTAAGACTGACTGCTAGAAATTTAGGAACTTAAGATATAGATAATATAAATATATTATATAGAGATGTGTTATTATTATTACATTATGCAATTATATACACAGTATATAATTTATATTTTATTATATGTATATTATGTATATGATATGTTATACATTTTGTATGTACATGTATATAGTAATATATAAAGAGATCTCCCTGTAGCTCAAACAGTAAAGAATCTGCCTACGATGCAGGAAACTAGAATTCGATCTCTGGGTCCAGAAGATCCTCTAAAAAAAAAAAATCGCAACCCACTCCAGTATTCTTTTTTTTTTTTTTCTTTAATTTTTATTTTTTAGTTTGTTTTGCTTTACAATACTGTATTCGTTTTGCTACACATCGACATGAATCAGCCACGAGTGTACATGAACTCCCAATCCCGACCCCCACCTCCCACTCCAGTATTCTTGCCTGGAGAATCCATGGACAGAAAAGTCTGGCGGGCTACAGTCCATGGGATCCCAAGGAGTCAGAAACGACTGAGCAACTAACACACACATAGTTAAATATATATATATATATATTAGTAATGTGTGTGTGTGTATTTTTCCTACTACTTTGCAAACAGATTCCTGGCAAACATATTTAAAGGAAAGCATTTCTATAAGAGCAATAGAATTATACTAGCTTTTCTTTCTTTTAAAAATCCTTTTTAAAGTACTCATTGCAAGTAAAAATGAGAGTGAAGGTAGGATAAAACTTAGAATTCAACTCTTTTGTACACAGAGCATAATTGCTCTACACCCATGAATCTTTGCAGTCTTGATTTCAACAATTTGGGGTGGCTAAATGAGAAAGCATTCAAGTGAAGCCTAGCTAAAAATTCAGTGTTTATCCTCCTGCAAAAGTTTGAAAATATTAAGAAAATATTTGCTTTTAATTTTGGTTAGTTCATTGAAAGTGTCCAAGAGCTCTTAGTAGGAATTTAATTATAGAGCATGCTATTGGGATCTAATGGACTCCATGAAAATTCAGGAAAATAGAGCTGGTTGTTATTTAAGCATAAAGTTGTCAGCGTTGCTTGGTGATTTCTTTTTCGTGACTTTTTCATTAAACATATTTTGAGTGTGCTGGATTCTGACACCTGCTCACCACCTGCAATTTTTAGGAGAATCTCTAACATGAGGGTGCCAGTTTCTTCTCAAAGCAGGCATTTTTGGACCCCCAAAGCAGGAAAATGCACGGGAATCTGGAATACCGCTCCAATGTATTCTGAGTTCATACACACTTATGCAGTCGTGTATGTGATACATGGATTTCCCTGGTGGCTCAGACAGTAAAGAATCCGCCTGCAATGTGGGAGACATGGATTTGATCCCTGGGTCAGGAAGATCCCCTGGAGAAGGGAATGGCAACCCACTCCAGTATTCTTGCCTGGACAGAGGAGCCTGATGGGCTACAGTCCATGGGGTCACAAAGAGTAGGACGTGACCGAAGCTACTTGAGCATGCACACATGTGATGAATATGACTGTAAACATAATATAATTGCATGGAAAGACACAATTTGTGTTTCAGTTCCTCATTAGTAATTTTTGTTACCTGTATGTCACACTCTTCCAGGTAGATCAACTGAACAAGTGTTTAGGTGACTGGTATCGACCCAAATGCACATAAAACACTCGGGGGCGTTATGATGCTCATGCCTGGGCCCCGCTCTTGTCCAGTTGAATCAGAACCTCTTGGTACGGGCCCTGGGAATTGGCTTTTTTCTTTTTTTTCTGGCTACTCTGTACAGCATGTGTGATCTTAGTTCCCCAGTAGGGATCGAACCTGGGAAGCACAGAGTCTTAGTGACTGGACCACTGGGAAGCCCAGGAATTTGCCTTCTTAAAGTTATCCAGATGATTCCAATGGGTGGAAAAACACACTCTGGGCTCAGCCCCAACATTTTAGTCTTAGTCAGCGTCTAAGTGCTCATCCAGGATAACCAGCAGGTGTGAGGTTCTTGCTAATTCTGTAGCGGGTGTTGGCTCACTGATTCTTTAAAGCATAGCCCCTCCCCCAGAACATCCTTCTAATCACCTTGCTTAGAACAGCCCTCACTCTCCACACCCTACCAGGCTTTACTGATCTTTGTAGAGCCTCTCACTCTCTGACACTGTGCTCTGAATCTATTTCTTTCTTTGAAAAAAAAAAAATTTATTTCTTTACTTGGCAGGACCAAGTCTTAGTTATGGTACACAGGATAGTTCCCTGACCAGGGATTGAACTCAGGCCCCCTTCATTGGGTGTGCGAAGTCTTAGCCACTGGACCACCAGGAAAGCCCCTAAATCTGTCTCTGATTATTGCCCACATCTCTTCCTAGAATAAAGTTCCATGAAGACAGGACTTTTTAGCTGTTATGTCTCAAGTGTTCAGAACATTCTAGAAAGGGCTTTAGCAAGTTGGGCTCCCCTGAGAAGACCCCAAGATGCAGGTCAGCCTGCAAGATATTCCTTGGGGATCCACACCTGTGAAAGAGAAGGGACAGAAGCATAATGGGGAGGAGGGAGAAGCTGGGTGCATTGCAGCCCCCGGGAGGGGTCAGTGAGGGGCCCCCAGGAGGACCTGGGGCTAAGTTAGAGCAAGATGGCTGGACCTCTACGCCTCGACACTGATCAGTCACCAGGTACAGGCATCCCTGGAAGGAGAGCCACCTTGGGGACGGTGGTTTTCTTCAGCTGCAGCTATTGCCTGAGGGCTGACAGTGAAGGACCATTTTCTAGCTGTACCACTGGCAGCTGAGTAAACTCACCCTTCCTTCCTTCCTGGAGATGGGGGTCTGGGGTGGGGGGTACGTCACAGTGCTCAAAACTACTTCAGAAAGAACTTTCTGTTTCCCCATACCCCAAAACAGACCTTTGATTTTCAGGCTTACAAACTTTATCTTGGAAAGGTAAGCCAAGGAACAGGTTTGGAGGACTGGGGAGAGTGAAGGATGTATTTATTCATATCAGCAAGAGATGTGGGTTCAGTCCTTGGGTCAGGAAGATCCCTGGAGGAGGAAATGACAGCCTACTCCAGTATTCTTGCCTGGGAAATTCCATGGACATAGGAGCCTGGCGGGCTACAGTCCATAAGATTGCAACGAGTCAGATACAACTTAATAACTAAGACAACACAACAAGCTGTGGACCACAGGGCTCCATCCTGCTCAGAGCCCTCAGAGGAGGCATGCAGAAGCCATCTGAGAATCATGTGTTCATGACTCCAGGAAGGGGAGTAATTCCCTACCAGCTTCCTTCTCCCGCTGGTCCAGGGCCCACCAGGGATGTTAGCTCCCTTGCACTTCAAGTATGCACGTGCCTTCCTAAGGCCAAAGGAGGTGACCAGCTGATTTGCCCAGGACTGCCCCAGTTTGAGTGCTGAAGGTCCCACATCCCAGGAAACTCTTCCATCATGGGCAACCCAGAACGGTTGGTCACTCCTTGGATGGATTCCTCCAGGCACCAGGTAGCAACCAGAGAGAAGCCTTTGGGCTAGTCCTGCAGGATGCTGATTCCAGCAGCAACCACCGAGGTTAAAATGCAGGCAAGAGCATGTGAGACAGGGCACAGGAGGTGTTCAGTACAAAACACCAGCCATTCTTACCCTTCCTCTTGATCAGCCAGACATCTTCATTTAGAAATGTGTTATTTTTGTTCAGTTGATAAGTCGTGTCTGAATCTTTGCAACCCCATGGACTGCAGCACACCAGGTTTCCCTGTCTGTCACCATCTCCCGGAGCTTGCTCAAACTCATGTCCCTTGAGTCAGTGATGCCATCAACCATCTCATCTTCTGTCATCCCCTTCTCCTCCTGCCTTCTATCTTTCCCAGCATCAGGATCTTTTCCAGTGAGTCAGCTCTTCCCATCAGGAGTCCAAAGTATTGAAATGTCAGCTTCAGTATCAGTCCTTCAAATGAATATTCAAGGTTGATTTCCTTTAGGATGGACTGGTTTGATCTCCTTGCTTGAGAGTCCAACGGACTCTCAAGAGTCTTCTCTAGCATCACAGCTTGAAAGCATCAATTCTTGGCACTCAGCTTTCTTTAGGGTCCAGATCTCATATCCGTACATGACTGGAAAAAAAACATAGCTTTGACTATATGAACCTTTAAACTTAGATGCACCAATTAGGCAAAAATCTGTTTTGCTGTGTTTGAATTAGCTGCTTCTTTCTTGGCTCAAGGACCGTTTCTGTGGCTTTCTGCTTTCAACCTGGCCAAACACCTAGGGTAAAATAGAAGCATTTTCAAAAGCCCCAGTATTTAGCAGATGCCTGGAGCGTGGGCTGTTTACATACCCTTGAACGGCCAATTTTCTTGGGCATTTGGCTTATTTGCTTTTATCTGTGTATGCATAAGAACCAAAATTTGGCTCCTGGGAAAACTTCCGCACCTGCTGGAAGCCACCGGCTCGGGCCAAGTCTCCACACATCTGACAATTGTTGAATCTCAGCTGCTATAATGAAATTAGCCTCAGATGCTCCCGGGCTGTTTGGATTTGGGATTAGTGAGGCATTTGGCATGAGGAGGCAGGAGACGTTTGTGCACTGTTTCACACCATGAGCTAGTCTTTCTTTAAAAAAAAAAAAAAATCCCAAGTTGTGGAGAACAAGTGCTCTTGGCGTGCAAGTGATTGGAAATATGGAAAAATCTTCATCAAGGACACACACGCGCTGGTACACGTGCGCTCTGGTACCTTTAGGGAGTATGATAGGATACAATGCAAATGTCAGTCGTTTTGTGAGTCCCTCTCCCTCTTGGCTCCATGATGGATGGACAGGTCAGTCATTCCTTAGTGCCAAATGTTTTTCCTCTGAATGTTTCTCTGAGGCCACCAGGTTAGTTCAGACTGCCTCCCTCCAATGTCATCTGCAACTACAGGGCATCCCACACCCCAGAATCAGATGCGACGTATTTCTCATGACTCCTGGGATCTCAGCATCCTGGTGACAAATCTGTTAGCCCTAATGACATATCTTTTCATGTAGAACTCCGTCCTCTCTTGTAACTGCCTGATGCTAATAAGGAAGAGAAAAGCTCTCTCTTAAGTTAAAAATGTAGTGCTGTGAAGAGGAAAAACTCTCTGTTCTAGCTCATTTTATCAGAGTCTTGAAAATGTATTAAACTAGAACCCTGAGTTAATTCAAGGAATGCTAATTCACTCCCTAATATAAATTCCTGCCACATGCATACATACTGCGATGTAGTTATTCCCATACTATTCACCCACCAGCCCGGTAGCACTGGCATATTTTTGTTCTTCAATTAGCCTGATCCCTTAGATACAGAGGAGAGGCTTACAGCACTGAGTGGGTTCCTGTACACAAGATGTTATCTACGCTAATTAAACTAAGATAGAAAAAACCCACCAGAGAGGTTCTTGCTGCTTCTGAGGTCTGTCCCTTCCTTATTCAAATGCTTCTGCTGGAGGAGAGGCCTGGGGGCCAGAAACTGCAAACAAGATCTTGCTGGAAAAGACAAAAGGAGAGACAACGGAGAGAAAACCAAGGCCCCAAAGTCTCAGAACCACCCAAAGATTTATTATTATTATTATTATTATTATTGGAGTATAGCTGGGGCTTCCAAGGTGGCATTAATGATAAAGAACCTGCCTGCCAATGTAGGAGACACAACAGACATGGATTTGACTCCAGGGTGGGGAAGATCCTGGAAGAGAGCATGGCCCCCCACTCCAGTATCCTTATCAATGGGGGAGGGAGAACCCCATGGACAGAGGAGCCTGGCAAGCTACAGTCCAGAGGGTCACAAAGAGTCAGACACAGCTGAAGCGACTTAGCACATAGTTGATTTACACTGTTGTGTTAATTTCAGGTGTTCAGCGAAGTGATTCAGATATATATATATGTATATATATATGTGTGAGTATATATATGTCTTCTTTTTCATGTTCTTTCCCATTATAGGTTATTATGTGTCTCTGTGCTATACGCTAAGTTACTTCAATCGTGTCCGTCTCTGTGCATCCCCATAGACGACAGCCCACCAGGCTCCCTCGTCCCTGGGATTCTCCAGGCAAGAACACTGGAGTGGGTTGCCATTGCCTTCTCCCTGTCTATATAGCAGGACCTTATTTGTTGTTTATCTATTTTACATATAGTGGCTTGTATGTGTTAATCTCAAACTCTTTCATTTATTCCGTCCCCCCTGCAACCTCTCCACTTTGATAACCTTAAGTTAGCTTTCTCTGTCTGTGATTCTGTTTCTGTTTTGTATATAAGTTCATTTGTATCATTTTTAGGATTCCACATGTAAGTGGTATCATATGATACTTGTCTTTATCTGTCTGACTTACTTCACTTAGTATGACCATCCATGGTCCACCCATGTTGCTGCAAGTGGCATTATCTCTTTCTTTTTTATGACTGAATACAAAGATTTTTAATCGGCTCTGGAATGCCACTGAAATAGATACCACAGATATTTACATGAATATGAATGTGCGTGCTAAGTCACTTCAGTTGTGTCCAACTCTTTGCAACCCTTTGTAGCCCACCAGGCTCCTCTGTCCATGGGATTCTCCAAGCAAGAATACTGGAGTGGGGTGCCATGCTCTCCTCCAGGGGATTTCCCCAACCCAGGGATTGACCTTAGTCTCTTAGTCTCCTGCATCAGCAGGCAGGTTCCTTACCACTAGTGCCACCTGGGAAGTCTATGAATGAGAGTATATAGCTATAAATATAGAGAGACCAATTATAGATATTAATATCAATGCATTTCAATATTCTGTCTGTATGTCTGGCCTGGGATAACTTTAAAGCCCATGTACTTCTTGCTTCTCATTGAGCAAAAGAAAAGGAAAATTACGATGTACTCAATGCTCCAAGCTCCTGTTATGTCACAGAGGGGTACGCTTGGGTCGGGCACAGCTGGGCAGGCAGGGCATGTCCTCCGGGAGGTCACCTGCCCTGGACACTATGTAAATTAGCAGAAGATTGGGAAGGGCAAGGAACACCATGTCAATGATATTTTGATAGGAACTCTCTGGCCAAGAAGACATTATCACATTTCTTGCCTCAGTAAGGCCATAGCAACTCAGCATCATCACATCCTCAAAACACATTCTTTAAAACTTTTGTTTTACGTTGGAGTATAGCTGGTTAACAGTGTTGGGATGGTTTCGGGTGCACAGCAGAGAGTATCAGCCATACATATACATGTATCCATTCTCCCCTAAACTCCCCTCCCATCCAGGTTGCTACATAACAGTGAGCAGAGTTCTCTGTGCCAGACAGTCGGTCCTTGTTGGTTGTTCGTTTTAAATACAGAAGTGTGTGCAGGTCCATCCCAAACTCCTTAACTGTCCCTTCCCCCCAGCCTTCTGCACAGCAACTATAAATTCCTTCTCTAAGTCTGTGAGTCTGTTACTGTTTTGTAAGATCATTTATATCATTTCTTTTTAGATTCCAAATACATTTTCATTGTGTTTTACAAAAATGTTAGTCTGTGCTAGATTGGAAATCAAAGAAAAAAAAATCAACTTTCTTTATCACATAGAGAGGAAGGAGCCCCGAGCTGAAAGAACTGAGTTGACACAACTCAGACCCACTGAGCTAGCCTCTTGCTAAACTTTGGGGACGAGTTTACGGGATGTGGCTCTCAGCTTCTCTGGTAGAATTCGTATTGGGAGATCATGTCCCAGAAGAGTGCTTAATGG
This sequence comes from Aepyceros melampus, assembly GCA_006408695.1. Taxonomy (NCBI): domain Eukaryota; kingdom Metazoa; phylum Chordata; class Mammalia; order Artiodactyla; family Bovidae; genus Aepyceros; species Aepyceros melampus. Next base: position 140,912 of record SJXQ01011102.1, on the reverse strand, counting down.
CGGGTCTAGATTTTTCTAATATCAACATACGTAATCCCTCTAGAAATGAGCATACTTCCAGGAACACGTCCCATTATTTCTGAGCTAGGTCGCATTATCACTCTTTGGGAACCGATAGAAGAGCATGAGACATCGTTAATAAACATCAGGCATCTCCCCGTCTCTCCCACGCTTGACATCATCTCCCCATCTCTCCCATGCTTGACATCAGGCATCTTCTCGTCTCTCCCAGGCTTGTCGGGATGTGCTTCATTCCAAAGGCAAAAGGTCCGTTCTCCTCTCGTCTTCCTCCTGGGATTAGTTACAGCGGCAGCCACTTCATTGTAACAAGATGGGGAAATGTAATTACATTAATAGTGGGCACCAGACTTCCTCTCAGAGTAGAGACTGAGTTTATTGGCCAAGGGAGAAGGGGAAATGTTTGCAAAATGAAACATAGGTCGTCCAGAACCGAGCAAATCCACCCAAGAAAAATGAGGGCATGAATGTGTCATCAAAAGTTGTATACCGCTTATTTCACTTAGTGTGATCATCTCGAGGTCCATCCATCTTGCTGCAAATGGCATTATTTCCTTCATTTTTATGGCTGAATAAGTCAGACCGCAAAGGACAAATATGATATCACTTAAATGTGGAATCGAAAAGAAAGTGGTACAAAGGAACTTTACAAAACAGAAGCAGACTCACAGACATAGAAAACAAACTTACAGGACTTCCCTGATGTCCCAAAAGTGGTTAAGAATCTGCCTGCCAATGCAGGAGACACGAGTTTGATCCCTGGTCTGGGAAGATTCCACATGCCACAGGGCAACTAAGCCCGTGTGCCACAACTGCTGAGCCTGTGCTCAACAACAAGAGCAGCCACTGCAACGAGGAGCCCACGCACTGCAGTGGAGACCTGGCACAGCCATAAAAAATATAATTTAAAAAATAAAGCAAACTTACGGTTGCCAAAGGGGAAGGACTGTGGGGAGGGATAGATCAGGAGCTTGGGGTTAACAGATACACACTGTTGTCGTTGTTCAGCCACTAAGTCGTGTCCAACTGTTTGCAGCCCCGTGGACTGCGGCACACCAGGCTTCCCTGTCCTTCACTGTCTCTCAGAGCTTGCTCAAACCCATGTCCAGTGGGTCAGTGGTGCCATCCAACCATCTCATCCTCTGTCACCCGCTTCTCCTCCTGCCCTCAGTCTTTCCCAGCATCAGAGTCTTTTCCAATGACTTGGCTGTTCGCATCAGGTGGCCAAAGCATTGGAGCTTCAGCATCAGTCCCTCCAATAAATACTCAGGGTTGATTTCCTTTAGGATCGACTGGTTTGACCTCCTTGCTATCCAAGGGATTTAAGGGTCTTCTTCAGAACCCCAGTTCAAAAGCATCATACACACTACTATATATAAAATAGATAAATGACAAGGCCCTACTGTATGGTGTAATATTTTGTAGTAACTCATGTAGGGAAAGAATTGAATCACTTTACTGTACACCTGAAACTAACACAGCATTGTAGAACTACGCTTCAATTAAAAAAAATTTTTGATGAAAAAAGTTGTGTACAAGAACGTTCGCAGCAACATCACGTGTGATTGCCCGAAGCTGGAAATAAGCCAAATGCCCATCTTTAGGAAGATAGAGAAACGCACGGCTGTGGGTTCATGTAACAACACGCTGCTCAAGGAGAACAGTGAGCATGGACACAGCCCACAGCTTAAAAGTGAGCTAATGAAGCTGGAAAGAAGAGACGTGGCATCATTTCTTCTCTGGGGAGTTCTAGGACATGCAAAACTAATTCCTGGGAAGAAAAGCCAAACTAATTGTGAATGGTTCGGGGAGTGATGAAGAGAAGGAAGAGGGAGACTTTGAGAGGGCTGTGGGTGATCTGGAGTTGGGAGGCTGTACAGGTGTGTACACATGCAGGTGTCCACCAAGTTGTACAGGTAAGATGTGTGCACGTTCAGGTAGTAAGTTATGACTCAACTTTTTTTTTAACTACCTGTGTGTGCAGGTGAGACTTGGAGGTCCAAGATGTGGGTGAAACTGATCCTCCTGGGGCCAGGTGGGCACTTTAGACAATCTGTCCATCCTTCCTTATATTTCACGATCTTGGCATTTTTGAAAAGTCCTGGTCAGAAACATTGTAGAGTGTTTCCTGATACGGGTCTGTCTGCTATTTTCTCCTGATTAGAGGTTATTGTTTTCTGGCAAACACAGCACAGAAATGAGGTGATGTGATATCAATATGCTTTCTTCCCGGCGATGTTCACTTTGATTATGTGGCTAAGGTAGTGTCAGCCAGGTTTCTCCACTGTGAGTTACTTCTTCCCCTTTGCAATTAATCTTGGGGTAGTATCCTGATACCATGCAAATATCCCATTTCTCCTTAGATGTTCACCCGCTGATGTTAACATCACCCAGGGATGTTCCCTTCAGCCCTTCCTCTCCACAATCCACACCTCACCAAGCAGTCAAACTGGCTTTTAAACATGTAATCAGCTGTATCGCTCCCATGCAGAAAGCATCCTAAGGGCCTTTTGCAGTGGTTTTAATAAAATCTAACTTTCTCACTTTAACCTTTCAGGCCTTATATAATCTGGCCCTGCCAAATTCCTCTCACCCACATTGCCTCTCTCCCTTTCGCTTCGGTCATCCTATTCTTCATTTTGTTTATTTCTTCAAGATTCCATGCTCATTTCTGTTGTCTGACTTTTACAGTTGCTTTTCCCTCTCCCTAAATACCCTCTGCTCAGGTGCTCTCCTGGTTGACCCTTGACTTAGGACTCAGATCTCAGTTAAAATATTGCCTCCTTCCCTGTCTCTGTTACCTTTCTCATTCTTCTGTGGCCAAGTGTGGGCTTCTATTTCATTTTCTCAAATCCCACCATTATCTGAATGCATGTCTTTGCCCCTGATGATACCATAAGTTTCTTCTTTTTTATTATTTATGTATTTATGTAAGTTTTACTGTGCTGCGTCTTCTTTGTTGCGTGGGGGCTTTCTCGAGTAGCAGCAAGCAGTGGCTACTCTCCTTGCAGGGGCTTCTCTTACTGTGGAGCACAGACTCAAGGGCACGAAAGCTTCAGTAACTGGGGCTTCCAGGCTCTAGAGTGTGGGCTCAGTAATTATGGTGCATGGGTTTAGCAGCCCTGCTACATGTGAAATCTTCCCAGACAAGGGATCGAACCCGTGTCCCCTGCACTGGCTGGTGGATTCTTAACAACTGGACCACCAGGAAAGTCCACTATAAGCTTCTTCAAACAAAACGCTTAATCTCCACCATCCACTGCTTTTTTTGAAGTATAGTTAACATACAGTGTTGTGTTAGTTTCCAGTTTATGGCAAAGTGAATTCAGTGTTTTATATGTATATGTGTGTGTGTGTGTGTGTGTTTGTATATATATATATACACCATAAAATTTGTTTTCTCTGTGAGTCTATTTCTGTTTTGCAAAAAAATCAATTTGCATTTTTTCAGATTCTATGTATAAGTGATCTCATATGATATTTGTCTTTCCTGTTTGACTTACCATTCACCACTTTATCTCTGGTGCTGAGGACAGTACCTGGCCCCCAAAAGGTGCTCATAAAACATTGGTTGGATAAATGAATTCCTTTAATCCCATGTGCCCTGTTCATAGCACTAGCCAACATCAGATCAAGGAGTACTTCATTTCATCGATTCAAACAACCTTTTTCAGACTCCAAGGGACCCCTAATTCTAGCACCTCCGGATTTGGTAACATAATGCCTTCCTCTAAAAGCTGGTCAAGAGACACCCTTTTTAAGCCTTGTCTTCCCACACTGGAATTCTACCAACTGCTTAAAGTTCAGCCTCTCCTCTGGCCCCCATCAGCATCCCCTCAGTTACTGTGGTCAGTTTCCTGTCATAGAACAACTTATGGAAGATGCTTAAAAACAAGGGCAACATATTTGCAGCCACATGGATGGACTTGGAGGGCATTATGCAGACAGAGAAAGATAAATACCATATCAAATCTCTTACATATGGAATCTGAAAAATGCAACTGACTAGTGAATATAACAACAAAGAACAGACTTGGAGATACAGAGGACAGACTAGTGATTACTAGTGGGAACAGTGAAGGGGGAGGGGTGAGATGGGCGGAGAAGATGAAGAGGTACAATCTATTAGGCAGAAAATAAGCTACAAGGGTATATTGTCCAGCATGGGGAATATAGCCAATGTTTTACAATAACTATAAATGAAGTATAATTTAAAATGGTGACTCACTCTCTTGTATACCTGTAACATATAATGTTGAACATCAACTAGACTTCAATACATACATTTAAAAATAAGTAAAGTTAAAAAAACAAAAACACTCTGGCAACACGAAGACAAAAATAGCTTAAAACAATGATTGTGCCACTCTGAATAGACTAAAAACCACTGAACTGTACATTTCAAATAACTGAATTGTATAGTATAAGGTCTCAATAAAGCTGTTATTTAAAAAAATATATGTGGAATCTAAAAAAAAAATGAACCTATTTACAAAACATAAATAGAGTCACTTAGTAGAAACAAGCTTACAGTTATCAAGGGGGAAAGGAAGGAGGGATAAATTGGGAATCTGGGAGGGACATACACACACTGCTATATATAAAATAGATAACTAATAAGCACTCACTGTACAGCAGGGAAATTTACTCAGTATTCTGTAATGACCTGTGTGTATGTGTGTGTGTATGCTAGTCGCTTAGTCGTGTCCGACTCTTTGTGACTTCATGGACCATAGCCTGCCAGACTCCCCTGTGCATGGAATTCTCCAGGCAAGAATACTGGAGTGGGTTGCCATTTCCTTCTTCAGGGGATCTCCCTGACCCAGGGATCAAACCTGGGTCTTCCACATTGCAGACAGATTCTTTACCCTCTGAGCCACTGGGAGATAATGACCTATATGAGAAAAGAATCTAAGAAAGAGGGAATATATGTATAACTGATTCACTTTGCTGTACACTTGAAACTAACACAGCACTGTCAATCAACCATGCTCCAATAAAAATTAATTAAAAGTTAAAAAAAAAAAAGCAAGGATGACATGGCTTGCATTCTTTTTCTCTGGGGACAGTGTTAGTTCAGGAAGCCTGCTTTTAGGACAGCTCATTTATAACAGCAGCGAGGCTGCCTCTGCAGACAGAAGAAAAGAGAAGTGGATCTTTTATGAGCAGCAGAGACATAGGTCCTCTGCTCTCCCTGAGTCCCTTTCTCTGCGGCACCCTTGTGTGTGAGCTGTGGTATATGACGCATCAGAGCTCTCACCACAGAGGAGAGATGCCGGTGAGACATGGACCCTTGCCTAGAGTTGCCAGGACATCATTGAGTATACTCCATGGCCTGTCTCATTCCAGAGCATCTCACAAAGATCTTTTTTGATCTCCAAACAGCAGCACCCAAGTCCACTCTGCTTTGACATTCATTGCAAGCAGCACTGTCTAATTTCATGTCCTCTCAAAGGCCCTGAGGTTGATCATTGTATGCAGAAGTTATCAGAAAAGCTGCTGTATAACACAGGGAACTCAGCTCAGTGCTCTGTATGACCTAGAGGGCTGGGATGGGTGGGGAGAAGGCTCAAAAAGGAGGGGATATATGTATGCTTACAGCTGATTCACGTTGTTATACAGCAGAAACTAATGCAGCGTAGTAAAGTGATTATACTCCAATTAAAAATAAAAAAGATAGAAGGTGTTAGAGAACACACATCATTTCAATGGGCCATTGGGCAGCCTGGCATTCCTGCATCCCTGGAAACCAAAGCAGTCGGGGTACTGGGAACCAGTGCTACAGCAGGGGCAGGTGATGAAAGGGCTACAGTGCCCTCCCCCAGGGGAGAGAGATGGCTAGGGGCTTCGCCATGGGTATTCATTGCTGACTGAGAGCACACATCCCAGAGTTTCTGGGGAAGCCACTCTGCGGCTGCCGTGTACTCCAACTGCACCATATGCTTCGTAATTCACAACACCTTTTCAGTGTCCCTCCCCTATGTTTAAAAGAAAGTTGGTGTCCATTTTCCATTTAACCATCATCTTCAAAAGTATGATTTTGATGAAGTCTTTGATGGGAGTATAATTAGTCTTCAATGTGTTTAATTTCTGCTGTGCAACAAAGTGGCTCAGTTATACATATATTAATACATACAGTCTTTTTTAAAATGTTCTTTTCCATTATGGTCTATCAGGATACTGAATGTAGTTCTCAGTGCTATACAGTAGGACCTTGTTGTTTATCCATTCTATATGTATAGTTTGCATCTGCTAACCCCAAACTCCCAGTCCATCCCTTCCCTACCCACCTCCTCCTCGACCGCCACAAGTGCATTCTCTTTGTCCATGATTCCGCTTCTGTTTTGTAGATAAGTTCATGTGGTGTTGTGTTTTAGTTTGCACATATAAGTGATGTCATATGACCTTTGTCTTTCCCTGACTTACTTCACTTAGGATGACAATTTCTAGATCTATCCATGTTACTGCAAATGGTACTATTTCATTCTTTTTTATGAATGAGTTGTATTCCATCATGTCTATATGCCACATCGTCTTTATCTATTCATCTGTCGATGACATTCAGATTGTTTCCATGTCTTAAGCTATTGAGAATAGTGCTTCTATGAACATAAGGCTGCATGTATCTTTCTGAATTATAGCTTTGTCTGGATGTATGCCCAGGAGTGGGATATATGGCAACTCAAAAGTACAGATTTTAATTCTTAGATTCCTGAATGTTAGAAATCTGAAATGGACTGAGAAGGACTTAGAACTACCCACACGCTGTATTTTTAAGGGAAAAGCTCAGAACATAGAATGTTGGCCATCATATTTTTAAAAAATGAGAAAAGTATATATACTTAAATGCTTGTACATGCATAGACTCTTCTAGAAGGAGGCTCAAGAGACTGCTAACGATGGTTCCTTTCAGGGTGGGAAGCAGGGGGAGCTCCAGCTGGGAGGGGAAGAATTTATGCTTGTTTCACTGCAAATGCTTTTTCCTGTTCTATTTGACTTTAAACCATGAACCTGTACCAACTTTCCACTTTTATACTGAAAAATAAGTAACAGTTGAAAATCTCCAATGAGATATTCAGACTTGACAAGCCAATCTGAAATGTTTAGAATACATGACAAAGTTTTATGAATTTTAAAAAATCATTGAAGGGAAACCTGTACTCATGGATAGATGTGTTTCTTTGCATGGCTGTGGAGTCCGAGCTCAGACTGTCCTTTGGGAACTGACTGGTGTGTTCCGAGGCTGTTATAACAGTGCAACCCCAGGAAACAAGAGTGCTTAGGTTCTTGCCAGCTGTGACACGGGCCATGCAGGGCTTTAGTTTCCTCTCTCAAAAAAATAATCATGATAAAAATACTTACCTCACTGAGTTGTTATGAAGATTCAATAAAACATGGAAAGCACTTAAAACAGTGCCTGCAATATAAAAAATACTATAATAAACATTAGGGGACTTTTTGAAACAATCTTGATACTTTATTAATAACTGAAGTCCATAGTTTCCACTCTTTTTTTATTGCAGTATAGTTGATTTATAGCATTGTGTTAGTTTCTGGTATACAGCAAATTTATATATATTATACACATCTTTTTCAGATTCTTTTGCATTATAGTTTAATACAGGATATTGAATATGTGAATAGCTTCCTATTCTGTACAGTAGGACCTTGTTTATTTATTTTCTATACAGTAGTGTGTATCTGCTAATCCTGAACTCCTAATTTATCTCTCCTCCATCCCCTTTAGTAAACATAAGTTTGTTTTCTCTGCTTGTGAGTCTGTGTTTCGTAAATAGTTCATTTGTATCATATTTTGGATTCCACCTGTAAGTGATCTCATGTGATATTTGTCTTTCTCTATCTGATTTACTTCACTTAGGATGATAGTCTCCAGGCCCGTCCATGTAGCTGCATGTCACATTACTTCATTTTCTTTACTTCATTTCTGGTGAAACATCTATATTGTGGCTTCTGTGGATTTTGACCGATGTATGTGACACGTGTGGGGTTCCCTGATGGCTCAGTGGTAACGAATCCACCTGCCAATGCAGGAGACTCTAGTTTGATCCCTGGGTTTGGGAAGATCCCTTGGAAAAGGAAATGGCAACCCACTCTAGTATTCTTGCCTGTGAGATCTCATGGACAGAGGAACCTGGTGGGCTACATTCCATGGACATTTAAAAAAGAGTTGAACATGACTTTAGCAACTAAACAATAGCAACATGACACATATCTGCCTTCACAGTATCATACAGAATAATTTCACTGCCCTAAAAGTCCTCTGCCTACTTATTCCTCCCTTCCTTCTCACCCTTCATCCTTTTATGCTCTGCAGTTTGGCTTTTCCCAGAGTGTCACAGAGCTGGAATCATACAGTACCTAGCCTTTTCAGTTTGGCATCTTTCACTTAGCAATATGCATTTAAGTTTCCTCCATGTCTTTGCATGACTCGGGAGCTCATTTCTTTTGAGCACTAAATACTCCTTTGTCTGGATGGACCATAGTGTATTCATCCATTCACCTGCTGTGAAGGACATCTTAGCTGCTTCCAGATTTTGGCAATGATGAATAAAACTGCTACAAACATTTGTGCGCAGGTTTCATGTAGACATATGTTGTTCAGCTCGCTTGGGTAAATACCAAGGAGCACAATTGCTGGATCATATTGTAAGAATGTGCTCAGCTTTGTAAGACACTGCCAAATGGCCTTCCAAGTGGCTGAGTACCGTTTTGTATTCCCACCAGCAGTGAAGGAGAGTCTCCTTTGCTCTGCATCCTCGCCAGCATTTGGTGTTGTTAAAGTTTTGGATTTTAGCCATTCTAATGGGTGTGTGGTGGCATCTCATTGTTGTTTTAATTCCCTGATGACATATGGAGCATCTTTGCATATTCTTATTTGCCATCTGGATACCTTCTTGGGTGAGGTATCTGTTCAGATCTTTCACTGATTTAAATTTTTTTTTTCTTATTGTTAAGTGTTAAGAATCCTTTGTATATTTTGGATGCCAGTCTTTATCAGATGCGTGCAAAATTTTTCTCCCAGCGTGTCACTTGTCTAAACATTAGCTGTTATTACTATTATTCTCTATCAGTCACGCAAATTTAGATTTGCAGGGTTCTAATGCCTTTTTCACTAATAAATGGCAAGGGTTGGTTTTTGCTGTTAGAGAGTTCAGGATCGGCATGTCCATACTGCCATATTTAAAATGGATAACCAACAAGGACCTACTGTATAGCACAAGGACATCTGCCCAATGTTATGTGGCAGCCTGGATGGGAGGGAAATTTGGGGGAGAATGGATACAGGGATGTGTATGGCTGAGTTCTTTTGCTGTTCGTCTGAAACTATCACACACTGTTAATCAGCTATGTCCTGTGCTGTGCTGTGCTAAGTCTATTTAGTCAAGGCTGACTCTTTGGGACCCTGTGGACTGTAGCTCTCCAGGCTTCTCTGTCCATGGGGATTCTCCAGGCAAGAATACTGGAGTCAATTGCCACACCCTCCTCCAGGGGATCTTCCTGACCCAGGGATCAAACCTGTGTCACTAAAGTCTCCTGCACTGGCAGGCAGGCTCTTTACCACTGGCGCCATATGTGAAGTGAAGTCGCTCAGTTGTGTCCGCTCTTTGTGACCCGTGGACTGTAGCCCACCAAGCTCCTCCGTCCATGGGATGCTCCAGGCAAGAATACTGGAGTGGGTTGCCATTTCCTTCTCCAGGGGATCTTCCCGACCCAGGGATCTAATGCAGGTCTCCCACATTGCAGGCAGACGCTTTAACCTCTGCACCACCAAGGAAGGCCATTAATCGGCTATACTCCAATAGAAAATAAAAAGTAGGGAAAAAAAAAAAAAAGATTGTGTCCAGCCAAAAGGAGGTGTGGCTGCCCTCACCTGCAGTTTACAGGGCCCCCTGCACCAAAGCCTGCAGCCAGTCATGCCAGGAAGTGACGTGAGCTCATCCAGGTAGTACTCATGTGCCTCCTTGGTGCTTGTGACGTTGACTGTCCTGGGCTCTGGCTTCCACAAGCCTGAGGACAGTGCTCACCCTTCCTGCCAGGTCAGTGTGCCTCCAGGCTCCTGGCGTCCACCCAGTGCTGACTCATTATTCCTGACTCAAAACAAGGAAGACCAAGTTATGATATCAGTAAAGGAGTTTGCTTTGCTCCGGTGGTGGAGCTGAAGCAGGACTGGAAGGGTGCGAGGGGCTTCCAGTGTGAACCATAGTGCTCTGGTTCTTGAGCCGGGTTCAGGTTATGAGTTTGTTCACCATGAAATGTCACTGGGCGGACATTCGTGGTGTGTACGCTTATCTGAAGATAATAAAGCTCAACAGAAAATGAGCTCCTAAAAAGATTTTTTTTAATTGATTCCTTTGACTGTGTTGGGTCTTAACTGTGGTATGCAGGCTGTTAGTCATGGCATGTGGAATCTGGTTTGCTGACCAAGGATCAGACCCAGGCCCCCTGCACGGGGAATGTGAGCCTTAACCACTGGACCACCAGGGATGTTCCAAGATTTTTTTAAATAATAAAAGAGAGGAAAGAAGGAGGGAGGAGGGGAAGGAAGGAAGGATGGATGGATGAATGGATAGGTTGAGGGAGGCAGTTGGAAGGAGGGATGGAGAGATGATTAGATGGAAGGAGGATGGATGGAGGGAGGGAGGGATGAATGGATGGAGGGAGAGATGGAGGGGTGGACGAATGGATCAAGGGAAGAATGGGTGGATATCAGAGATGTAGCAGACATTTCTAGTCACAGCACTGCCACCTCACCATCTCCACCTACAAAAGGTGCTTTAGGGACACCTCCCGAACTGCTGGTCCAGGGCCCCTGCACCACCAGTAACGTCACTTACAGAGGCAGTGAGTAAACACATTAAGTAGGTGACGCTGAGCTGACAGAGGCATCGTCAGGCTGCATTTCCATTGCATGTTTCAGATGGCATTCATGTTAGCCCTGTAAGGATTATTGTCCAACATCACTGGATATTAAGCAAAGAATCTTCCAGCTCAAAACAGCCAGGGAAACTGAGCTTTTATTGAGGGACTGAGAGGAAGGGAGATATTCATCATCAGTTCTTATTCACCATAGAAGTTGTAATCAAAGCCCAAGCCTTTCAGAACAGATGGGGGGATTTCATCTGTGAAAGAAGTTCCTAGTATTAGCCCGTTCTTTTGGAGCAAGAGGGTAATACCACTATCCCTCCTCTGGGCCAGAACACCCTCCCATCAGTGGCTCTCAACTGTCAACTAAAGGAAAATCAGCCACAGCATCTGTCAAAATGCAGATTCACTGGCTTAACTGGGAGGGCCTGCCTAGGAAGTCTGCTCATTTTCTGAGGCTACTGTAGTAAATCGCCACTAACTGGATCAGTTCATTCCCTCCCTCGCAATTCTGGAGGTCTGAATTCCAAAGTCAAGTTGTGGGCAGGGCTGTGCTCCTTCCAGAGAGTCCAGTGAAGGATGCTTCCTGCCTCTTCCAGCTCCCGGCATCTCCGGGCGTTCTGGACCTGCGGCCACATCTCTCCAGTCTCTGCCTCCATCCTCATGTGGCCTGCTTTCCTGTGTCTCCTTTTTTGTCTCTTACAGGGACACTCTCCTTGGCTTTAGAATCCACCCTAATCCAGTCTGACTGCATTTTAACTAATTCCATCTGCAAGAACCCTTTTCTAAATAAGGTCACAATCTGAGCAGCTGGGTAGACAGGAATTTGGGAGGATTCAATCCACTACCATAGATCTGCAAAAGATCCTAGGGATTTGTATTTATTATACATTTTTTCCTTATTTGGGTATATGTCCTCATGACTTCAAATAATAGTGAAGTTCAGGCAGTCCTCATCTTACCTAGCACCCTGTTAGTGGAAACTCAGCCATCAGAACCATGACCTTGGTCCATGACCATTTGAAGTGAGGAACCTGCTGATATGAATGCTTCTCCACTAAAGCAAGACAAATCAAAGGTTGCCTGGAGGAAAAGACACACTAAGAAACCCTAATCGGGACTTGCCTGGTGGTGCAGTGGATAAGAATCTGCCTGCCAATGCAGGGGACACAGGTTCAATCCCTGGTCCGGGAAGATTTCACATACCATGGAGCAACTAAACACAGGCACCACAACTACTGAGCCCACGTGCTGCAGCTGCTAAAGCCTGCATGCCTAGAGCCTGCACATTGCAACTACTGAGCCTGCATGCTGCAGCTACTGAACCCCATGAACCCAGAACCTGTGCTTCACAACAAGAGAAGCCCCTGCAATGAAAAGTCCATGCACCACAACTAGAGAAAAGGCCTGCTCTCTGCAACTAGAGAAGGCCTACACCCAGCAGTGAAGACCCAGGGCAGCCAAAAATAAATAAATAATATTAAAAAAAAAATAGGCTCTTATCATAGGTGGTGCTCTAGACTGAGGATCTGTGTCCTCCCCAAAATTCATACGTTGAAACCTGGTGCCCAATGTGATGGTGGCAGGAGGTGGGGCCTTTGGGGGGTGATTAAGTCAGGTGGATGGGGCCCTTACTTTGGGATTAGTGCCCTAATGAAAGAGACCCAGAGAGTGCCCTGGCCTATTCCACCACATGAAGACACAGAGAAGACATTCATCTGTGCAGCAGGTGGTGGGAACCACATCTGGTGAAGCCATGATCTTGGACTTCCATCCCCAGAGCTGTCAGAAATAAATGTCTGCTTTTATAAACCACCCAGTTGGTCATTTAAAAAAAATTTTGTTGGAATATAGTTGCTTTACAATGTTGTGTCAGTTTCTGCTGTACAGCAAAGTGAATCAGCTATATATATACATATATCCTCTCTTTTTTGGATTTCCTCCCATTCAGGTCACCACAGAACATTGAATAGAGTTCCCTGTGCTACACAGTGAGTTCTCATTAGTTATGAATTTTATACATAGTATCAATAGTATATGTGTCAGTACTAATCTGCCAATTTATCTTACTCCCAAGACTCCTTTCAAGACAGAGAAACCCCCTCCTTGCTCTGCCATGGAGAGGCTCCAAGAATCCTGGGAGTGGCAGGGGTGACCTGGAGACTGAGATCAGTGATGATCTAGAGTCCAGTTGAGATTTTTGATGATGTATCAGCCAGGATGTCCTCTGTGTGGGCACTGGCTTTTCTCATTTCGGGATGTATCCTGGATCCCTTCTTTGCAATGGGCAGGGGACCAGCCTGCCCCTTGCTCTACCAGTGTTGTGTCCATAGCCCGCAAGGTGTATGTCCAGCTAGCACCTGTGTGATTCACAGAGAAGGTCACAGGTCCACTTGAGCAGCGTGGCCCTCACATTACCTGTGCCAACAGGGAGATACTGAGCAGAGTCAGGAAGCAGGCGGAGCACATCCTTGGTCCTCCTATTCCTCTGTCAGCATTTCCCTCCCTCTTCTCCTTTTACATAGACACCTCTGATAAGATTAAAAGGCAGAGCATTGTTATTACACCATTGAGGATGCATGCGTCCAAGCACCATTATGTCTGACTCTTTGCAGCCCCATGGACTGTAGCTCACCAGGCTTCTCTGTCCATGGAACTTCCCAGGCAAGAATACTGTAATGGGTTGCCATTAACTTCTCCAGGGGATCTTTCCGACCCAAGGATTAAAATGAGTCTCTTATATCTACTGCATTGATGGCTGGGTTCTTTACCACTGCACAACCTGAGAAAATTATGAGGGTGTTTATATACAGTTACTTCTTATCTGGCAGTATACTAATTTGCATCATAATTATTCATGCAGCCCTATTTGTGTGTTTAATATTCATTTTTATATGTTCTATTTACAACTACACAGAAAATGATGTGAAAAAAATTTTTAAAGATGTGTGACTCTCTCTGTGGTTAATAGGGACCATAAGCCCTATAGCCAAAGGAATGAATCACTAATGGTGAATTTTCTAAATGAATTTTCCTCACCCATTTCACAGGTAAGGAAACCAAGGCATAGAGAGGTTAAGTGATTTGTCCAAGGTCACACAGCCAGTGAAGGAAGGAGCTGGTATAATGTAAAATGCCTGGAACATCTGGATCCAGAACCTAGTGATATTCGACTGCCTTGGGATTTACCCAGAAGGAAAAACTCGCCTTTTTCTTTTCCATCATGTAAAAGTTCTGAACAAATTCTTGTTTCTTCTAGCCCTGCAGTATTTTCATTATCCTTATTTAAGAGGAATTAATGCTATTTATGCATTCTGATGATAGTTTTCCATCTCTGACAATAGTACAAAGTTTAAGTGAAAAAAAACTGATTCTTGAACTTAAGTTATTAACAGGCAGGTTGAAGCATTTAGGGAAAACTGATTGTTTCCAACTTCTTTTGAAATGAAGCATAAAAGGAAATGGATTACAGGCTGACAAGTGGATAGATGTGTGATAAAGCCCATCCAGATTGTGCTGATGATAGAAGCTTGGTGGTGGGTGTATGAGTGTTTGCTGTATGATTTCATTCTTTTTTTGTTTAAAATTTGTCATAACAAATGGTTGAAAACAGCAGGTCACCAGTTTAATCAAAACCGTAAACTGTAGGTGATGTGTGATTGGTAGTCATTCTGTGGGTGGACTGAGCATTGCTGGAGTTTGGGAAATAGTACAGTTGTGAGTGATGGCTAGGGAGGTCCACCCCCAAGTGGCAGAGGAGACGGAAAAGGCTGCATGAAGCAAGCAGCTCAGGCTTTCCCTGGACCTGACTGGGGGCGGGGGAGCCTCAAATTCAGGGGCAAGGGGGACATTAATCGGACCAGTGTGGTCTCTCCTTTTCCTGCGGACACCACAGCTGTCACTCAAACAGGCCATCCAAGGCTTTGAGATCTGAGCCATCTTCCCAAACCCAGTAATGCTGCCAAGAACCAGATCAGGATGTGAGACAAGCAGCCTGAGTCACGCCCACCTGCCAAAATCAGAGCCGAAATGAACTCGCAGAAAGTTTCCTCGAAGCCACACAGACTAAGGCAAACACAGGGTTGCAGGAAGGACCCCGAAGAGCTTGTGGCATTTTTGTGTGGGTGACGATACGTGGGGCTTCCCTGGTGGCTCAGACGGTAAAGAATCCACCTGCAATGCAGGAGATCCAGGTGTGATCCCTGCATTGGGAAGATCCCCTGGAGGAGGGCATGACGACTCACTCCAGTATTCTTGCCTGGAGAATCTCCACGGACAGAGGAGCCTGGTGGCTACAGACCATGGGGTCATAAAGAGTCGGACACGACTGAATGACTAAGCACAACACAGATGGTACATGAGGGCCATGCATGCGAGGTAGGTATCAGTACATTCTGCAGCAACACGGCTTCAGGCTAGACTTTCAGCTTCAGGAAAAGCTGCCTTTCCTGGGGTAAAGACATAGGGGATGCCAGAGGCTTCTGGATTTGTTGGTGATCAGCCTGAGTTTTCATAGTTTTAAGTATTCATAAATGTATGCTCTTCACCGTGTTCTGGGCCTGCTCTATGTGCCATGAGGGCACCGTGTGACTCTCCATCCCTGTGAAGTGAGCTCAGATGAGGAGCAGAGAGCGGAGGCTACTTGCTTGTGATGCCAGATCTGTGAGCGGGTGCAGAGTCCCCACTCTGCCTCTCTATACTGCTGCCCTCTTTGGGATGTTAGTGGGATTTCTCCCCCTAAAATTCTGACAGGTCATCCGGAAAACTAAGAAAGTCTTCCTGTTCAGTGACTGGTAGAGTCCCTTGGTTCAAGGGTATAAACTGTCTGGTTTATGTTGATTACTCCCTCACTTCTGGAGCCGTGCCCCTCAGGTCTGTTATGCTCTGCATTCACACCTCTTTTAAATATCAAAGGACAACTTTTTTTTTCTTTTAAAAAAGAAACTTTTATTTTATATTGGAGCATAGCCAGTTAACAATGTAGTGATAGTTTCAGGCGGACAGCAAATGAACTCAGCCATACATATACACATATCCATTCTCCCCCCAAACTCCCCTCCTATCCAGGCTGCTGCATAACAGTGAGCAGAGTTCCCTGTCCTGTACAGTAGGTCCTTGTTGGTTATCCATTTTAAATACAGCAGTGTGTACATGTCCATCCCAAACTCCCTAACGATCCCCTCCCACCATTCTTACCCCTACTGCCAACTGTAAGTTTGTTCTCTAAAGTGAGTCTATTTCTGTTTTGTAAATAAGTTCACTTGTATCATTTCTTTTTAGATTTCACATATTTGGGTACCTTATGCTATTTCTCCTTCTCTGTCTGACTTATTTCACTCAGTATGACAATCTCTAGGTCCTTCCGTGTTGTTGCGAATGGCATTATTTCATAAAGTTTGACTGATGAAAAAAAGTCTGTATGGTTTCAGGAACAAGAGTGGGCAGTTCTAATTGCTTATAAATATTAACCAAAACATATCCTACACAGAAGCCCCAGAAACCTTGTGCTTTGCAACTGCCAGAATGACTGCAGGGGATGCCCGTGCACATTTAGCGTGGGAGGACTCATCACCGGGAAAGAAATTGACCGAGAAGAGTCCATGATGCATTTGGCAAAAGGACCAGTGACGGGATGGCTTAATATTGTTTTCCAGTGTTATAAAGTCAAGAACTGCCTTCTGGAATTGCAGTGTATGTTTGAATAGGTTGTGCACTGCAGAACTCTGGTGGGAGGGTGTCATTTACATGGATGCCTTGATTTGAAGAGCACCCCCTCCTCTCCTTCCCGAAAAAAAACTTCAGAGCAGTGACCTGGGTCACACCTAGGCACCCTCTGCCAATAGAGGGGCCAGAAGCAGCCGCTTCCTGATATCCAGAGAAGGGGACCGAGCTGCTTCTTGAATGTAAAGAGACCATTGTGTGGTTGCTTTGTGGCAATCACATCGCAAAAGAGGAGGTCAGGATGAGAGTAATGGAGAGAGGATGGCCATTAATAGGAAAGCTTTGCCCTGTTCCTGTTTGCATGGAAGAGAGAGGTGTTTTTTCTCTGCAGTTCCCAGAAGCTTCTTTTTCTTTCTTTTCCTGCCACCCAAACATAAGGCATACGGAGTGTTCCACCTGGCCCATTCCTCCACACCCCCAGAACTTGGTGAATGAAAATGCACCGTGGTTCACTCCTGTGCCCACGCACCCAAAAGAGATGGTCCTCTTCCCCTTACATCCACTTACATCTTCCTTTTGGTTACTGGGACCAGGACTATAGAAGTAGCCACATCCATCACGGTCATGGAGTGCCAGACATGGACCCAGCAGGGGGCAGTGACTGGGCATGGCCCAAGATTAAAATATTCAGTCTGAGGCCCTGGATTGTGATAGAGATCCAGGGGTGTTTGGCACATTTGTGAGAGTAGTTTGTTGTTCATAAGGATTAGGGATTACCAATAGCTAGTAGGCAAACATCAGAGGTACTAATGTCCTGTAATGTCCAGGACAGCTCCACACTATAGAAAATTATTCCATACCTTCTTGACTTTTAGATGTCCCTCCAAACTTGGGGCGGGAAGAGGAACTGTTATTATCTGTACAGTAGCTTAGTACACACAACCAGGAATTTCTCAGTAATGTGAACTCAGGGTAAATCAAAAGAATACTTGGACTTCCCTAGTAGTAGAGTGGTGAAGGAGCCACCTGCCAATAAGGGGACACAGGTTCAGTCCCTGGTCTGGAAAGATCCCACATGCCAAGGGGCAGCTGAGCTCGTGTGCCACAACTACTGAAGCCCGCATACTGACTACAGCCCATGCTTTGCAACAAGAGAAGCCGCTGCAACGAGAAGCACCACAACTAGAGAGTAACCCTTGCTCCCTGCGACTAGCAAAAGCCCTATATGCGGTAGTAAAGACCCAGCAGTGCCAAAATAAATGAATGAATTTTTTTAAAAAAAGAATACTTTGTGTTTGTTTGTAACTTTACCACGAGTGTGCCCACCAGGGAGAATTTCCCCACCCACCACTCCACCTTCTGTACCAGCACCCTCATAGCTGTAGCATTTATGATAGCTCGATTGAGGGGAGGAGAGAGGGAGAATCTGCCTTCTCTACATTTCCTAGCCAATTATACTTAAGAAGGTACTTGTTGAAATATGTATCATTCTATTATCAATTAATTTTTATTTTACTTGATTCCCAGTTAGAGCATTATATTTATCTTAATAACAAGATCTTGCAGATGGGTTACGTTATCTGTGAATTCCACTTTGGAATTTTGAAGGCGTTATAAGATATTCATTGAACAATGGAGGTATTATGTCTGATAAGGTTGAAAGCCGCGGTGTTCGGAAGTATGTGCTTTATCTTAGCTGCAGTTAAGACTTTCTTGCAAAGTGATTCTCTTTTATCTGTTCATTCAACAATTCTGTTTTGTGTACCTATTATATGCTAGGTCCAATTCTGGGCATGATGGATACATTGGATGAACAGGCAATTAGTCAGAATAGGTTAGAAGATGCTGAGATAACAAGCAGCACCAGAACCTCGGCAGGTTTCCACTGTTGACTTTTCCTCTCGCTTACAGAGACAGCAGCTGGCAGCTCCCCAGGGGAAGTATCCTTCATGGAGCAACAGCACAGCCTCCCAGACCACTTCCACAGGGGGCACTTGCATCTTGGGACTCCCAGACAGGGAAAAGGACTCAGAGAACGTACACTGTTCCTAAATGCTTCTGATCAGAAGTGAAACACACTCCTGCCTTATTGGCCACAGTGAATCTCACAGCCACGCTTAAGTCAAGGAGGTGGGGAGTGTCAGGAATGAAAAGAAAGATGAGAACTAGAAACAAGGTCTCTACTTGTATTACCAGACTCTGGCTGCTTGCTGCTCAAAAATCAACACTCGAGAGAAACAAATTTTGGTAGAAAGGAAAGATGCTTTTAATCAGAAGCCAGCAATCTGGGGGAGATAGTGGACTCAGTGTCCCCAAAAACCAGCTTCAAAAATTTTACTCAACCGTGAAAGCTTTAGTTAATATCCAGATAAGAGGTCAGAGATGTAGCCATCCCTGACTGTGTGCAGACTTGTCTACTCCTTATGACTCTTTTTAGATGCTGTGGTTGTTTTTTTTTTTTTTTCTAACTGAGGTATAGTTGCTTTACAGTGTCATCTTAGTTTCAGGTGTTCAGCAAAGTGCATCAGTTATGAAGTGAAGTGAAAGTCGCTCAGTTGTGTCTGACTGTTTGCGACCTCATGGACTATACGGTCCATGGAATTCTCCAGGCCAGGATAGTGGAGTAGGTAGCCTTTCCCTTCTTCAAGGGATCTTCCCAATCCAGGGATCAAACCCAGGTCTCCCACATTTTAGATTGATTCTTTACCAGCTGAGCCACAAGGGAAACCCAAGTTATACATATACAAGTATTCACTCTCTTTTAGATTCTTTCCCCATATAGGTCACTACAGAGTACTGAGTAGACTTACCTGTGCTATACAGTAGGTCTTTATTAATTATCAATTTTATATGTAAAATAGCCTCCCACTTCTATCTGTTTTATATATAGTGGCCTTCCCACTTTCCCGCTAGTGGTAAAGAATCTGCCTGCCAATGTAGGAGACCTAAGAGGTGCAGGTTTGATCCCTGGGTCTGGAAGATCCCCTGGAGGAGGGCATGGCAACCCATTCCAATATTCTTGCAAATTCCATGGGCAGAGGAGCCTGGTGGGCCACAGATTGTACAGTAATGTGTGTCTGTTAAACCCATACTCCAAATTTATGCCTGCCTCTCTTTCCCCTTTGGTAACCATAAGCATGTTCTTTATGTCTGTCTGTGTATTTCTGTTTTGCAAATAAGTTCATCTGTAAAGCCAGAGCTTGGAGGAGGGCATGCTGGCTGGCTAATGCTCTTGTCTTTGAAGAGGTGTGATGAGGCTGGTTCTGGAAATGTCAAACGAGCTGTGGGCTGAATGCCCACAGGAGGCACAGTTGCTATGGCCTGAGGCATTGCTACAGTGACGCCCACAGGTCCAACAGGAGACAGGACAGGCTCCTGGGAAGAAAATAGGAAGGAGCCAGCTCTTCCTCCACCAGCCTGGAAGTTGCCTTCTCATCATCTTATTGGCTAAACCTATGAAAGAGCACAGCTGACTTTACAGAGTCCCAGAACAAGACATGGCAGGGCGAGCTTGAGCTCTGTGACAATAACCACCTTCCAAAACATTTCATTTCTCAATGCACTGATCCTCACAATGTCCTGTATCTCGTTTTCACAAAATAAAACTCAGCACCTGCTAGTCTCTCCTATGCTGCATGTTCTCTCTTGTGTTTACTAAATGTGCTGTGAGACAAAGGCTCTGTCCTCCCAAGACCTGGCTTTGGTTCCATAAGAGTTCCAGAGACCATAAATAGAAAATGGACCCTTGGACCAAACAGCTGCTCCTTCAATGTTGAGGATATTGTGTGATCCAAAAGAAAAGAAAGGAGCAGTGGTTTCCAGAAGTGGGCTGCAGTGTTTGTATTCAAGGGCTATTAAAAAGTATTTAGGAACTTCCCTGGGGGTCCAGAGGTTAAGAATCTGCCTTGCAGTGCAGGGGACATGGGTTCAATCCTTAGTCAGGGCACTGAAATCCCACATGCTGCCGGGGTCCAGCCCCAGTGGATCCAAGGTGATTCGAAGGGGGAGACGGATAGGCGAGGAAAACTTATTATTAACAAAAGATTAGATTAGGAAATAATAGTATAGTAGGAAAATTTAGGTGGAGAAAAGAAGAATGAATAACTTGGTTTATGTGGAAAGCCAATAAAGTTCCAGACAAGGAGCTTGCACCATCTATATTAGGCCACCGGCGCCCACTTGAATCTCTAAGGGAGCCCCGCCCTGGGCTCCCTTTTGCGCGGAACTTAAAAGCCAGGACAAGTAAGTAGACATAGTGAGCCTCCATGCCCCAGATGGGAATTCAGCCAGAAATTATAGAGAAGACACGAGGGAAACCATCCAGCAACTGGCCCCGGCCCCTATTGTCCTTCAAGGCCTTTTATATCTTTTTTTTTTTTTTGTACACAGAGATCAATGGGTAATATAAAGTTATGCAGCATCAGCAGCCCAGACTCTTATCAAAATCAGGCTTTTCTCTCTGCATACCTAGTTGTATACACAAGTCTTAGGTGATTTACGTCATCTTCTGGCCAAAAGGCCAATTAACATTTTACGGCCCTTTTCTGATAAGGGTTTGTTAACCAGAAGACTCATTTTTGTTAATCTTTCCAAAGTCTGGTGCCACTCTCAGAAAACAGTAAATAAAGTTACATTTTTACATAGCAAAGATACAGCAATTTGTAACAAGTAAAAGGAGTATAGGATTTATAACAAAAGAAAAGTAATTAACTCAAAAGTCTAGTGTTGCTAACATCAAAACTACTATATTTCTTTTTCCATATCCCATTTACATTGATTAACATCCTCCCAGGTGCCTAAAAGATAAAGAATAAGGAGGTCTGGCAGCAATCATTGAGTCAACAGTGAAATCCTGTCACCAATATGTTTTTGAAAAGGCTCTGTAACTTTAAGATACTTAAGCTTTGTGCCCCTCGCAGTTGGGGGCTGTAAGCAATTCACAAGCTGTAAAAGATCCAGGGAACCTGTTAGGCAAGTTAGAGCGTTGTCAGAGGGGGTTGAGCTGAAACACTCCTTACAAATGCAGAAGACTAAAGCCCTGAATTAATTTTTTCCAGAGAGTGTCAGAAGAATAGAAAAATACAATATAAGGCCAGCAGATTCTTATTTTTGGGGTACATGCTCAGGAAATACCAGGGGGAAACCCTGAGACCCGAATTGTCCTTGCCCATCGTAGTCTCTGCCACATAACCTTGTCACAGGTGGGATTCCTCACCCTGGCTCCCGGCAGCAGGCATATTCTGGTTTCCTTTATTTTGGGGGGTAGATGCTCAGGGAAACTCAGGGGGAACCCCTGAAATCCGAATCACCTTGCCCATTGGATTTCTGCCACATGACCCTGCATGGGTGGGATTCCTCATGCTGGCCCCCAGCAACATGCTGCAGAGCAACTAAGCCCACACTGCAACTACTGAGCCCACGTGCTCCGGAGCCCGAGTGCCGCAGCTAAGATCCATCAAAGTCAAATACGTGAATAAGGTTTTTTAATAAAGGTATTTAAGGAAAGGTTTAGCAAGGGAGGGAAACAAAACTCAACAGCTGGTACCAAAAAAAGCATTCGTTCATTTGGAGATTTAAGGTTTCCAATTTCCCCTCTTGATGAAAGTGTTTCTATACATACCCCAGAAAGAGATGGGTCAGAGTCTTTCTACATGCGTGGCTCTTGACAGTTCACTGGTTTGACTCACAAATACATCATTGGTTACTTTTCTGTGTTCTTTGGTTATGAGGATGGAGTCAAGAGCTCCATCAGTCGGACAAGAGTTCTTCTGCCACCTTCTTAGTCTCATGTCCAAGGCCTCTAGTGCCCTGAAGCTGACTTGTTCCCATGTCCATTCCATTCTATGGGGAATGAAGGCAGCGACATTGATCCACAGACTTCATCACTTGCACATGGTGAGGTTGCATGAGGTTTATGAATGACATGCCCAGAAGACCAGCTCCTGCTCTGTGTTTTTGTAAGCATTGTTTGTATTTACTGGTTCTCATTTATAACCAGAAAGTTGCCAAAGGATCTAGGTTGCCATCAGCATTTCTCCTCTGATTTCTCACTGTCAGTACAAATGCGGTTCGCTCTGGAAGAGCTCCTTCCTGATAAATGGATGGAAGGACTGCACTGATGGGGCTAAGGGGGAAAAACAGCATGAGATGATGAAATGAGAAAGGACACCAGGGCCAGGGAAACCTCTGAGTCAGATCTCATATCTACAATTTAATGGCTGAGTAACACTGGGAAATGTATGTGATTCTTCATGGCCCTGAAGACTTCCTCCTTCGGACAGTTCTCTCATCTGGAAAACTGAGTTTGAAGTCTGGTAGCATCTCTGATTCTCTCCCTTTTGTGATGCCCTCTCTTTTAGGGATCCAATCCAATGCTGGTGGCAAGATAATAGGGGGTGGTGGGACCCCATGAACCAGAGAGTGCTGGGGTCGGAGGTGCACAGGAGTTGGCTTGTAAATCTAGCATGACTCATCCTTGCTCATCTCTTCTCAAGTCTGCATCCAGTGACTTTAGGTTGATAGCATAGCATCAGGAGCATTTATACCATGAAAATCATATGCTATAATTAAGGTTTGTCTTTATTTCACAGAAAGTTTGTTGTTACACTTACCAGCACACCATTGCCTGGGGACAAACGCTGTTTAGAAGACCACTGCCTAGAGGGGGTGTGACTCAGTGTTGACAGCTTGTTAGTCTTCTAGGGACAGAGTTCTGACTCTGTCATCTTCTAGCTTACATAAATATTTTCAAGGCAAATAAACAATCCATGCCTCAGTTTCCTCATCTGTAAACTGGAGATAATAATCATTCTTCAGTTCAGTTCAGTTCAGTTCTGTCACTCAGTCGTGTCCGACTCTTTGTGACCCCATGAATTGCAGCACGCCAGGCCTTCCCTGTCCATCACCGACTCACGTCCATCGAGTCGGTGATGCCATCCAGCCATCTCATCCTCTATCGTCCCCTTCTCCTTCTGCCCCCAATCCCTCCCAGCATCAGAGTCTTTTCCAGTGAGTCAACTCTTCGCCTGAGGTGGCCAAAATATTGGAGTTTCAGCTTTAGCATCAGTCCTTCCAAAGAAGACCCAGGACTGATCTCCTTTAGAATGGACTGGTTGGGTCTCCTTGCAGTCCAAGGGACTCTCAAGAGTGTTCTCCAACACCACAGTTCACAAGCATCAATTCTTTGGTGCTCAGCTTTCTTCATAGTCCAACTTTCACATCCATACATGACCACTGGAAAAACCATAGCCTTGACTAGACAGACCTTTGTTGGCAAAGTAATGTCTCTGCTTTTGAATATGCTCTCTAGGTTGGTCATAACTTTAATCATTCTTACCCAGAGGCAGATCTACTGTGAAGCTAATGCAGCTTATGCTTGACGGCCCTCCCTTACCCAGGCTGTCTTCCAAGACCCAGCACAGATTAAATGATACCAATTAACTTATTTATAAAAAAAAAAAAAAAAAGTAGACCCACAGACATAAAAAACACGTTTATAGTTACCAAGGGTGAAAGTAGGGACAGGGATAAATTAGGAATAAACTAGGAATTTGGGATTAATGGCTCAGCGGTAAAGAATACAGCTGCAATGCAGGAGTCACAGAAGACATGGGTCTGATCCCTGAGTTGGGGAGATCCCCTGCAGCAGGGCATGGCAACCTACTCCAATATTCTCGCCTGGAGAATTCCAAGGACAGAGGGGACTGGCGGGCTACAGTTCATGGGGTGGCAAAGAGTCGGACACAACTGAAGTGACTTGGCATGTATGCACGTAGGAATTTGGGATTAACAGATACACACTATTACATATAAGACAGATAAACAAGTCTGTAAGCACGGGAAACTATATTCAATATCTTGTATTAACCTATAATGGAAAAGAATCTGAAAAGGAATATATATGTATATATATATATGTACACACACACACATATATATTATATAAAACACTTTGCTGTAATCCTGAATCATTGTAAATAAACTATACTTTAATAATTTTTTTTAAAAGAAAAGAAATTTTGTATTCTTTTTGTTTTAATTTTTATGAAAGTACAGTTGATTTACGATCTTATATTAGTTTCAGGAATACAAAAAAGCAATCCAGTTTTGTTTATATGTGTGTGTATTTGTATGTGTGTGTATATTCTTTTCAGATTCTTTTCCATAGTAGGTTATTATAAGATATTGAGTATAGTTCCCTGTGCTATACAATAAGTCCTTGTTCATTATCTATTTTATATATAGTAGTGTGTATATTGCGGAGAAGGAAATGGCACCCCACTCCAGTACTCTTGCCTGGAAAATCCCATGGGTGGAGGAGCCTGGTGGGCTGCAGTCCATGGGGTCGCTAAGAGTTGGACACGACTGAGCAACTTCACTTTCATTTTTCACTTTCATGCATTGAAGAGGAAATGGCAACCCACTCCAGTATTCTTGCCTAAAGAATCCCAGGGATGGGGGAGCCTGGCGGGCTGCCTTCTATGGGGTCGCACAGAGTCGGACACGACTGAAGCGACTTAGCAGCAGCAGCAGCAGCAGCAGTGTGTATATCGAAAGTTCAGTGGTGTTAGTCAGTCAGTCATGTCCGACTCTTTGCAGTCCTGTGGACTGAAGCACACCAGGCTCCGCTGTCCATGGGATTCTCCAGGCCAGAATACTGGAGTGGGTAGCCATGCCCTTCTCCAGGGGATCTTCCCAACCAAGGGATCAAACCCGGGTCTCCTGCATCGCAGGCGGATTCTTTACCAGCTGAGCCACCAGGGAGGCCCAGTGTGTATATGTTAACCTCAAGCTCCTAATTTACCTATTCCCCTCCCTTTCCCCTTTGGTAACCATAAGTATACAGAAATTTTGTATTCTTAATTTGCAACTTTTCAGCAATGAGGCCTCCCTTTCTGCTCCTCTGTTTATGTAGAAGATGTAAGTTAATGTATGTAAGGTGGTTAATGCAGAGCCTGAACTGTCAGGGGACATTCAGCTTTAAGGCATCCAATATGTTATTTTCTTTCGTGTGCTGTTTCTCAAGGACTCTCTATTCCTTATCAGTTCCTGGAAAGCAGGAATGAGCACAGCTGCAGGCAGTTCTCAGGACTGAGATCATGAGAAGGGCATCTGCTTGGATTCCTTTCAGCGACCCCCTTCAGCGACCCCCTTCAGTGACCCTTCAGCGACCCCCTTCAGCGCCCCCTTCAGTGGCCCCTTCAGTGACTTTTTACTTAAAGGTAATCTATTCAGTTATACCCCTCTTACTCAGGATATGGAATGCTTTCTGGCCCTTTGAAGATTGTTACTTGCTTGGCTTTGTTTTTGCTCAATTTTTTTTTTTTTTTACTGCCGAAAGCTGCCATGTATGACGATATATAAACATGCATTTCTGCAAATAAAGCACCCTTGTTTCACTCGAGACTTGGGTCCCCTGCATCCTTCGCACAACTCTAGTCCCCAGGTCCTGGTCTACAAAGTCCATGACACTGGAACATATCAAGGTTAGATCTTCTGGCTTCAGAAATCTCAATGAAGAATTGTAAGCGGCGAGTCCAGGCTGAGGAACCGAGCTCTGAGGCAGACAGGGCAGTGGGGCAGAGCTGACAAGAACCCAAGGCACCGGACCGCACTCATATAAGGGGAAATGTGGAATTTCTGACCCAGTGGGATGTGCTGAAGCAACGTGCTGAACACATTGGGGATGGAAAGCCAGAACAAAGATTCTGTGCTCCTGAGACGTTATCCATGGGAGCCAGGAGAGCTCTTCTAGGCATGTGATACAACCCGGACAGGAGCCACGCTGATGTCTGTCCTGGGGTCTGAGAACAAAGAATTGGAAGGCACGTCTTAGTTCAAGGCCAGTTTCTTGGTTTCCACACATACTTTCTTGTTCTGGTTATCTGCACAACAGGCCACAGCTAAGCAGTTTTCATGACCTTATGTGGTTGCTATCAGTGGCTCCTGGATGGAGCCACCTGAAGGTTGAACCAGGCCAATATCCAAGGTGGAGCACCCATGCAGATAGCAACTGGCGCTGGTGGTTAGCTGGGAGCCCAGTGTGAGCTGTAGATGGGAGAGTCCACAGGTGGCCTTCCACCTGGCCTAGGCTTCCTAGGATATTGGCACATGAGTTCTGAGGGGGAGCATCTGAAGGGCAAGTGTTTCAGGAACCATAGGTGGAGGGCCTCTCATGACCTGGCATCAGAAGTCACAGGTTACCACTTGCGTCACATGCTGTAAGTCCAGAGAGTCATAAAGATCACTCCAAACTCAAGGAGAGGAATTGGCTTCCACCTCTTCTGTGGGGTACAGTGAGGCTCCAGGGGGAAGAGCAGGTGAGCTGTGAGAAATTGTGGCCGCCTTTGGAAATAAAATCTACCACAGTCCCTTGCATCCCTGAGTCTCAAAGTTCTCTACCCAGGAAAAAAAATCAGTGTCATCACATCAACCTCCCAGGACTGCTGGGAAAGCAGAAGGACCTAGTGGAATTCCCTAGGGCAAGCTTCTCAGTTTGCACTGAAGCCAAGCATGCACTGGGGCACAGGGAGTATGCATAAGGACATTCGTATCACATGGTTTTAAAAAGCAAAGTGTAGAAACGTGTAAATGTTTCTTAACTGAAAGAGTGCCCCCCTCTGTACACAGTTGTACAGTCTGTGACATAGGGTCTTGTGATGCTCAAAGGAATCATTTAGAAGTGCTCAAAATGACAGGTCATGGGAAATAGATGGGGAAACAATAGCAACAGTATCAGACTTTATTTTTGGGGGCTCCAAAATCACTGCAGATGGTGATTGCAGCCATGAAATTAAAAGATGCTTACTCCTTGGAAGAAAAGTTATGACCAACCTAGATAGCTTATTGAAAAGCAGAGACATTACTTTGCCGACTAAGGTCCGTCTAGTCAAGGCTGTGGTTTTTCCTGTGGTCATGAATGGATGTGAGAGTTGGACTGTGAAGAAGGCTGAGCACAGAAGAATTGATGCTTTGAAGTTTGGTGTTGGAGAAGACTCTTGAGAGTCCCTTGGACTACAAGGAGATCCAACCAGTCCATTCTGAAGGAGATCAACCCTGGGATTTCTTTGGAAGGAGTGATGCTAAAGCTGAAGCTCCAGTACTTTGGCCACCTCATGTGAAGAGTTGACTCATTGGAAAAAACTCTGATGCTGGGAGGGATTGGGGGCAGGAGGAGAAGGGGACAACCGAGGATGAGATGGCTGGATGGCATCACGGACTCGATGGACGTGGGTCTGGGTGAACTCCGGGAGGTGGTGATGGACAGGGAGGCCTGGCATGCTGCGATTCATGGGGTTGCAAAAAGTCGGACACGACTGAGCGACTGAAATGAACTGAACTGAACTGAACTCTGAGGGTGACTTTTCAGCCCGGGGGGCATTTGACAATGAATGGAGACAATATTATTGTCATAACTGGCATGTGGTTATTGGAGATCAGGGATGCTGCTAAACATGATGCTCTGCTGCTGCTGTAAATCGCTTCAGTCGTGTCCGACTCTGTGCAACCCCATAGACAGCAGCCCACCAGGTTCCCCCATCCCTGGTATTCTCCAAGCAAGAACACTGGAGTGGGTTGCCATTTCCTTCTCCAATGCATGAAAGTGAAAAGTGAAAGTGAGGTCGCTCAGTCATGTCTGACTCTTAGCGACCCCATGGACTGTACCCCACCAGGGTCCTCCAACCATGGGATTTTCCAGGCAAGAGTACTGGAGTGGGGTGCCATCACCTTCTCTGGCTAAACATGCTAGCGTGCCCGAAATAGCCCTTTGTAACAAAGAAGTATCCATCCCCAGCTGTTGACAGTGCGGAGACTGGCACAAGCCAAGAGCTGCTTGGGGGGGTTGGTATGAAAATTCTTTTCTATCAGAGCACTTATTGGCAACTGTGAGAAAACAATGGTGACCCAGACCAGATGGGGTAATTTCAAGAAGAAAGAAAAGAGAACGTTCACTGAATGTGTTATTCCTTCTGACCCAGGAAAGAGGGAAAGTGAGAATGTAGCATTGTGTAAAAATGTTCTGAGTTAAAAATAACAGAGCTTCTTGGGAACTTAAATTTAGGGTTTTATTAATGGAAGAAATATAGGACCTAATGTAAATAATTCCAAAAATGTGAAAATATCCCTGTTCAAGAAGAGGTTCATTGTGGTGACATGAAAGGGACCTCAGATGCTCCGTTCAAATAAGGCTCTTGGAACCAAATAGGACCCTACAGGACCTTCCTGGGGGCAGACTCCACCAAATCCCTGGCCTCTTTGTAGAAAAGCTTTAGTCTCCTAGTCTTTCCCCAGTCTCCAAAGAGCAAATTTAATCGGAGAAGTGAGAAAACTGTAGAAACCAAGGAAAGCAGTCAAGCAACACAGAATAATAATGGTTTATCCATAAAGCAAGTCACTGACCTTTATTTCCTTCTCAAGGGCTACAGATAATATCTTGAGCCATTTCCTTGAACCATATCCTTACTAAAATCCCCACCAGGTGGAAAAAGTTGACTGACCCTAACCACCAGCACATAGACCCCAGACGTGTTCAGTTCAGTTCAGTTCAGTCGCTCAGTCATGTCCGACTCTTTGCGACCCCATGAATCGCAGCACGCCAGGCCTCCCTGTCCATCACCAACTCCCGGAGTTCACTCAGACTCACGTCCATCGAGTCCGTGATGCCATCCAGCCATCTCATCCTCGGTCGTCCCCTTCTCCTCCTGCCCCCAATCCCTCCCAGCATCAGGGTCTTTTCCAGTGAGTCAACTCTTCACATGAGGTGACCAAAGTACTGGAGCTTCAGCTTTAGCATCACTCCTTCCAAAGAAATCCCAGGGTTGATCTCCTTCAGAATGGACTGGTTGGATCTCCTTGCAGTCCAAGGGACTCTCAAGAGTCTTCTCCAACACCACAGTTCAAAAGCATCAATTCTTCGGCGCTCAGCCTTCTTCACAGTCCAACTCTCACATCCATACATGACCACAGGAAAAACCATAGCCTTGACTAGATGGACCTTAGTTGGCAAAGTAATGTCTCTGCTTTTGAATATACTATCTAGGTTGGTCATAACTTTCCTTCCAAGGAGTGTCTTTTAATTTCATGGCTGCAGTCACCATCTGCAGTGATTTTGGAGCCCCAAAAAATAAAGTCTGACACTGTTTCTACTGTTTCCCCATCTAGTTCCCATGAAGTGATGGGGCCAGATGCCATGATCTTCGTTTTCTGAATGTTGAGCTTTAAGCCAACTTTTTTACTCTCCACTTTCACTTTCATCAAGAGGCTTTTTAGTTCTTTGCTTTCTGCCATAAGGGTGGTGTCATCTGCATATCTGAGGTTATTGATATTTCTCCCAGAAATCTTGATTCCAGCTTGTGCTTCTTCCAGCCCAGCGTTTCTCATGATGTACTCTGCCTATAAGTTAAAGAAGCAGGGTGACAATATACAACCTTGACGTACTACTTTTCCTATTTGGAACCAGTCTGTTGTTCCATGTCCAGTTCTAACTGTTGCTTCCTGACCTGCACACAGATTTCTCAGAGGCAGTTTAGGTTTTCTGGTATTCCCATCTCTTTCAGAATTTTCCACAGTTTCTTGTGATCCACACAGTCAAAGGCTTTGGCATTGTCAATAAAGCAGAAATAGATGTTTTTCTGGAACTCCAGACATGTTAGAACCATAAAATTGATGAATGAAATTCCTGAAACACCACCCTGTTACCTAACGACCCAAGCAATGTTCACCCTTGTAACCTTCACCCCTCATGTTGTTTTAAAAAGCTTTTCCTACAAGCTATCAAGATGATCAAACCAGTCCATCCTAAAGGAAATCAACCCTGAATATTCATTGGAAAGACTGATGCTGAAGCTGAAGCCCCAATACTTTGGCCACCTGATGTGAAGAACTGACTCATTGGAAAAGACCCTAATGCTGGGAAAGATTGAAGGCGGGTGAAGAAGGGGATGACAGAGGATGAAATGATTAGATAGCATCACCAACTCAAAGGACATGAATCTGAGCAAACTCCAGGAGACAGTGGGAGGCAGGAAAGCCTGGCATGCTGCAGTCCATGGGGTTGGAAAGGGTCAGACTCTACTTATTGAATAAACAACAACACCAGGCACCTCCATCCACCTGAGTGCCAGCCTCAGGACCTGCATATACTCCCTGCCTTGGCTCTTCCTCCTCCAGTGTGTCGTGTAGAACTTTTCTCTTGGCAGAAA
Source organism: Aepyceros melampus (assembly GCA_006408695.1). Lineage (NCBI taxonomy): Eukaryota > Metazoa > Chordata > Mammalia > Artiodactyla > Bovidae > Aepyceros > Aepyceros melampus. The sequence goes on along the minus strand of SJXQ01011102.1, from coordinate 110,148 downwards.
AGTATCATCTATTATGCATTTATAGACACCGCTGAGGTAGACAAAGTTGTCTCTCAATAAATTAACCAGTGTCACAAGCTTGGGAAATTCTCTTCCCATTAATTAGCCCAGTGTTACATGTCCCTTGGAGAAGGAAATGGCAACCCACTCCAGTATTCTTGCCTGGAGAATCCCATAGACAGAGGAGCCTGGTGGGCTACAGTCCATGGGGTCACAAAGAGTCAGACACGACTGAGTGACTTACTTCACTACATGTCCCACAAGCCCATAAGACATTGCACCTCAGTTTCTCCTCGGAAACATGGGATATTAGCATTTACTTAATAGATTTATCATCAGATTAAATGGAATGATGCTTAACCCAGTGCCTGGCATACAGAAAACTTTCAATAAATATCAGTCACTGCTCTTCTTGTTACTGCTATTATTAATGGTACCATTTTTGTCCAAGATAAACATTAATTTCAGGAAGGTAATGCCTAACTTGGAAATTGGATACAAATACTCCTGCAGACTGTGTCTTTTTGCCAAATTTAAAGGGAAGGGGGATGGAATTTTAATATCCTTAGCTCTCGCTCTTAAAAAAAAAAAAGAAAAACATCAGAAGAACATACGTTTCACCACAAATGTTGGTGATATTTAAATAAGATTTAAATTTGTACAGCATTTAAACAGAAAAGAAGCAAATGGCATTGAATTCACGAAAGTGCCAGATTGTACACACCCAGAGTCAGAAATATTAACCATTTTCCCGTCACGGAACAGTGCAGCTGGCTGGAAATGTATTATGAGAGGGATTGAAGAGTTTTAATGGATCTTTCCTTCAAACCTTCAGCATTGTAAAGTGGTAGTTAATGAATTATTGGACATGTATAGTCATTTGTATTTAAACAAGAGGGAATGAATAGGTCTTGTCAGCTCACCTAGACTATCCTATTTCTCTGGTTCAGCTCCTTGGGGAGGAGGAATTAATGCTGAAATTCAGTGGCCAAGGAGATGGAGGGAAAGATGGATGTCGAGCTAAAAGGACCAGTTCTGCCCCATCGGCTCCTGTGAGAACACAATTCAGCTCGTCTGTCCCGAGCAGACGCCAAGGAAATGGTCAGGGGCCAGGTCTGCCCTTGGGAAACCAGACTGGTGTCTTCCCAACTGACAGTCACCAAGTCTTAGATCAGATTCCGTGTAGCTAAGGCACTGTGTGTATGAGACCCATTGATGAGCCCCACCCCCAAGAAATAAGGGAGTGAGGGGTGAGGGAGCAGAACAGGGCAAGGGAAGAGATGGGCCAGGATGGTATATTAGATTCCTATGGCCACTGCCACAAATGACCACAGGCTTGGAGTCTTAAAACCACACCTTGGACTTCCCTGGTGGTCCAGTGGTTAAGTCTCTGCCTTCCAATGCAGGAGGCATGGGTTTGATCATTGGAAAGACTGATGCTGAAGCTGAAGCTCCAATACTTTGGCCACCTGAATCAAAGAACTGACTCATTGGAAAAGACCCCGATGCTGGGAAGGATTGAAGACAGGGGACGAAGGGGATGACAGAGGATGAGATGGTTGGATCGCATCACTGACTCGAGGGACCTGAGTTTGAGCAAGCTCCTGGAGTTGGTGATGGACAGGGAAGCCTGGCGTGCTGCAATCCATGGGGTTGCAAAGAATCTTACACGACTGAGGGACTGAACTGAACTGAACTGAAGGGAACTAAGCTCTCAAATGCCTCATGGTAGAGCCAATAAATAAGTAAACAAATAAATAAATAAAACTCTTAAAAAAAAAAGGACTCTAAAAAAAAACACAGCCTTCTCTCACAGTCTTAGAGGACAAAAGACTGAAGCCATGCTCTCTCTGGGAGCCCCAGGGGAGAAGTTGCTCCAGCTGCTTGTGGCAGCGCAGCCGGCTTTCGTTGGCTTGTGGCCACACCGCTGCTCCTCTCCACATGGGCTGCTGCTCTGTCCATGTCCAGCCTCCTCTGCCTCTCCCAGATAAGGACACTGGGATTGCATTCAGGGCCCTTAATCCAGGATGTTCTCATCCCCAAATCCTGGGCTTAATTACACCCTTTTTCCATAGAAGGTGACATTTACAGTTTCTAAGGATCAGGATCTGACATCTTTGGGAGTCATTATTCAGCCTTCCACCCATAGGGTTCGGGAGACCCTGCTGCCCTACACCAGCTCTGGAGTTTAAAATGTACTAGAGATGTTGTCCTGAGGTGTGTTTGTATAGCCAGTGGTTGGCCACAGGCTGCCCAGGGGATAAGCAGGGGTGGGAAGACCCCACCCCCACCAGGCATCCCCCACCAGCCAGAGGAATTCTCCAAAGTTCTCTCTCCCCCACTTCCTTCCTCCCCACTCCCTTCCCCACTCCTTCCCCTACCTGTCACCAAAGAAGAACCAGGTATTGTTGGCAAATACTTTAGTGATGCCTCCACGCCCAGAACAAGGACGGGGGCTGGGTATGGAAAACCAGAAGAGCAGTTTGCTTTTTTACTGATTCTTTATTCATAAACTTGGTGCAGGTTTACAAAATTTACTGTATGTTACCACATAAACCTGCAATGAAAAATAAAGTCCAAAAAGAACTGAACACCAAAGCATGCCGCATGTGCACCTGTCAATGCTAGCTATCAGAATATTAAAGAATTCAATACTGTATTCAGGATTTAGCCTCAGGTTTAAGGAACTTGAACACTTTAAAGAATTCTGCCTTGTCACTTGCTATCTGAGCAACTGGCAATCATTCAGTTTAGACAAATATAACCAACAGAACAAGAATGCCAGAAAATCTTCTTCTACTGTCCTCAACCAAAACAGAAAAAAAAAAAAAAAAAAAAATTAAACATGATAATGCAGAAGTGCCAAGTCTCTCAGATGTGGTTTACAAAGTTAAAAACTGAGGTTTTTTCCTAGTTACTATCTTTTTTATTTTTTAATTGGAGGAAAATTGCTTTCCAGTGTTGTGTTGGTTTCTGCTGCATAACGATACAAATCAGCCGTAAGTATACATATATCCCCTCCCTCTGGAGCCTCCCGCCCCCCCACCCCCCGACCCCGCTAGGTCATCACAGAGCACCAGGCTGGGCTCCCTGTGTGGTATAGCAGCTTCTCACCAGCTATCTGCTTTGCACATGACCGTGTATATGTGTCGATGCTACTTTCTCTCTTCATCCCACTCTTTCCTTCCCGTCCTGTGTCCACACGCCTGTTTTCTATATCTCTGTCTCCATTCCTTCCCTGTATAGGTTCATCAATATCATTTTTCTAAATTCCATATAAATGTATTACTATACTATATCTGTTTATCTCTTTCTGACTTACTTCACTCTATATAACAGGCTCTAGGTTCATGCACCTCACTATAACTGACTCAAATTCATTCTTTTTTATGGCTGAGTGATATCCATTGTATATACGCACCACGTCTCCTTGACCCATTCATCTGTTGATGGACATCTAGGTTGCTTCCATGTCCTGGCTGTTGTAAACAGTGCTGCAATGCACACCCAGGTGTGTGTTAATCGCTCAGTCATGTCCAACTCTTTGTGCCCCATAGACCCCATAGCCTGCCAGGCTCCTCCTTCCATGGAATTTCCCAGGCAAGAATCCTGGAGTGGGTAGCCATTCCCTTCTCCAGGGAATATTCCCAACCTAGGGATCAAGCCTGGGTCTCCTGCATTGCAGGAAGGCTTTTTACTCTCTGAGCCACCAGGGAAGCTCACACATTGGGGTACATGTCATCTAAAAACTGAGTGGTAAAGCGTAAGAAACACTTTTGAACTTTGTAACTTGATTGTGCAGGGGGGAAAAAAGTGCTTCTCGATTTCTTTTTTAAAGTACTTACTAACTAGAGTTTACTCTTAAATCAAACTTACAAACCTCTTATCAAATGCGGATGCTGTCCTTATTAGTTGATATAAACACACACACTATCTCAGCGCTCAGCCCAGCTTACCAAGCACTCCTGTTCCAAGTCTCGAGCATCAGTTGCCTCCACTCATCTCTACTAAGAGTGACCTTCTAGGTGTCAAACCCTGCTCTCCATCTGCTCACCTTCCTTGTCCTTTGTATCAAAGTCTAAATCCCACTTTTCTTCTTTGCTTCAGGGGGGAAACACTGAGTTTTTTTTTTTTAAAGAAAAAAGAACAAAACACATAGACTTCAATTTTTGCGCTCACAGCTTTGGCTAACACACCAAGCATCTCTCATCCACAGGAGGATATAGGGCTTTTTGACCACAATGAGCTTCACGCACCTTTTCTTAGAACCCCTGATTTGACAAAAGGGCCCATAAAATTAAAGTCGTAGAACAGCTGCTTTTTCTTTTTTGTTTTTTTTTTCAATGCCTGTTTAAATTTTTATTTACTCATTTATTTTTGGCTGTGCTTGGTCTCTGTTGCTGGACGGGCTTTTCTCTAGTTGTGAAACATAGGCTCAGTGGTTGCGGTGCCTGGACTTTGGAGCACAGGCTCAACAGTTGTGGTACACAGGCTTAGCTGCTCCAATGCATACGGGATCTTCCTGGATCAGGGATCGAACCTGTGTCTCCTGCATTGGCAGGCAGATCCTTAACCACTGAACCACCAGGGAAGTCCCAGCTTCTTTTTCTGAAAGCAAGTCTTCTCAGTATTTTCTTGCTCCCTCTGTCTCTCAGTCTCTGTGTTTCTCAGCTTACCTCTGGCAGTTCAGCCTCATTCAGAATTGAAAGGCTTAAAAGCGAGAAGCTAGGACTTCCGGGATGGTCCATAGTTAAGAATCCACCTTCCACTGCAAGGCACACAGGTTATGGATGGGCTTTTCTCTAGTTGTGGAACATAGGCTCAGTGGTTGCGGTGCCTGGACTTTGGAGCACAGGCTCAACAGTTGTGGTACACAGGCTTAGCTGCTCCAATGCATACGGGATCTTCCTGGATCAGGGATCGAACCTGTGTCTCCTGCATTGGCAGGCAGATCCTTAACCACTGAACCACCAGGGAAGTCCCAGCTTCTTTTTCTGAAAGCAAGTCTTCTCAGTATTTTCTTGCTCCCTCTGTCTCTCAGTCTCTGTGTTTCTCAGCTTACCTCTGGCAGTTCAGCCTCATTCAGAATTGAAAGGCTTAAAAGCGAGAAGCTAGGACTTCCGGGATGGTCCATAGTTAAGAATCCACCTTCCACTGCAAGGCACACAGGTTTGATCCCTGATCTGTGAAGATTCCACCTGCCTCAGAGCAACTAAGCCCAAGCACCATGACAAAGATCCAGTGCAGCCAAAATAAAATTTAAAAAGAAAGTATTTCCACCTACAAAAGCATCAAAAAGAATAAAATATTTAAAGAAAGAAAACGCCTAAGATTCAAGACTCGGCAGCTCTGAAGATGAAATGTCAGTGATCGGGACAAATTACAATAAAACTACCTGGGCTGGTTCCATTCCACTTTCCAATCAGATTTCAGTACTCCCTCTATTGGCGGACCTGTAGGAGGACCACCAGCTCCACTCAGAAATGGACCCGGGCCCACGTTTCCCTCCAAGTCACTGATCATCCCCTGGATGCCGAGCCCCCCGTGAGCCTCCCTGGCCCCCTTGTTGCCTCACTGGGAAGATCAAGGAGCTATCTTCAGCAATCCTTTCTAAGATGTTTCTAAGATGTTTGAACAACCTAGTCATTTCTGCATTTGCTTTCTTCATGCCCCTTCATGGGCTGGAAGGAGGTTTGCATCCTTTAAAAAAAAAAAACAAAAACAGACCACAACAGAGCATCCAGGCAAGAGTGATGCCTGTACCAAAGCAGGAGGCAGCTGGAGGTAACTTGGGTTGAATCTGGTCTTTTCCACTTTCCAGCCATGCATCCTTTGTGTGTGTGTGGTGTGTGTGTGTGTGCTCAGTCATGTCTGACTCTTTGTGACCCCATAGAGGAGCCCACCAGGCTCTTCCATCCATGGGATTTCCCACTCAAGAATACTGGAGTGGACTGACATTTCCTACTCCGGGGATCTTATCAACCCAGGGATTGAACCTGCGTCTCTTGCCTCTCCTGCATTAGCAGACAAATTCTTTACAATTAACGCCACCTGGGAAGTGTCCTTAGGAAAAGGTACTTAATTCTTGGACCTGTGAAATGACCGTAATGGCCCCACCTTCTGGGTTCTTGTGACTGACTAGTAACTGGGACCATACGTGGGAGGTGGTCACCTGCTGGGCTGGGCACATATTAGGTGCTCAGTAAACCAAGGGCTTCACTCCAGTTCATATCCTGCTACAAGCTCAACCAGCTAAGCCCCGAGCAGGGAAGACACCCTCATGGCCTCCTCTCCCTCTCAGTGTCCATCTCTTGTGGCTTCTGGGACAAGTGACCACAAATCTCATGACTTAAAACTATACATGTGAGACTTCCCTGGTGGTCCAGGGGTTAAGACTTCACCTTTCAATGCAGAGTATACAGGTTCGATCCCTGGCCAGGGAGTTGGGGTGCCATATGCCTGGTGCCCAGAGGGGTAAAAAAGGAAGCACTGTTGCAACAAATTCAGTAAAGATTTTAAAATGGTCCAATCAAAAAATCTTGGGGGAAAAAAAGCCATGTAGAGGAACTTCTCTGGTGGTTCAGTGGTTAAGATTCTACACTTTCCCTGCAGGGGGTGTGGGTTCAATCCCTGGTTGGGAGACTAAGATCCCACAAGTCAAAAATGAAGAAAAGTTTCCCGAAAACCACACACATGTATTCTCCCACCATTCTGAGAGAAGAAACCCGTCATCCGCTTCACAAGGTGTCAGCAGGGCTGCACTCTCCCTAGGCCCCAAGATTCTAAAAGAGAGAGCACTTCCCGACTCCCCAAGTTCCTAGAGATGGTTTCTTTGGGCGCCTTGACCCTTTCCTCCATCCACAAAGCTGGCCATGTAGCATCTTGCTTTGGCGACACACAGCCTTCCTCCGCCCGAGGTTCTCAAATCTCCCTCTGCATTTTTCCTGTAAGGACACTCGGATTACATTTAGGGACCACCTGGACAATCTCGGACTACCTGCTCATCTCAAGACCCTTAACTTCATCAAACCCGTGAAGTCATTTTTTGCCAAATAAACTAATGTACCAGTTCCAGGAGTTAGGATTTGGTATCTTTGAGGGCCATCATTCATCCTACGGCACGACTCCAAAGCTTTGCCCCCAGTCTTGTTTAGGATGAGCGTGGGCTCCCCTGCAGAGCTGGGACCCAAAGAGGAGGGGACAAGGTGCTTTGAACTTGGCTCTTCTCTCAAACGTTGGCAGAGAGGAGCCACCCCATACACAAGCACAAGGGGAGAATGTGGATTCCAAAACCACACCCCAGGGCTGATTCATGGCTGCTCCTGCCCCGCAGGGAACTGTAGTCAAACTCCTCTACTCTCAGTCTTCTCATCTGGAATATGGGACTAACACCCGTCTCAGGGTTGTTCTGAGGATGAAATGAGTTAACATGTGCCTGGATGTGTTAACACACAGTTTGCTCCTCCTTCAGACAAACCAAGAAGTCATCACTAGGCAAAGAGATGCGATGGGATGGGATGGGATGTAACACACAAATAACTCTGCAGGTATTGCTCCATCAGCTAAGGGCAGCCTCCCAGAGGAGGTGCAGCATAAATTATCGGCAGAACACCTGCAGCCGGTGGGGATGAGTGACCTCAACTAGTCAAAGAGCTCAAAGGAGAGGCGGGTGGGGCCCATGGTATCTGTCACTGTAGCCTCTGCTGTATCAGAAAGCAAAAACCAGTATCCAGGGAGTTCCATGGCAGCCCAGGGGTTGGGACTCTGCACTTTCACTGCCAAGGGCGTGGTTCGATCCCTGATCCAGAATTAAGATCCCACAAGCCATGTGGTGTGGCCAAAAAAAAAAAGCAGTGTCCACTTACTTCTCATGATCAGGACCCCAAAAGAGCTACGGCACTTGAGTTTTCTCCTCTGCTTTCTCTTGCTGTTCCCAAGACAAACTTGTTGTTGTTCAGTCACTAAGTCATGTCTGACTCTTTGTGACCTCACTGACTGCAGCACACTAGGCTTCCCTGTCCTTCACTATCTCCCCGAGTTTGCTCAAACTCATGTCCATTAAGTCAGTGATGCCATCTAACCATCGCATCCTCTGCTGCCCACTTCTCTTGCCCTCAATCTTTTCGAGCATCAGAGTCTTTTCCAGTTAGTCGGCTCTTCACATCAGGTGGCCAGAGTATTGGAGCTTCAGCTTCAGCATCAGTCCTTCCAATGAACATTCAGGGTTGATTTCCCTGAGGACTGACTGGTTTGATCTCCTTGCTGTCCAAGGGACTCTCAAGAGTCTTCTCCACTTCCACTTTGGGGTGTGATAAAAACTCACTCATGGGCCCCCCACCACTCTCTTCTTCCAGGTTTCTGACAGATGTGACTACGTCTTTGTCAATGGGAAGGAAATGAAGGGCAAGGTGGGCGTGGTGGTGAATTTCACCTTCCAGCACCTGAACACTCCTCTGGACATGACGGTATGGGTGCCCCGGTTGCCCCTGCAGATCGAGATCTCGGACACTGAGCTCAACCAGATCAAGGGCTGGAGAGTCCCCATCGTCTCCAGCAAGAGGTGGGTGTGTTGATCAGGCTCCACAGCAGAAACCCAGGTCAAGTACACTTAGGCTAAAGGTGGAAACTTACAGGATAGCTAACTTCAAGAATGTCTCATTCCAGGGGTTCAGGGGTAACCTAAGGGTGTGTGTCTCTATCCCCTTCTCAGCTCCAGTTTGCTTTATATCAGCTTCATTCCCTATCAAATTTTGCTCCTGAGGTTCCAGACTTCTAGTCTACCTTCTTTGCAACTCTGCAAAAGTACATCCTCTCTTCCCTACTAATTCCTATTTTCTTACTTGGGTTGTGTATCCATGCCTGATCTAATCATTGTAGACATGGAGGAGGAGAAGTGAGGGGAAATAAAATACACTGATTGGCCAGCTAGGCTCCAGTCACGTTTCTTGAGGAGCTAAAGAAAGAAGGTCAACCCTGCCTAAACCAAGGGATCAATATCAGGAGAAGGGAGAATTGATCTGGGAGGACCCAAGCCGTAGAGGTTCACTAGAGACCTGTCTGAACAGATGCTGCCTGACCTGGGCAGTCTCTTTGTGCCCCAGCCCAGAAACTCTGAGATTACTTTCCCTTCGGGAGATGAAGTCCAGAGCTTGTTGCCTGTGTGCCTGGTGTATCACTGTGATGGTGCTTGACGGAATGGCAAGTCTGCACTATCCACATGAGGCAAATAAGCGGGCATCAGATAAAAAGAGAATTTTGTTCAGAGTACTTTGTCATCTCAGAGAGACCCATGCTCAAAGAATCATATACAAGTGACTTGTAGAAAGGCAAAAGTGAGCATGTGCAGAATTAGACAAGGAAATATTCCTGGAGTCTGGGTACTCAACAGAGAGGACAGAATTTGTACTTATGTGAGGAATAGCTTTCACATTCTTTGCCTTGAAAGTCCACCCCCTTGAATTCTTGAGGCCGCTGGGAGAGAGCGTGACTTCAGGAATGGAGGTTCCATGTGCAATTGGAAGATGGTTTCAGCCATGATCTTTTTCTTAACCACAGGGGTTTCTAATGTTGAGTTGGGAGAATGGAATTCAGCATGGTTACTGATGCTCCTGAGGGCAGGCAGTTGCAGGGAGAGACTCACCAAGGAATTGGAGACTTCCCTCGTGATCCAGTGATTAAGATGCCATGTTTCCAATGCAGGGGGTGCAGGTTCAATCCCTGGTTGGGGAACTAAGATCCCATGTGCCATCTGGCTAAAAGAAAAAGAAAGAACTGGACGAGTCTCATTATGGACAGTCCAGATGCTGTCACAACTTTTCAGCTCAGATATAGCTACAGAACTATTTCAAGGAATCAACCGCTGACTTGATGGAGATCGTGATGGTGCTGGGAAGGGCTGAGAATGCATAAGGCATCAGATGTTGAGGAACAGCTAACATCTGCTTCCTGGCCACCATCCTTGTTCTTTCAACATTTATCATCACCAAATACCTTGAGTGAAATGCTCACTTTCCTTGTGTACTGGTTTATAGGGCTACACTGGTCATCCAGAGCCTTATTGTATTGACTACCATGACATGATATAATGGCTTATCCCAAAACCAAGTGGCTTAAAGGAAAAACCTGTCATCTCACAGTTCTTCTGCATCAGGAACCCAGGCAAGGCTTGGATCTCTCTCAGGTTGCCATCCAGTTGTCAGCCAGAGCTGTGTTCTCATCATGAGGCTCGGTGGGGATGGACCTGCAACTGAGCTCAGGTGGTTGCTGGCCAGTCTTAGCTCCTCCCAGGCTATTGAGCTGAGGGCCACAGTTCCTCACTGGCTGTTGGCCAGAGGCTACTCAGTTTCTAGCTGTGGGATGTCCTCATAGAGCTGCCTAAAGCATGGCAGCTGGCTTCATCAGGACAAGCAAGAGAGAAGAACCAAGGAAAGAGAGCCAAACAAGAAAGTATCTTAAAATCTGATTTTGAAAGTGACATCCTGTAACTTCTGCTATTATCTTATTACTTCAGGAGAAATTTATTAGGTCCAGCCCACACTCAAAGAGAAGGGAACTTCACAAAATGAATACTAGGAGGTGAAGGGGGGTTTAGGGACAACTTAGACCTCTGCTGGCCACACCAGTCCATTCTGGTTGGTCAGTACTTGGGCTTGTTGTTGGTTAGTTGCTAAGTCGCATCCAGCTCTTAGTGACCCATGGACTGCAGCCATGTGAGGCTCCTCTGTCCACGGGATTTCCCAGGCAAGAATACCGGAGTGTGTTGCCATTTCCTTCTCCAGAGGATCTTCCCCATCCAGGAATCCAATCTGTGTCTCCTGTGTGGGCAAGTGGGTTCTTTACAGCCGAGCCACTGGGGCCTGTACTCAGGCCATAAGTGTGGGTGGGTGCTCAATCGCATCTCTTTGTGACCCCATGGACTGTAGCCCACAAGCCTCCTCTGTCCATGGGATTCTCCAGGCAAGAATACTGGAGCAGGTTGCCATGCCCTCCCCCAGGGAATCTTACTGACCCAGAGATCAAACCCGCGTCTCCTGCAGCTCCTGCATTGCAGGTGAATTCTTTACTGCTGAGCCACTGGGGAACCCCGTCCTCAGGCTGCAGCAGTGGTCAAATATTCTGAGTATCACCCCTGCATGTCAAAGCTCACCCCGGGCTATGAACTCCATAACAGCAGGACTTAGGCCCACTCACCACTGCAGCACCCGCCATGTTTCACACCCAGCTGCCCATTGACCCGATAAATCAGCATCTGTTCAACTGAACCGCCCCTTTGACAGGCCAGCCCAGGACAGTGAGGAGGAGGATGAAGACGAGAAGAGGAACAGGGGCTGCACGCTCCAATACCAGCATGCCATGGTGCGGGTCTTGACTCAGTTTGTGGCGGAAGCTACTGAGCCCGGGGGGCAGCTGGCCCACCTGCTGGGCCCTGATTGGCAGGTGGACATCACGGAGCTGGTAAATGACTTCATGCAGGTGGAGGAGCCCCGGATCGCCAAGCTGCAAGGGGGACAAGTCCTGATTGGCCAGGAACTGGGGATGACCACCATTCAGGTAAGACAGCTCAGGTGAGAACTCTGTTATTTGTCTCTTAGACTAAGTTCCAGTCCTTAAATTGAAGTACAGTTGATTTACAATATTGTGTTAGTTTCAGGCGTGCAACAAAGTGATTCAGTTATACATACATATGTATCTACTCTTTTTGAGATTCTTTTCCCTTATAGATTCTTGTAAGATGGTGAATACAGTTCCCTGTGCTAAGTTTGTGGCGGAAGCTACTGAGCCCGGGGGGCAGCTGGCCCACCTGCTGGGCCCTGATTGGCAGGTGGACATCACGGAGCTGGTAAATGACTTCATGCAGGTGGAGGAGCCCCGGATCGCCAAGCTGCAAGGGGGACAAGTCCTGATTGGCCAGGAACTGGGGATGACCACCATTCAGGTAAGACAGCTCAGGTGAGAACTCTGTTATTTGTCTCTTAGACTAAGTTCCAGTCCTTTAATTGAAGTACAGTTGATTTACAATATTGTGTTAGTTTCAGGCGTGCAACAAAGTGATTCAGTTATACATACATATGTATCTATTCTTTTTGAGATTCTTTTCCCTTATAGATTCTTATATGATGGTGAATACAGTTCCCTGTGCTGCACAGTAGGTCCCTGCTGTTTATCACTTTTATATATGGTAGTGTATAGTAGTAAGTATATGTGTATGTGTCATATTTTAGATTACACATATGAATATCATGTTATTGTCTTTCTCTGTCTGGCTTACTTCACTTAGTTTGATAAAGTCTAGATTGTCCGTGTTGCTGCAAATGGCATTATTCCATTCTTTTTTATGGCTGAGTAGTATTCCATTGCATACATGTACCACATCTCCTTTATCCACTCATTTCTCAGTTGACAGGTTGTTTCCATGCCCTGGCTACTGCAAATAGTGCAGCAATGAACATAGAGGTATATTTATTTTTTCAAATTAGAGTTTTCTCCAGATGTTTGCCCAGGAATGCTATCCCTGGATCATGAGGTAACTATTTGACAATGCCCATTTTCAGAGTGAGTAGGTTGAAAGGAACTGTCAAATAAATAACATGAATGGTATAATAATGTGACAAGTCTTTAAATTCCTCACATATTCCTTTCATTTGAGCTACACTGGCCTGACTCTTGGGTTGAATCATGTCTGAAATTTCAAGACATTACGTGTCTGTAAGGCATAGTGGACATTACCATCTTAGGACAAAAGCTCTAGAAATAGAACCACTGTATATATGATCCAGCAATTGTACTTCTGGGCATATATCTGGAAAAGACAAAAACTCTAATTCAAAAAGATACGTGCACCCCAGTGTTCATAGCAGCACTATTTACAATAGCCAAGATAGGGAAGCAACCTAAGTATCCATCAAAAAAGAACAAAATCATGCCAGTTGCAACAACATAGATGGGCCTAGAGATTAGCATACTAAATGGAGTCAGCCAGTCAGAGAAAGACAAATATCATATGATATTAAGTTCATTTGTATCATCCAAAAAAATGATACAAATGAACTTATTTACAAAACAGAAACAGCTTCACAGACATAGAAAACAAACTTATGGTTATTAAAGGGGAACGGTAGATGGAGGAATAAATTAGAAACCTGAGGTTAAAATATGCACACTACATATATAAAATAGACAATCAGCAAAGACCTACTGTACAGCACCGGGACCCCTACTCAATACTCTGTAAGAACCTATGTGGGAAAAGAATCTGAAAAAGAATAAAGATATGTGTGTGTATAACTGAATCACTTAGTCGTACACCTGAAACTAACACAACATTGTAAATCAACTCTACCCCAATATAAAATTAAAATTTTAAATTAAAAAAAATTTGAAAAGCTCTCGAGATGAACTAACCTCATGAGAATTCAGGGCGTGGCCAGCAGCTTCTGGCTCTGTCAGTCTACCTCACTGACCCTTGTCACCTGAAAGCTTTGCATCCTGCCTTGATGCTCAGCTGCATTCACCAGGTCACACCCTCCCACACGTTCCAGAAATGTGCGGAAGGAACAAAGTTACTGTGACTCCACAGGTCTTGTGAGCACCTCCTGCTGGGAAGGGGTGGGATAGACCAGTGTGCGGAATGGGGGTTTGGAAGCAAACATTTTCACAAGACATGGTTCTAGGAGGGCCCCTAGGGTTAGTCATTTTCCTCCTGTCTGAGACCAAGTATTATTCCTCAGTGGCTGCCCCATTTGTAGGAGAGGCAATCATCCTCTTAAGCAACAAGTGAGGTTTCTAAAATATTTGTGCATAGCAAAGACTTATAAGTGAAACTATATTAGATTGTGGAAAACTTAAATCACTCTGGGAAATGGGCTCGAATTTAAAAGAGATCATTTTTGAACCCGTTATTAACAAATGACTTAATTAACCATGGGACTTTTCATTAAAATAGATTTATTGCAGCTGTCAGTTGGGGCATACATTATAAAATATTCAGACAGTCTATTGAAACAAAATGTTTTTATTTATATGATCAAGAAAATGTAATTTTGCTGTTAATCCTATACTTTTTTGAGAATGTTGTATAACTTTCCTCTTAGATATTCTTATGAAACCACTTGCAAATGATATAATTTAATAAAGTACTTTTGCCACTGGAAAAAATAGTGAAAATAAAAGAGATCATTTTATCGAGGAGGAAAATAGATTGCTTTGAACTGGGACCCAGGAGTCACGTGTTCCAGTGCTCTCGAAAAGCTGAGAAGGAGCTGTCAGTGAGAAAAGCAGGATGGGTGTCAGATGAAAGACAATGACTGATTTGGAACCTAAATGTGAGGTGCACAGTAGGGAGTGGTGAGGAGTGTGATGAAGAGGCTGCTATTCCTCTCCAAAAGCTGCCACAGGGGAAACAGGAGCCCAGCATGGAGAGATACTGCCAGTTTTCCAGAAAAGCTAGAAAGCTATCATTAGTATGAAATCCTCTATTTTTTAAGAGTGGCCATTCATCCCACTTTAAAGTACTACATCAAACAAAACATACCTGCCCCAAAGACAAGCACTTGCAATCTTCACAGCTGACTTTTGCTCAAAAGATCTAAATTCCTTATTATTCAGCTATTAAAAAGAATGCATTTGAATCAGTTCTAATGAAGTGGATGAAACTGGAGCCTATTATACAGAGTGAAGTAAGTCAGAAAGAAAAACACCAATACAGTAACTAATGCATATATATGGAATTTAGAAAAAAGGTAACAATGACCCTGTATGTGAGACAGCAAAAGAGACACAGATGTAAAGAACAGATTTTTGGACCCTGTGGGAGAGGGCGAGGGTGGGATGATTTGAGAGAATAGCATTGAAACATGTATATTACCATATGTGAAATAGATCGCCAGTCCAGGTTCGAGGCATGAGGCAGGGTGCTCAGGGCTGGTGCACTGGGATGACCCTGAGGGATGGGATGGGGAGGGAGGTGGGAGGGAAGTTCAGGATGGGGAACACATATACACCCATGGCTGATTCATGTCTATGTATGGCAAAATCCACTACAATATTGTAAAGTAATTAACCTCCAATTAAATAAATTTTTAAAAATAGATCTAAATTCTTACAGTTGACCCACTCATCTGTCTCTCTCCCTCCCCCGCATGGAGCATCCTTTACACCAAAGGGGGGCTTTCTGAAACCACAGAGAGCTATGTCATTTCTGCCTTTCAGATCCTGTCACCTCTGTCAGACGCTATCTTGGCCGAGAAGACGGTCACTGTGTTGGACGAGAAGGTGACGATCACGGACCTTGGGGTCCAGCTGGTGACAGGACTGTCCCTCTCCCTACAGCTCAGCCCAGGGAGCAACAGAGCCATCTTCGCCACCGCAGTGGCTCAAGAACTTCTGCAAAGGCCCAAACAGGTGTGGGAGTGGGAATGGCACACTGTGGGGAGGGGGTCACCTATCGGGGAGGTCACATGACTGGGAGGGTCACACACCAGGGGGAAATCCTATGTGTCCCAGAGCCACATGGTGGGGTTGGGTCACATACCGGTGGGTTTATTCATTGAGTGGGGTCCTGCCCTGAGCAGGTCACACACACATCAAGTGAGGTCACACACCAGCTAAGGTCACATAGCAGGTGAGGTTGCCCGTCTGGTGGAGTCACCAGTTGGGGGAGGTCCCACAAAAGAGTGGGCTTGCACATTGGGTGGTCCTCAGTTGTTATTTTTAAAATTTTATTGGACTGTGTTGATTTGCAATGTTGTGTTAATTTCAGGTGTACAGAAGAGTCAATCAGCTATACATATACATATATCTACTCTCTTCTTTAGGTTAGATTCTTTCCCCATATAGGTCACTACAGAGTGCTAAGTAGGGCTCCTTGTTAGTCTTGAAAAGGGTTTGTGAAGGAGTGACTGCTCAGCCTCAGGCTTCCTACCCCTCTAAATGGAGACGCTGAACAACAAGGTTGCCGTGCGTGATGGATTCTAGGCAGCGGGAGCCAGAGGAGCTCTAAGCAGCCTCCACATCCCACTGGACGTCACATGTGCTGTTTCTCCACCATCACGATGGTCCTGGCTCTTCACCCCACTGACCTCCCCGAGCAGTGGGGTGAAGGCGAGGGCAGGAACAGACCCTAAGGAGGTGTCCAAACTCCTGTGAAGTCCCTGCCCCTCTATGATGGGGCCACAAGTCTGCGGGGGTCAGAAGGAGATTGGAGGAGTTGCTTCCACATTTATTGTTTAGCTCGGAGCAGAAGTAACAAACTGCTGGTTACGTTGTACGTTGTGTTCTTTCTCTTTATTGGAAAACGGCATGTGCTAATAGAATGTGTGTGTGTTGTGTGCCCTGTGTGTTGTGCACATGTTGTGTGTATTGTGCAGCGCATGTTTGTATGTTGATGCCATGGTTTCCAAACAGGGCACTTCAAAATGTTATCTAATCTCCTCCCTCATCAGAGGTGGAGAAACATTATTTCTTAGAGAGAACCTGGATTGTGACTCTCGGGAGCCTTGTTTACCAAACACTCAAGGATAATGGTCTCAGGCTGCTGATTCTCTGTGCCCCATGAGACAGACCGTGCTCCCAAGGGGATGCTGGAAGGCCTCCAGTCCTGGTAGGGAGTTTTCGGGCAATTTCACTTGTCAATCAAGAGCCCTTTTCCCAGCAGCTCTATGCTCAGCAGGTGTGTTACAACTTGGCCCCCCTTTTGCACCCGCTGAGGCTGTGACTATGTTCGGGCAGGAAGGTGGGCTAAGCCAGACCTTCCCTGGAAGCACAGAGTCTTGCAGTTTCCCCAGCCCGTATCCATCACTGAATGCTCCTTCATCAGGTGTTTGCTAACTGCTTGCCCTTTCACTGTGGTCTCTGTGTGCAAGGCTTTGGATTACAAAGCACTTGAAAGTGAGTGAGCTCAGTAACGGATACGAATTCTGGCCAAAGGCAAACCTCCCTCTTCTCAGGGCACAATGCCAGCCAGGATGCAAATTCCAGGTAGCAAAGGAGAAATAACCTGAGGCTTCTTCCTGTCTTCCTGGGGCTATCTAATCAGATGATGGCCAGTGAGGAGTTAAGGAAGCGGTAAGTCACAGTTAGAATAAGTGTGACACGGAGCTGACCCATTCCCCATATGGAGAGCAAGCCATGTGACCCTGAGGTTTGCTCTGTGCTTCGTTCGGATGGAGGTTGGCCTCTGCCTGCAACTTGGCTCTGACATTTCAGTGTCAAGAAACCCAGTGTGCATTTGACTTTCCTGCTGTGATTTCATGCAATCGGAAGACCCTAGTAGAGGACTTCCCTAGTGATCCAGTGGCTAAGATTGTGTGCTCCCAATGCAGGGGGCCAGGGTTTGACTTCTGATCAGGGAACTAGATCCCACATGCTGCAACTAAGAAGTTCACATGCCCCAACTAAGACCCAGCACAGCTTAAAAAACAAAACTGACCCTGTAAACCAGGGTTATGCCCCCCAGTGGCTTTTGCACTGTCTCCTGGTGATGTTTTCCACCTAGCAGCCAGTCCAAGCCAATGTCTAACAAGGTCAGGATTTACCGACTGAGCAGAAGAAGGAGCAGAAGCCACCAGTCTCAGGTGAGAAGCTTCCTTCTCACTTCCAAAGACCAGATACCACCAGGAAAACTTACTCTATTGTGGCTGGGGGTGCCTTGGTTTCAAGAAAGAGAAATCCACTCAAGCAAGTTGAAATAACACTGGATTTATTACAAGGTTAGCAAGGCTTTTGTGAAAGTGTTAGTCGCTGAGTTGTGTCTGATTCTTTGCAACTCCATGGACTTATAACCTGCCAGGCTCCTCTGTCCATGGAATTCTTCAGGCAAGAACACTGGAGTAGGTAACCATTCCCTTCTCCAGGGGATCTTCCCAACCCAGGGATCAAACCCAGGTCTCCCTGATTGCAGACATATCCCCCACGGTCTGAGCCACCAGGGAAGCCCAGCTATAAGAACTTGGCGAAACGGGTACAGCAGTCTCTCTCACATCCATTATCTCATTAGATAAAAGCTGAGCCCAGACATTTGCTTGTACTCTCGATCCATTGTAGTTGCTCCAAAGTGAGGCTTCATCCCCCAGTTTCATATAAGCTCCCACTCATCTGCCCACAACTAAGTGCTTCAGTCCTGTCTTTCTTATTTCAAACTGGAGAGGGAGATGCCGGCAGGCTCAGAGCTGCCGAAATGAATGGCTCTGACCAGCCATTCTCCCAGCCAGGTGGGCAGGGCCATAAGCCTCTTGGGGCTGAGTACCCCTCTGGGCTTGGGATGTAGCAGCTTCTCCAGGAGATAGCAGGAAAGAGGGAGCAACGGGCCTGCCAGTTCGCTGTCAAGGCCAATGACATCACTGAATTGGAAGGCATGGAGATTATCTCATTTCTTATGATCTCCCTCGTCAGACTAGTCCCAAGGAAATCAGATCTAAAGCAACAAAGTAAAAAGAAAAGAAATGGAGATATACACAAACCTTGGCCTGGCTACTCTTTGGTCTCCCAGTTTCCCCCAGTGGGTGGGTTGGAGGATGGATGGGAGTACAAAGATTCTCCCAATAGGGAGCTTCCTAACCTTAATCTTCACCCCAACCCCTCTCTCTGCCTGGACGGCATTACCCTTCACCTCCAAGCCAGGACTGTGTCCACAAGCCAATACAAGTCTATCCTTAGATGCGTATGTGGCAGGACCCAAAACAACTAAGGCCTAAAGCCAGCAGCACCTCGGAGGCACCCTTGTGCAGATCAGGGGCTTTCATCTGTGTTGTGAGTAATGTTCAGAGACTGGGTATTAAAGCAACTTAAAAGTAATGTCAAAATATGTTTCATTTAAACGTGTAACACTTGTGAATGACCCACTAGCCAGTAAATCTCCTTTGACATGCAATCTATTATTGTGCAGAAGTAGATCTTGCAGCGAAGGGGAGGGAAAAAAAAAAGCCTTTCTTTCAACACCTAGGGAAAGAAAGCAAATCTTATTAGGAGGTGTTTATTCCTGGTTGTGTTTCGTGGTTGTCACTTTACTGCTGTGGTTTTTCTTTAGGTTCTCTTGTCTTTACAAGAATTCATTCTATTTTATACCTTTTGTATTTCTTACTTCTATACTGTGTAACAGGTTTCCCTTTGTTCTTGTAGCATTCTCTTTGCTACAGAGTGTCTTTGTGTGCAATGAGCTTTGGGACCCATTTTTTAAAACGTATTTTTTAATTGGAGTATACTTGCTTTACAATGCTAATGTTGTGTTCGTTTCTGCTGTACAACTACATGAATCGGCTATGAGTATGCACATATTCCCTCCCTCTGGGACCACCCTCCACTCCATCCGGTCCCTCTAGGTCATCACAGAGCCCCGAGCTGAGCTCCCTGTGCTTCAGCCTCCTGCCAGCTGTCGGTGTTACCCGTGCAGTGTGTATATGTGAACGCTACTCTTTCAGTTTGTTGCATCCTCCCGTTCCCCTTCTGTGTCCATCTTTGATGAGCTTACTTCTTCTTTTCAACAGGAAGCAGCCATCAGTTGCTGGGTCCAATTCAGCGATGGCTCCGTCACCCCCTTGGATATTTATGATGCAAAAGACTTCTCCCTGATGGCCACATCCCTGGATGAGAAGGTGGTCTCCATCCACCAAGACCCCAAATTCAAGTGGCCTATAATCGCCGCTGAAGCTGAAGGACAGGGGGCCCTGGTGAAGGTCGAAATGGTCATTTGCGAATCGTGCCAGAAATCCAAGCGGAAGAGCGTGCTAGCTGTGGGGACAGCCAATATCAAAGTGAAGTTTGGCCAGAACGATGCCACCCCCAACACCAGCGACAGCAGACACACAGGGGCAGGAGGGCCCCTGATAATAACATCAGTGGCAGAAGACCCAAAAAGCCCTTGCAGGAATGGGGGAGTCAGGAGAGAGAGTACTACAGCAGTTCCTCCATGGGCCTCATGGAGGGCAGGGGCTCCACAACGGAGAGATCCACCTTCCAGAAGAACAGGGGCCAGGAAAGCCTGCTGGATGATGGCAGCCGTTTGCAGACCATCTCCATCGACCTCACCAGCTTCCCAGCCCAGGTGGACCTGCCCAGAAGCCACGGGGAGACAGAGGAGAATGACCCCCAGTCCTCCAAAGGGCTGAGCGACCTGGAGATCGGAATGTATGCCCTGCTGGGGGTCTTCTGCCTGGCCATTTTGGTCTTCCTCATCAATTGCGTGACCTTTGCATTAAAGTACAGGCACAAACAGGTCCCCTTCGAAGAACAGGAAGGGATGACTCACTCCCACGACTGGGTCGGCCTGAGCCACCGGACGGAACTACTGGAGAACCAGCTCCACTTTGCCTCCTCCCAAGAGGAGCAGATCACCGCCATCGACAGGGGCATGGATTTCGAAGAGAGTAAGTATCTGCTCTGCACAGACTCCCAAAAGAGCATCAACGGACAGCTGTTCAGATCTTCAGGACCCATCCTCGGGGATGGGAAAGAGCAGAAAAGCGAGCCCCCAACGTCCCCTACCTCAAAAAGGAAAAGAGTCAAATTCACCACTTTCGCCACCCTCTCTCCAGAGGATGGATGCCCTGCCATGAACTCCCTAGCAGCCAGCAGCGAGGATACCGTGAACTGGGTGGGCCAGGATCTGGACCCTGGGGGAAGCCAAGAGGCACATGGCTACAGGGAAGGATTACGTGAAGATGTGTAAGCTGGGCTTTCGCAGACATTGGTTCTCACTCACCTTTCGGCCTTTAACTTGGGGATTCGTGGCAATGGGGACCCGAAGTGGGGGGAATGAAAAGACAGGGGGGGACTTCCCTGGCGGTCCAGTGGTTAGGACTCAACGCCTCCACTGTAGGGGGTGTGGGTTTGATCCCTGGTCAGGGATTAAGGTCCTCCATGCCTCCAGGCATGGCAAAAAAAAAAAAAGGACACAATCAGGCTGTCACTATCCACAGAACCCCAGAAAACGACCCTGGCTCCCCCAGGGAGGCCCCGAGTTGGAATCGATGTCCACATTCCAGGGTCCGATGTCTCAGTCGATGAAAAGAGGTTTATCACGCATGGTGAGATTTTTTTTCAACTTGGAAGAAAAATGAGTTCTGAGTCATTGAGCTTCCAACAGCCTCCAGGAAAGAACTGTCCCTCTCTTGCTATCTCTCTTTCTTTCATCGAAGCGATTTGGATATAACCAAAGCCACATGGCTGCAAGATTCAATGTTGCGGACCACGGAAGAAAAAGGAGACTCAGGTTGGGCGGGATGGATGGGAGGAAGTGCGTCATGGAAACTCACCTGGCTGTGAGCCTGAGCAGAAACGGAGTCTACCGCCGCCTAGGGTCAGCTCTTGGGAAGTATGATTTCCAGTTATCTCCCAAAGGCTGGGTCAGGGTAAACCCCAGAGTTATTGACAAACCAAGGCAATCGTTGACAAGGGGTTGAAAGGGAACCAAGAGGGCAAACAGGTCACCAAGACCTTTGCAACTAGATGTCAAGAACAAACACCCAGGAAACTAAACCCTCTGAGCCATTCGGAGCATCCCTTTATTGGTAAACTAGGGATCCTGGGCATAGAGTTTCAATCAGGTTCAAAGAACCAGGCTTTTTTTTTTTTTTTTTTAAGCAAATTTACTCTGTTCACATTTGTACCCTTCCTTGCATCGCCACCTTTGCAAAAGTCATTGATCACTCGGGGGCAGTGGGAGCCGGGTCACTGTTTGCTGAGTCTCTTCCATTGCAGCCTCTGTGTCAGTCACCAGGAGCCCCATGGAGCCAACTTCACACATGTCTTGCTTTGAAAAGGCCATTCTTTGGGGGTCAGCAGTGCTCACAAGGAATTCGGCACCCAAGGCTGCTCATTCTCCTGGCTTTTCTGGAAAGAAGGGAGGGATGGTCTATGATGGGTCTTTCACAGTCCCATCTGGTCTGCTGCCCAGGGCTGCTGAGATAAATCTGGGCATGACCATAGGGGGGTACAGGGTGAGGAGAGTTGAGATTCAGTATGTATGATAAGGGTCGGGCAGGAAATCTGGCCCCACTCACATGTGGGGGGTGGGGGGGCATGAGGCTGCTGCTTCTGCACCTTGGAGGGATAGAGGGACCCGTGGTACCCACCTACGGGGCAGAGAGCTGGGTTATTCAAGCATTGGTTTCTAAGGACAATTTCTCTGTCTCTCTGTCTCTGTGTCTCTCTGAACCTATCTCTCTGCTTCCTCTTTTTCTATGTCTCGGTGTCTCTCTCTGCATATAATTGAATTCTCCTGAGATCAAGTGTGTAATTCCACCAGTTCATCCTCTCAACCTCAGCACTCTCCCTAAAACTAAGGTGCTGTCCATTTGCCCTAACACTGAGAGTCCAGGAGCCATCAGCCACCTGCTCCTGTCCCCAAGTTGACTTACATTGTCTGGCTGGGTGGCTAAACGGTCACCCCTTTTTCAATGATAATCCTTTGCTTTCGGTAACCCACTCCTGTTCCTTTCAGCCTTTCCCTCGTTTTCAGACCACTGTTAATGCCCCCTTCCCAATCCGTCTGCGTGCAGAATGTATTGTAGATTATAAGAATGTAATATATATTTATAAACTTACCGACTGTAAATATAAAGTTTGCCTTCTGTGGCTTATGGCTGTCCTTTGTCTTTCTACGCACTCACACCACCCCCTCCCCCGCCCCAGTGGCTGGCATCTTCAGCAAATGACCCTCCAAAGCTGCGGCTTTGGGTAAATGAAAATGCAGATGGAAAGATCCCAGCAACAATCCAATTACACGCTTACATCGTGTAATGCTGCTCTCCGCATTGAGGCGATGTTGACACACGATGACAAAGTACGTTGTGTACTAAGCATCCCTCCTTCAGGACCTGAAAGGATTTGCAAATCAATCACACATGCAATTTTCTGCTAAAAGCCTGCTGACTGATGGCGGTAAGTGAGACCACGGCAGGCAAGCGTGTATCCCAGCCTCCCATTGGGCTGGAGTGAGAGAACGAATGGGCCCTGTCATCTCTTTGGATCGCTCATGTTCGTTCAGAGGTCAATTTCCTGAAGGATGTATATGCCCACAGTGACTGTGGGCTGGGTTTTTTTTTTTTTTTTTAAGGTTGATTTTTTCAGGAAATTTCCTGGTGGCCCCGTGGTTAGGAATCTGCCTTCCAGTGCAGGGGGCTTGGGGTCAGTAACTGCTTGGGGAACTAAGATCCCACATGTCACAGGGCCACTAAGCCTGTATGCCACAACTACTAAACTCTTGCACCTCAACTAGAGAGAAGTGTGCCTGCCAGAGCAAAGATCCCAAGTGCTGCAACTAAGACCTCATGTAACCAAATAAATAATTTTTTAAAGGTTGATTTTCAGATTCTTCTGATAATCAGTTGCAATCCCAGGATAATTCCACAGAAAAAGAAGTTGCATGAAATCTTTGTCTTCATGCAAGCAATATCAAATTATGAATCATTCTCTTATTCAACTGATATTTATTGAGCACCTACTATATGCTAGTTGTTATTTTTCAGTCACTCAGTCATGTCCAGCTCTTTGTGACCCCATGGACTGCAGCACACCATCTCCCAGAGCTTTCTCAAACTCATGTCCATTGAGTTGGTGATGCCATCCAACCATCTCATCTTCTGTCATTCCCTTTTCCTCCTGCTCTCAATCTTTCCCAGCATCAGGGTCTTTTCCAATGAGTTGGCCCTTCACATCAGGTGGCCAAAGTTTTGGAGCTTCAACTTCAGCATCAGTCCTTCCAATGAATAGTCAAGGTGGATTTCCTTTAGGACTAACTGGTTTGATCTCCTTGCAGGCCAAGGATGAGTGGTAAATAGACCCATGCCTACTCTCAAAGACTTTTAGTGTGGGGTGGAGGAGATTAACAACAAACAATGTAATTTTCAGATCATCATACATTGTATGAAGGATAATAAAATAGGTTATGGTATAGAAAAAGACTGGGTCAATCTTAAGACTTTGGCCATTGCACCTACAAAAATCTGAATTTCTGTCTTCTCTCAAAAATTCAGACTCTGGCGAGATGGGTGTTAGAATCCACCTTGGCCCTAATTGGACATCCTGAATTTACTGCTGTGATCTCCAGGCAGGACGCCCCCACACCCCTGCAAGTCCCTCCACACTCAGATTGTCTCCTTGACCCAGAGGGCAAATTTCATTTGCCATCTATTTCACCATTTTTCTTCTAATAAGGAAATATTTCTCCCCAGCTGTCTCTCTACCCAGAAGTGCTGAAAACAAAAATAAATGGAGGGAGCTGTGTGTTCTCTAGACAAAATTAGGAGAAGCATATTGTTATGTTAAAGAGAGTACCCTCGGTGTCTCATAGGAAAACAGAGATTGTTGTCTAAAGGGATCCCCAGTTTCAGAGGTCTAATGCCTGATGATCTAAAATGGAGCTGACATAATAATAATAGAAAAGTCAGTAAATGTTAATGCGCTTGACACATCCCAACATCATCCCCACCCCTTCCATGGAAAAATGTCTTCCTCGAAACCGGTCCCTAGTGCCAAAAAGGCTGGGGACCGCTGGTTTAAAACACAGCTCACACAGCTCATAATGTGATCTGTGTGCCCAGAGTCGGAGAAAGAAATGATATGAACACCTTAACGAACTGACTTTTCAAGAGGGTGTCTTGGGTGCGAATAAAATGAGGGATGCTGCGCAGTTTCTCCTAGCCTGACCTGCTTGCTCATTTCCACCCCTCGTGGGCCCCCCATCCCGCCAAGTGGTGAGCTCCGACCCAGTAGACTTAGACACCAAGCCCACAAAAACCAGGATCATCTGCGCCCCCTGGTGGACGCCGTGGCTTCCTGCAGCGTTTTGTGTCCCAGAGTTGAGCAATCCATTCCCTGAACAGAGTTCCACACACTCGGCGACCTGAACAACAAAAATGTGCTCACAGTCTTGAGGCCGGAAGTCCGAGATCAGGTGTCCACAGGGTCGGTTCGTTCCGAGGCTCTACGGGGCTTGATCCAGCCCCTCTCTGCCTCCTGGTGGTGGCTCTTGTCCTGCAGAGGCTTCACCCCATCTGTCCCTCCATGCTCACATGGCATTCTCCACAAGTGTGTGCGTGTCCAAATTTCCTCATCTTATTTTTTTATTTGTATTTTATTTCTCTCTTATAGGGAAGAGGACTGAAGGTCTGCATTCGGGGCTGCTTTGCGGGTTCTTTGGGCATCAGGGTTTTTTTGTTTTGGCCACGAGGCACATGGGATCTCAGTTCCCTGAAAGTGAAAGTGCTAGTCGCTCAATCCTATTCTACTTTTTGCCACACTGTGGGCTCTAGTCCGGCATGTTTCTCTGTCCGTGGAATTCTCTAGGCAAGAATACTGGAGTGGCTTGCAGGCCCTCCTCCTAGGGATCTTCCCAGCCCAGAGATCAAACCTGTGTCTCCTGCATTGCAAGCAGATTCTTTACTATCTGAGCCACCAGAGAATCCCCTTTAGTTCCCTGACCAGGATTCAAACCTGGAAGTGCAGAGTCTTAACCACTAAATTGCCAGGGAGGTCCCCAAATTTCCCCTTTATAAATGAACGCCAGGCAAGTTGGAATTGAGCCCGCCCTGCTCCAGGAAGACTCATCTTAACTAACTACATCCACAAAGACCCTATTTCCAAACAAGGTCACGTCTAGTTACTGGGCAGTTAGGACTTCAATCCGTTAATGTGAGGGACACAAATAAAGTCTGGCCTCTGGCCAGAGGTCTAAGGCAGCTAAACTTGTGAGCAGACTGAGAGCACATGATTGTTCCATGGACCAACCAGGGCACTGGGCTTCCAGAAAACTGTTTTATTTTGAAAAGCCTCACCTCATCCTCAATTTCACACCCACTTTACAAATGAGGCTGTGCAAGGACACCCTGGGAGAGCAGGGAACAGTTTATCTGTTTCCCTCTGGGGAAGCTCAGAACTGTGAATTAATTACCCCATGTGTCACTTCCCAAGACACAGTAATTAGCAGTCATTAGCTCCTCACTTGGAGAAGGCAAATGCACCCCACTCCAGTACTCTTGCCTGGAAAATCCCATGGACGGAGGAGCCTGGTAGGCTGCAGTCCATGGGGTCGCTAAGAGTCGGACACAACTGAGCAACTTCACTTTCACTTTTCACTTTCATGCATTGGAGAAGGAAATGGCAACCCACTCCAGTGTTCCTGCCTGGAGAATCCCAGGGACGGTGGAGCCTGATGGGCTGCAGTCTATGGAGTTCCATAGAGTCAGACACGATTGAAGCGACTTCACTTTCACTTTTCACTTTCATGCATTGGAGAAGGAAATGGCAACCCACTCCAGTGTTCTTGCCTGGAGAATCCCAGGGACGGTGGAGCCTGTGGGGTTGCATAGAGTCGGACATGACTGAAGCGACTCAGCAGAAGCAGCAGCAACAGCTCCTCACTGGGGACCACTCCCCCTCTTTGCTGTGGCTACAGCCATGGAGATTCTGGCAGAAATGTGGGTGAAGCAAGGATATTCTGTGAGGGTGGACCAGCTCCTCAAACCCAGCCGTCATTGATGACCTGAGGGGTGATGGAAGGGGATTTGGAGCGAAGAGCATGGTACGGCCAGAGGTCCAGATGCAAGTTTGACCCCTACATGGCCCCCAAAGGCCTTCCTCTTAAGTTCTCTATGGTACACTTTGCCTACATCTGGCTCCAGTTGCTGCGTCTATCACAAGACATGCGGGAAAGTGCTGAGCTGTGTATCTAGCCTCCTGTAGATAAGAGAATTGAAAAGACTAAGGCTACATGTCCTCTAAGAGATGTACTTTTTTTTCCTGGAGTGACCATCATTAAGTAGCACAAACAAAGAGTTTAAGACAACAGGAATGTATTTACTCCCCATTCTGGAGCCCAGAACCAAGGTGTTAATGGAATTGGTTCTTGGCTGTGAAACAATCTGTCTCATGCTTCCGGGGTTTGCTGGTCACTAGCAATCTTTGGAATCCTTTAACTCTTTCCAAAGATGGTCTTTCCAGATAAGGCTGCAGTCCCCGGTTCTGAGGGTTAGGATTTCACATATCTTTTCAGGAAGACAATTCTACCCACTCCAGGGAGGAAGTAGTCCCCTTAGGAGGGAAGAAGTCCTTTTTTGATATTTTCTTTGGAGAAAATCTATGCAGCAAGTGATTTTAAACATTATTTTTTAACCAAACTTCAGGAAGAATAATAGGGGCCGTGGACAGAATTTATTTCTCCCTAGGACTGGACAACGGGCTTCCCGGGTGGCGCTACTCATAATGAATCTGCCTGCCAGTGCAGGAGACGCAGGTTTGATCCCTGGGTCAGGAAGATCTCCTGGAGAAGGAAATGTCACCCCATTCCAGCGTTCTTGCCTGGAAAGTTCCTTGGGCAGAGAAGCCTGGAAGGCTACATACAGTCCATGAAGCCTCAAAGAATTGTGTGTGACTAAGCGCACACAGCACAGGACTGGACACGCGGAGGTGAAGCTGGCTTCAGGAACGATTGGACCCAGGCTTTTATCTCTTCCCTTCTCCTACTCTTGGCCCAGTCTTTGCTTATTTGACTTCAGACTCAGGCAAAGCTCTTGCATACGGTGGCCTCCGGAAACTCTAGCCTTGGCAATTTCCCATGAAAGAAATTCTGAGTTAAAGACAGTAAGTGTCCTGACACTTTCAGATGAAGTCCTTCAATTGATCCCTATTGGCTGGCTGGCGTCACAAGCTGAACAGAAGTCAGATCTGTCACCTGCAAGATGCAATGTCCAGGCCTCCATCATAGGCATCTTCCTCCAACCCTGGAGCTTGATTAGTGCCAGCGGGAGAGATCAGTACCTTGCTGCCTCAACAATCAACTTACACTTTTTTATTTCCTGTATTTTTGTTTTATTTTGTTTCTGATTGAGGTGTGAAAAGTTCTAGGTTCAGTTGAAGTTTCTGATGAAGAAACACAAGTGAAATTTCTTTCAGTGATAAAATCTGCATATTTGTATTGCAAACAAGGTAATTAAAACTTGATGTGAATTCCTCCCGTTTTGGCTTAAAGAATATCTTTTATTCAGTATGAAACCTTTATACTAATGTTCCACACACTGAGAATAAATGTACAAGGGACTTCCCTGGTGGTCCAGGAGTTAAGAATCTGCCCTCCAATGCAGGGGAAGCAGGTTCCATCCTTGGTCAAGGTGCCCTTCATGTCTTAGGGCAACTAAGCCTGATTGTTGCAACTAGAGAACCCTCATGCTATGACGAAGACCCAGCACAGCCAAAATTTAAAAATAAATAAATAAAATTTAGCTTTAAATAAACAGAATAAAAATGTACATTAAATCTTGGTTTAAAAAAAGTAAAGTGAGAAAGGACTAACTTCCAAGGGAAAAATCAAGATATTTTTGTAATAAAAATGGATGTTTTCCCAGCAAAGCAATGGATCGCCTTCCTCCTTTCATTGCCTTTTCCTGGCTCCCCCACCCCCAATTCCATTCCCATGAGCTTTGCTTTCTGAACATTGAGGAAGACGCTGGAACCGCATGTACAGAACCTCAGAAGATTGAGGTCCAAGCTGAAGGAGACAGGAAACACCCTTCACAAGCAAACTGTGCGGATCCACCGTGGAAGCCCATCTGTCACTCTTGGCTGGGTGCCCAGCAGAGAGAGAGTCCTGGGGGCATCAGGCTCTGGGTCACTTCCTCTGTCCAGGACTTTCAGACTTCAAACGTCTCATGACCATCTTCCCTTGATGTTCAATCAAGTCCGCCAGTGATGCTAATGGACTCAAAGCATGATGGCCAGTGTTTGTTTTATAACTTTAAAAGCTTCTGTCTTGCTCTCCTCTGCTTCCCCTACCTCCAGACCATTTCATGCCTCTTAAATGAATCTACTAAGCAGACAATCAATGTTTGCTAAATGAAAAATAACAGAGTGACCTTTTAAAAACATAATTCACATCAGGTCACTCCCTGGCTTAAAACCCTCCAATAGAAGCCCATAAATCCTAGAATGAAATCCGGACTTTGTTACCAGCACTGCCCATCACCCCACCTTCAATTCCCACCACAGCCACACTTGGTCACTAACTCTAGTCCCACTGGTTCGCTTTTGTTATTTTTCTGGCAAAACAAGCCCACCCCCACCTTGGAGCTTATGCCCCCTTTCCCTCTTCTTTCCAGAACTCTATTCTCCCAGATTGTCACAGGCTGGACTCCTCATCACCATTCAGGTCTTAGCTCATAGGCTGCTTCTTCAGTGAGGCTTTCTCTAGCCACCTGAGAGTAGCTTCACATCCCCTCCATTTAAGTCCCTCCCCTCCCCCCTCCCCCACCCTCTAGTTATCATCCCATCTTACAGTCTTTGTATCTCCTAGACAACTCTGGCTTTGTCCTTTCCAAGTATTTGCTTCTTTGTTTGCTATATGTGTTCCCTCGCAGAAGATAAGTTCCAGAAGGATAAGGGTCTAGTCCTACCTGTCTTCTGCTATATACCCATGACTAGAGGCATGCCTAGCAAGAGTCAGCAATCAGTAAACATTTACTTGGACAAATGGATGGACGGGTGGATGATTAGATGCTTGAATGGATAGATGAATGTTTGGATAGATGGATAAATACTTGGATGGATGGATGTTTGGAAGAATGGATGGATGCTTGGATGGATGGATGTTTGGATGAGTGAATGGATGAATGGATTGATGGATGGTTGAACGAGTGGTTGTTTGAATGGATGGACAGTTGGAAGATGGACAATTATAGGTTTGAATAGATGGACAAATGTTTGAATGGATAGATGGACAGATGGATGATTAGATTCTTGGGTGGACTGATGAATGTTTGGGTGGGTGGATGAATGCTTGGATGGATAGATGAAAAGAGATGGATGGATGACTGGACAGATGAGTGGATATTTGGATGGGTGAGTGAATGGATGGATGGATTGATGGTTGGTTGAGTGAGTGGATGTTTGGATGAATATATGGATGATTAGATGCTTGAAAGGATAGACAAATGTTTGGATGTATGGACGGATGTTCGAATGAATGGATGGATGGGCAAGAGATAATGAATGGTTTGCAGAGCATGAATGACAGAAACACAGTCTGATAAATTAAGCTAGGCACCTAGTGGGAACAGGAACTAAACTGCTGCCAGAGGCTTTTTTTAATACAATGTGGGTGTGTTTCCACTTGGATGTAACACCAACATCTTCCCCTGAGTCTGTAGATTTGGTCACTCTGGGGGCAATAAAAATAGTTAGATGCAACTCTTGCCCTAAGAGGAGCACAGAAGACAATACTCCTTGTCCTCTGTTTCTATACAGACCTTGCTGGCTTGCCATCCAGGCCTAGCCCTCTGCGAGTGAAGCATGGTAAGAATTAAAACATCCCCTCCTTTTCCCAGATCAACCTCACTGTGTGGAGGTCTTCACTTGAGTTGAAATCTTGCCAGTCATGCTCCATTCAATCAGAATTTCCAGAGTCTAGTGAAAAAAACAAATAGACATCTCTCTGGCCTTTTCACATCCCCCAGGGAAGGAAGGGGGTTACCTTCTTTGTGTAGAGCCCCCACATCCTTGGGGCATGCTTGGACACCTGCTCAATGCATTTCCCAACCGGCCTTGCAGTTCAGTTGGGTCTGCATGACTATATAAATAGTTCTGGCAACGACTGTGAACAGTGATGGCAGGTCACTCCCAGCAGGGGCAGTCAGGAGCCAGGGTGAGTGACCTGTGCATGCTCTCCCCTATCCTGCCTCAGTGCCTGGGAAGACACGTTTGGGGACTTTTTCTTTATTAAAATATAGTTGACTTCTAATGTCAATTTGTGCTATACAGCAAAGTAATTCAGATATGTGTGTGTATGTATATCCTTTTCCATGGTGCTTTATCACAGGATATTGAATACAGTTTCCTGTGCTTTACAGTAGGACCTTATTGTTTATCCATCCCATATATAGTAATGGGCATCTGCTCACCCTGAACTCCCAATCCTTCCCTCTACACCCTCACCCCTTGGCAACCACCAGTCTGTTGTCTGTGGCCACGATTATATTTCTGTTTCCTAGGTAGGTTCACAGAGAAGGCAATGGCACCCCACTCCAGTACTCTTGCCTGGAAAACCCCTGGACGGAGGAGCCTGGAAGGCTGCAGTCCATGGGGTTGCTGAGGGTCAGGCACGACTGAGCGACTTCACTTTCACTTTTCTCTTTCATGCATTGGAGAAGGAAATGGCAACCCACTCCAGTGTTCTTGCCTGGAGAATCCCAGGGACGGGGAGCCTGGTGGGCTGCCGTCTATGGGGTCGCACAGAGTTGGACATGACTGAAGCGACTTAGCAGCAGCTAGGTTCATCTGTCATATTTTAGATTTCACATATAAGTTGATCCTATGGTGTTTGGGGAAGACACACGCTGATATGTGGCGCCACCGGTTGGAGGACCCAGGGACGGGGAGCCTGGTGGGCTGCCGTCTATGGGGTCGCACAGAGTTGGACATGACTGAAGCGACTTAGCAGCAGCTAGGTTCATCTGTCATATTTTAGATTTCACATATAAGTTGATCCTATGGTGTTTGGGGAAGACACACGCTGATATGTGGCGCCACCGGTTGGAGGGAACCCAGGTCTCTAAGGACCCAGGGACATGTGGGAGGTTCATGGCCTTAGAGAGGATCGGACCCTCCCAGACCCTTCTGGACAAGAAACAGTCCTCTATTCTGTTTCACTGACTGCTGTTCTGGTTTATTTACAGCAGTACCTACTCCCGCCTGATTAATGCACTAGCCATTCGGTAGAAGCTTCTTGGCTTATTGAGTGGCTGGATTCTGGGGAGCTGACCTTCCTGTAAAGATGGGAGCGCAGAGTGAGGGGGACTGGATTCATGCCAAATCAGGTTCTTTTTCCCCTTTGAGGGTCCACGTGACTTGGACGCTCATGCCGGCTTGGCCTGAAGGAACGGAACAAGCATAGCATCTTGAGAGGGACGAGGTCTCTCGAGGCCTAATTGGGCTTCTTATTACCAACTTGAGGGAAACAACCGGGGACTTTCATGCCAGTGTCTCGTGGCTGGTGTGAACTAATTAGGTGGCTGAAAAAGGAGCGTCTCTGCTTTGCTCTTTCTGTGACAATGTCGCTCAGCAGCCTGACCTTCCCCAAAGGCCTCTGTACTGGTTGATTGTCCCAGCTCCACTGGTGGCCCTGATTCCAAGCTAATGTTTGACACACACGTATCAGTGATACATGGGGACGTGGGTACTACAGTTCTAAGGAGGCAAGTTCTGCTCAGCCGTCCCTCCCAGCTCCTGCCCCAGCTTCTCAGACCCACCAAGCAGCTTCAGGTCAGGAAACAGCAGGAGGCAGCTTGGGTCCAACTCCCACTCCTATGAGCAGTGGATGTGAGCAGAGGTCCAGGCTTGGACCTCCACGTGGCCTCATTTGCTGGGAGGAAACCTGAGGTTGCCTGACTCTCCTGTGTTCCCGTGTGGATGTTTGCTTGTCTGTTTAAATGTATTTGTCTGTGCTGGGTCTTAGTTGCAGCATGCAGGATCTTTAGGTATGGTATGTGAACTCTTATTTGCAGTGTGTGGGATCTAGTTCCCTGACCAGGGATGGAACCCAGGCCCCTACACTGGGAGCACAAAGTCTTCGCCGGACAACCAGGGAAACTCCCTCTTGCTGCTGTTTGAAGCATTTCATGCTGCTAAGATCAGATTCTGTACAGTATCCAGGAACCGACAAAAGCCAGCCTCAATGTATCACCTGCAATATGGAGAGAATGTCACCTGCTGAGTGCCACTTCTTTGCCTGCACCACGGTATCTTTGACAATATAGCAGTGGTCCTGCCTGAAAGAGTCTCTGTGGACCCCACTCCTGTGCTTTGCTTAGTGGCCACTGCTGCTTTCTGAGGGACCACCCTTTCCATAATGGAGCCAGAACTCTCACTTCCTGCCTACTGACCTCAGCTGACCCCATTTAGTTGATTGGAATCTATGCTTTCTGCTTATTTTTAGTTTTTTTTTTAATTTAAAAAAATTTTATTGAAATATAGTTGATTTATAAAGTTTCATGTGGACAGAAAAAGTGATTCACTTTTTAAAAAAATTTTAATTGTATTTCTTAAAATTAGGACTTGGTTTTTTACATATATGTGTATGTATATATGGGCTCCCCAGGTGGCTCAGGTGGTAAGGAGTCTGCCTTCCTATGCAGGAGGCCTGGGTTCCATCCCTGGGTCGGGAAGATCTCCTGGAGGAGGGCATGGCAACCCACTCCAGCATTCTTGCCTGGAGGATCCTCATGGACAGAGGAGTCCGGCGGGCTATATTCTATGGAGTTACAAAGAGTGAGACATGACTGAGCAACTAAGCACAACACACAATGTGTATGTGAATATGTGAACATTATACAGGAGAATCCCAGGGACGGGGGAGCCTGGTGGCCTGCCGTCTCTTGGGTTGCACAGAGTTGGACACGACTGAAGCGACTAGCGGCAGCAGCAGCAGCAGCAGTAGCATGTTCCTTTTCAGATTCCTTTTCATTATGTTATTACAAGATATTGAGTATCTTGTGCTATACAGCATGTCCTTGTTGGTTATCTAATTTATTCCACAGGGTAGCAAAGAGCTGGACATGACTGAGCAGCTGAGCACACACGTGCATACAGTGTGTATGCATTAATCCCAAACTCCTTATATACCCCTCTCTCCCCAGTTTCCCCTTTGATAACCATAAGTTTGTTTTCTATGTCTGTGAGTCTATATCTGTTTTATGGTAGTTGGTGGTTTAGTCTCTAAGTTCAACTCCAGTGACTCCATGGACTGTAAGCCCACCAGGCTCCTCTGTCCATGGGATTTCCCAGGCAAAAATACTGGCGTGGGTTGCCATTTCCTTCTCCAGGGAATCTTCCCAACCCAGAAACTGAACTTGTGTCTCCACACTGCAGGTGGTTTCTTTACCACTGGGCCACCAGGGAAGCCATTTCTGTTTTATAAATATGTTCATTTGTAACCATTTTCTTAGATTCCGCATATAAACAATATCATAGGATACTCGGCTTTCTCTATCTGATGTCATTTAGTATNTCTGTCTTGCTCTCCTCTGCTTCCCCTACCTCCAGACCATTTCATGCCTCTTAAATGAATCTACTAAGCAGACAATCAATGTTTGCTAAATGAAAAATAACAGAGTGACCTTTTAAAAACATAATTCACATCAGGTCACTCCCTGGCTTAAAACCCTCCAATAGAAGCCCATAAATCCTAGAATGAAATCCGGACTTTGTTACCAGCACTGCCCATCACCCCACCTTCAATTCCCACCACAGCCACATTGGTCACTAACTCTAGTCCCACTGGTTCGCTTTTGTTTATTTTTCTGGCAAAACAAGCCCACCCCCACCTTGGAGCTTATGCCCCCTTTCCCTCTTCTTTCCAGAACTCTATTCTCCCAGATTGTCACAGGCTGGACTCCTCATCACCATTCAGGTCTTAGCTCATAGGCTGCTTCTTCAGTGAGGCTTTCTCTAGCCACCTGAGAGTAGCTTCACATCCCCTCCATTTAAGTCCCTCCCCTCCCCCCTCCCCCACCCTCTAGTTATCATCCCATCTTACAGTCTTTGTATCTCCTAGACAACTCTGGCTTTGTCCTTTCCAAGTATTTGCTTCTTTGTTTGCTATATGTGTTCCCTCGCAGAAGATAAGTTCCAGAAGGATAAGGGTCTAGTCCTACCTGTCTTCTGCTATATACCCATGACTAGAGGCATGCCTAGCAAGAGTCAGCAATCAGTAAACATTTACTTGGACAAATGGATGGACGGGTGGATGATTAGATGCTTGAATGGATAGATGAATGTTTGGATAGATGGATAAATACTTGGATGGATGGATGTTTGGAAGAATGGATGGATGCTTGGATGGATGGATGTTTGGATGAGTGAATGGATGAATGGATTGATGGATGGTTGAACGAGTGGTTGTTTGAATGGATGGACAGTTGGAAGATGGACAATTATAGGTTTGAATAGATGGACAAATGTTTGAATGGATAGATGGACAGATGGATGATTAGATTCTTGGGTGGACTGATGAATGTTTGGGTGGGTGGATGAATGCTTGGATGGATAGATGAAAAGAGATGGATGGATGACTGGACAGATGAGTGGATATTTGGATGGGTGAGTGAATGGATGGATGGATTGATGGTTGGTTGAGTGAGTGGATGTTTGGATGAATATATGGATGATTAGATGCTTGAAAGGATAGACAAATGTTTGGATGTATGGACGGATGTTCGAATGAATGGATGGATGGGCAAGAGATAATGAATGGTTTGCAGAGCATGAATGACAGAAAACAGTCTGATAAATTAAGCTAGGCACCTAGTGGGAACCAGGAACTAAACTGCTGCCAGAGGCTTTTTTTAATACAATGTGGGTGTGTTTCCACTTGGATGTAACACCAACATCTTCCCCTGAGTCTGTAGATTTGGTCACTCTGGGGGCAATAAAAATAGTTAGATGCAACTCTTGCCCTAAGAGGAGCACAGAAGACAATACTCCTTGTCCTCTGTTTCTATACAGACCTTGCTGGCTTGCCATCCAGGCCTAGCCCTCTGCGAGTGAAGCATGGTAAGAATTAAAACATCCCCTCCTTTTCCCAGATCAACCTCACTGTGTGGAGGTCTTCACTTGAGTTGAAATCTTGCCAGTCATGCTCCATTCAATCAGAATTTCCAGAGTCTAGTGAAAAAAACAAATAGACATCTCTCTGGCCTTTTCACATCCCCCAGGGAAGGAAGGGGGTTACCTTCTTTGTGTAGAGCCCCCACATCCTTGGGGCATGCTTGGACACCTGCTCAATGCATTTCCCAACCGGCCTTGCAGTTCAGTTGGGTCTGCATGACTATATAAATAGTTCTGGCAACGACTGTGAACAGTGATGGCAGGTCACTCCCAGCAGGGGCAGTCAGGAGCCAGGGTGAGTGACCTGTGCATGCTCTCCCCTATCCTGCCTCAGTGCCTGGGAAGACACGTTTGGGGACTTTTTCTTTATTAAAATATAGTTGACTTCTAATGTCAATTTGTGCTATACAGCAAAGTAATTCAGATATGTGTGTGTATGTATATCCTTTTCCATGGTGCTTTATCACAGGATATTGAATACAGTTTCCTGTGCTTTACAGTAGGACCTTATTGTTTATCCATCCCATATATAGTAATGGGCATCTGCTCACCCTGAACTCCCAATCCTTCCCTCTACACCCTCACCCCTTGGCAACCACCAGTCTGTTGTCTGTGGCCACGATTATATTTCTGTTTCCTAGGTAGGTTTCCAGAGAAGGCAATGGCACCCCACTCCAGTACTCTTGCCTGGAAACCCCTGGACGGAGGAGCCTGGAAGGCTGCAGTCCATGGGGTTGCTGAGGGTCAGGCACGACTGAGCGACTTCACTTTCACTTTTCTCTTTCATGCATTGGAGAAGGAAATGGCAACCCACTCCAGTGTTCTTGCCTGGAGAATCCCAGGGACGGGGAGCCTGGTGGGCTGCCGTCTATGGGGTCGCACAGAGTTGGACATGACTGAAGCGACTTAGCAGCAGCTAGGTTCATCTGTCATATTTTAGATTTCACATATAAGTTGATCCTATGGTGTTTGGGGAAGACACACGCTGATATGTGGCGCCACCGGTTGGAGGGAACCCAGGTCTCTAAGGACCCAGGGACATGTGGGAGGTTCATGGCCTTAGAGAGGATCGGACCCTCCCAGACCCTTCTGGACAAGAAACAGTCCTCTATTCTGTTTCACTGACTGCTGTTCTGGTTTATTTACAGCAGTACCTACTCCCGCCTGATTAATGCACTAGCCATTCGGTAGAAGCTTCTTGGCTTATTGAGTGGCTGGATTCTGGGGAGCTGACCTTCCTGTAAAGATGGGAGCGCAGAGTGAGGGGGACTGGATTCATGCCAAATCAGGTTCTTTTTCCCCTTTGAGGGTCCACGTGACTTGGACGCTCATGCCGGCTTGGCCTGAAGGAACGGAACAAGCATAGCATCTTGAGAGGGACGAGGTCTCTCGAGGCCTAATTGGGCTTCTTATTACCAACTTGAGGGAAACAACCGGGGACTTTCATGCCAGTGTCTCGTGGCTGGTGTGAACTAATTAGGTGGCTGAAAAAGGAGCGTCTCTGCTTTGCTCTTTCTGTGACAATGTCGCTCAGCAGCCTGACCTTCCCCAAAGGCCTCTGTACTGGTTGATTGTCCCAGCTCCACTGGTGGCCCTGATTCCAAGCTAATGTTTGACACACACGTATCAGTGATACATGGGGACGTGGGTACTACAGTTCTAAGGAGGCAAGTTCTGCTCAGCCGTCCCTCCCAGCTCCTGCCCCAGCTTCTCAGCCCACCAAGCAGCTTCAGGTCAGGAAACAGCAGGAGGCAGCTTGGGTCCAACTCCCACTCCTATGAGCAGTGGATGTGAGCAGAGGTCCAGGCTTGGACCTCCACGTGGCCTCATTTGCTGGGAGGAAACCTGAGGTTGCCTGAACTCTCCTGTGTTCCCGTGTGGATGTTTGCTTGTCTGTTTAAATGTATTTGTCTGTGCTGGGTCTTAGTTGCAGCATGCAGGATCTTTAGGTATGGTATGTGAACTCTTATTTGCAGTGTGTGGGATCTAGTTCCCTGACCAGGGATGGAACCCAGGCCCCTACACTGGGAGCACAAAGTCTTCGCCGGACAACCAGGGAAACTCCCTCTTGCTGCTGTTTGAAGCATTTCATGCTGCTAAGATCAGATTCTGTACAGTATCCAGGAACCGACAAAAGCCAGCCTCAATGTATCACCTGCAATATGGAGAGAATGTCACCTGCTGAGTGCCACTTCTTTGCCTGCACCACGGTATCTTTGACAATATAGCAGTGGTCCTGCCTGAAAGAGTCTCTGTGGACCCCACTCCTGTGCTTTGCTTAGTGGCCACTGCTGCTTTCTGAGGGACCACCCTTTCCATAATGGAGCGAGAACTCTCACTTCCTGCCTACTGACCTCAGCTGACCCCATTTAGTTGATTGGAATCTATGCTTTCTGCTTATTTTTAGTTTTTTTTTTAATTTAAAAAAATTTTATTGAAATATAGTTGATTTATAAAGTTTCATGTGGACAGAAAAAGTGATTCACTTTTTAAAAAAATTTTAATTGTATTTCTTAAAATTAGGACTTGGTTTTTTACATATATGTGTATGTATATATGGGCTCCCCAGGTGGCTCAGGTGGTAAGGAGTCTGCCTTCCTATGCAGGAGGCCTGGGTTCCATCCCTGGGTCGGGAAGATCTCCTGGAGGAGGGCATGGCAACCCACTCCAGCATTCTTGCCTGGAGGATCCTCATGGACAGAGGAGTCCGGCGGGCTATATTCTATGGAGTTACAAAAGTGAGACATGACTGAGAAACTAAGCACAACACACAATGTGTATGTGAATATGTGAACATTATACAGGAGAATCCCAGGGACGGGGGAGCCTGGTGGCCTGCCGTCTCTTGGGTTGCACAGAGTTGGACACGACTGAAGCGACTTAGCGGCAGCAGCAGCAGCAGCAGTAGCATGTTCCTTTTCAGATTCCTTTTCATTATGTTATTACAAGATATTGAGTATCTTGTGCTATACAGCATGTCCTTGTTGGTTATCTAATTTATTCCACAGGGTAGCAAAGAGCTGGACATGACTGAGCAGCTGAGCACACACGTGCATACAGTGTGTATGCATTAATCCCAAACTCCTTATATACCCCTCTCTCCCCAGTTTCCCCTTTGATAACCATAAGTTTGTTTTCTATGTCTGTGAGTCTATATCTGTTTTATGGTAGTTGGTGGTTTAGTCTCTAAGTTCAACTCCAGTGACTCCATGGACTGTAAGCCCACCAGGCTCCTCTGTCCATGGGATTTCCCAGGCAAAAATACTGGCGTGGGTTGCCATTTCCTTCTCCAGGGAATCTTCCCAACCCAGAAACTGAACTTGTGTCTCCACACTGCAGGTGGTTTCTTTACCACTGGGCCACCAGGGAAGCCATTTCTGTTTTATAAATATGTTCATTTGTAACCATTTTCTTAGATTCCGCATATAAACAATATCATAGGATACTCGGCTTTCTCTATCTGATGTCATTTAGTATGATCTAGGTTCATCCATGTAGCTACAAACGGTATCATTTCATTCTTTTTTATGGCCAAGTAATATTCCATTGCATATACATACTGCATCTTCCTTATCCATGGACATTTAGGTTTTCTCCATATCTTGGCTATTGCAGTTCCTGGTGCTGGGAACATAGGGGTGGACATGTCTTTTCAAATTAGTGTTCTCTCCAGTTACACACCTTGGAGTAGGAGTGCTGGATCATAAGTAACTCTATTTTTAGTTTTTTAAAGAAACTCCATGCTGTTTTCCCCAGTGGCTGCACCAATTTCCACTCCCACCAACAGTGTGGGAGGCTTCCTTTCTCTCCAGCCCCTCTCCTGTGCTTCCTTACTGCATCTTCCTTATCCATGGACATTTAGGTTTTCTCCATATCTTGGCTATTGCAGTTCCTGGTGCTGGGAGCATAGGGGTGGACATGTCTTTTCAAATTAGTGTTCTCTCCAGTTACACGCCTTGGAGTAGGAGTGCTGGATCATAAGTAACTCTATTTTTAGTTTTTTAAAGAAACTCCATGCT
The DNA here is from genome assembly GCA_006408695.1 of Aepyceros melampus. NCBI lineage: Eukaryota > Metazoa > Chordata > Mammalia > Artiodactyla > Bovidae > Aepyceros > Aepyceros melampus. The sequence goes on along the minus strand of SJXQ01011102.1, from coordinate 70,549 downwards.
GTTTTCCCCAGTGGCTGCACCAATTTCCACTCCCACCAACAGTGTGGGAGGCTTCCTTTCTCTCCAGCCCCTCTCCTGTGCTTCCTGTTCTGTGATGCAAAGGTTTGCTGTAACAGGCAAGGCTATCATGAGAAGACCACAGCTGCCCCATTAAGAGGATTGGGGCCACCTTGTAAGGTTATCCATGACATCTTTGCCAAGTAGCAAGCTCTTCTTGATGTGGATGCAGAAAGAGCTGTTAAAACAAGGACATCAATAGCCCTTGATGAAGGTGAGTGTCTTAAATGGGGCACGAGTGTCCTTGGGGACCCTGCAAGGTAGCATCCTCTTTGACTGACTATGAGCCTGGCACCAATTCTTTCGCCCTTTGACCACTCTAGCCCCAGATATTTCAGGAGCTGAAGTTATAGAAGGTCATGGTCTGCAACCAGCCACCTATCTGAATCTTGTATCCATCTACCAAAACAGATGTGGGTTTTTTCAGCCTTAGAACAGTGAGAGAGTGCTGCAGCCCAGGAAACCTGGGCCCCGGTGGAAGGGGAGTTTTGTAACTTCCCAGTACTCTTGCCTGGAAAATCCCATGAACGGAGGAGCCTGGTAGGCTGCAGTCCATGGGGTCGCGAAGAGTCGGACATGACTGAGCGACTTCCCTTTCACTTTTCACTTTCATGCATTGGAGAAGGAAATGGCAACCCACTCCAGTGTTCTTGCCTGGAGAATCCCAGGGATGGGGGATCCTGTTGGGCTGCCATCTGTGGGGTTGCACAGAGTCGGACACGACTGAAGCAACTTAGCAGTAGATTGATGGAAGTCCTAGAAGATGAGATCCTTGCTTTTCTTTTAGCCCTATCTTCCCTCCCCCACCATTTTAGGAGAACATAGACCCAAGAATATCTATCAAGTCACCAGATTAAGCTTAATATTGCATTGATATTTCAAATTTTTCAAAATCTTCATTGCTCTGAGTGGAATCATCCATTTCCGCTATTTGGGATGATTCTGGGCCCCGTCTGTTCTGAAGGGGGCAACTTCCTGGTCATCCTAGGCTGGCCCCCTGCCCTCGCTTGCTCTGGCATCCGTGGCTGCCTCTGACACTATACCAGGCAGTTCTTGCTGCTCTCAGTGTGAATCTCTGTGTTCCCAAGAGCTGTTCTCCCAGACATGACTGTCACCTACGATTTGCCACAAAGGAGAGCTCGACACCTAGGCTGGAGGGGCCCCTGGGGCAGAACTCAGGCACCGACAAATGAGAAGATTTCCCAAATTGTACTTTTCTCCATGGATAAGTAAACAAAATCTCAATCCTCCCAGTTTAAATTTGGGATGATTCTGGGCCCCGTCTGTTCTGAAGGGGGCAACTTCCTGGTCATCCTAGGCTGGCCCCCTGCCCTCGCTTGCTCTGGCATCCGTGGCTGCCTCTGACACTATACCAGGCAGTTCTTGCTGCTCTCAGTGTGAATCTCTGTGTTCCCAAGAGCTGTTCTCCCAGACATGACTGTCACCTACGATTTGCCACAAAGGAGAGCTCGACACCTAGGCTGGAGGGGCCCCTGGGGCAGAACTCAGGCACCGACAAATGAGAAGAATTTCCAAATTGTACTTTTCTCCATGGATAAGTAAACAAAATCTCAATCCTCCCAGTTTAAAAAAGCCTCAAGGAATATGCAAAACTCAGTGTTCTCAAAAAAGGTGTTTGAAAATAACTGTGGTTGGGAGAGAGACAGAGAGAGGAGAGAGCGAGAGAAAGCATGAGTTAAAGTCTATGGCTTGATTGCTGTTGTGCCCGAAAGTCCGAATCCCAAGACCGACAAGAACAAGACCTCCAGATCAATGCAAAAGGCAAAAAAAGGGAAATTTATTTCTGACTCGAGTCAGGGCCCCCGCCACATCCAACGCAGTGAAGTAAGACGAGAGGCCTCGACCTCTGGGTTCAAGCAGTATTTATAGGATTATAACAAAGGTAGGCAGCTGGCAAACTTAGATTGGTTGCACGGGTTACTCGTTAACTGCTGATTGGTCAGTATTTTGAGGGCGCGGGCTTTCCTGAAGAACTTCCATCTTTGTCTCTATAGGCCACCTCTAGGCTGCTAGGCTTACAATGGTGTGCGCGCAAATCCTGAACCCCGCATCTCACCCGGATTGGCTCAAGGTTTGGCGCAAAGTGGGACTTTCCTGACTGGTTTTAAGGGTATAATTCCCGGAAGCATGACTCAGGTTACATTCTTGGTCCTGGTGCAGCTCGCTAAGCCTGCCATGGCCAGAGTCTGGTCCCAACAATTGCCTCCCCCATGGAAACAGAAACCAAATCACCATGACAAGAAGAAAGGGTTTTAATGAGAACTGGATGGGCCAAGATCACCTTAGACAATCTCATTTGGAAGATCTGTGTCATTAGAAGCATTAGAAAGTCCACATTTCTTGGGGCTGTGTAATTAGACACAGCCCAAGGTTATAATCAGCATCTGTGGTTCAAACTCAGGAGATTTAGAGTAGGATAAATGTGTCCGACTCTTTGTGACCCCATGGACTATAACCCACCTTGCCTGGAATTCCACAGGCAAGACTACTGAAGTGGCTTGCCATTTCCTTCTCCAGAGGATCTTCCTGACCCAGGATTGAACCCGGGTCTCCTGCATTGCGGGTAGATTCTTTACCAACTGAGCTGCGAGGGAAGTCCCTAAGCACAAGAATGGGATGAGACTCCCTCACTGCCTCTCTATGGCAGATGGCTTGTTCACAGCACAGGAAACCTTGCTCTGCTTCTTCTCAACTTCTGAGATGCTTTCGAAGGCTTTGAAGAAAATTCCCAGTCCGTCTCCATGCCCTTCAAATCTCTGAGACAAAATCAATATGTGCAATTAAAATGTTCCCTTTTTTTTGGATGTGTAATTGGACAGACAAATAGCCTGAGCTGTAGGTGTCAATATATAGATCTTGGCAAGCAGGGTAACCTATTACCAGCAGCTATTAATCATCTTTTGCACTTGCTTGAGTGGATCTGAGATACTTCAAGTTGGAGGATGTGGATCATTTGAGATTCTAGTCTTGATGATCAGGTCCCCCAAAAAAATCAAAGGAATTTTCTTGGAGTCACATGGCTAGGAAGTGGCAAAGCCGTGGTTGAATCTCCTCTCTTGACTTCCTAACATGAATCATTGGTTAGGGCTACTATAGCATTCAACCCCATTTCTCACTGTGAGTCCAAATTCCTTTGCTATTATCTTACTCCATTGTGGGCATTCTTTCTTTAAGACCCTTTTTAGTGTTATTTTGTTATTGTCTTTTTTTAGTTTACTTATTTGGCTGCATCGGGTCTCAGTTGTGGCACACAGGATCTACATTGCATTGTGTGAATCTTTCGCTGCAACACAGACTTTCCAGTTGTGGCATGAGAGCTTAGCTGCCCAGCAACATGCATGATCTTAGGTCCCTGACCAGGAATCAAACCCACGCCCCTGCATTGTAAGGCAGATTCGTAACTCTTGAACCACCAGGGAGGTCCCATTGTGTGCATTCTTGGTCAGACAGTATAGGTGGATCTTCTTCCACAGAGGTCAGAGGTCACCTGGAGAGTTCTTGAGTGACCGCCCTCCTTTCTCTACTGGGCACCCAGCCAGCAGGTGGGCTCAAAGTTAAGCTTGGCTAACCAGGTAGAAAAAGCAGAGGAACCAGAGATCAAATTGCCAACATCCACTGGATCATCGAAAAAGCAAAAGAGTTCCAGAAAAACATCTATTTCTGCTTTATTAACTATGCCAAAGCTTTTGACTGTGTGGATCACAATCAACTGTGGAAAATTCTTCAAGAGATGGAAATACCAGACCACCTGACCTGCCTCTTGAGAAATCTGTATGCAGGCCAGGAAGCAACAGTCAGAACTGGACATGGAGCAACAGACTGGTTCCAAATTGGGAAAGAAGTATGTCAAGGCTGTATATTGTCACCCTGCTTATTTAACTTATATGCAGAGTACATCATGAGAAATGCTGGGCTGGAGGAAGCACAAGTTGGAATCAAGATTGCTGGGAGAAATATCAATAACCTCAGATATGCAGATAACACCACCCTTATGGCAGAAAATGAAGAAGAACTAAAGAGCCTCTTGATGAAAGTGAAAGAGGACAGTGAAAAAGTTGGCTTAAAGCTCAACATTCAGAAAACTAAGATCATGGCATCCAGTCCCATCACTCCATGGGAAATAGATGGGGAAACAGTGGAAACAGTGGTTGACTTTATTTTAAGGGGCTCCAAAATCACTGCAGATGGTGCCTGCAGCCATGAAATGAAAAGACACTTACTCCTTGGAAAGAAAGTTATGACCAACCTAGACAGCGTATTCAAAAGCAGAATTATTACTTTGCCAACAAAGGTCCATCTAGCCAAGGCTATGGTTTTTCCATTGGTCATGTATGGATGTGAGAGTTAGACTATAAAGAAAGCTGAACACCGAAGAATTGATGCTTTTGAACTGTGGTGTTGGAGAAGGCTCTTGAGAGTCCCTTGGACTGCAAGGAGATCCAACAAGTCCATCCTAAAGGAGATCAGTCCTGGGTGTTTATTGGAAGGACTGATGTTGAAGCTGAAGCTCCAGTACTTTGGCAACCTGATGCAAAGTGCTGACTCATTGGAAAAAACTCTGATGCTGGGAAAGATTGAGGCAGGTGGAGAAGGGGACGACAGAGGATGAGATGGTTGGATGGCATCACCAACTCGATGGACATGAGTTTGGGTAAGCTCCGGGAGTTGGTGATGGACAGGGAGGCCTGGCATGCTGCAGTTCCTGGGATTGCAAAGAGTTGGACACGACTGAGTGAGTGAACTGAACTGGACTGAACCAGGTAGATGCTAACTAGAGCCATTAACTCTCCAACAAGTGACCGAAGGACAGAAGAAGCAGATGAAATTGCATCCACCCAATCTGGACCCAGTCATCGAGTTTGTTCCTGCTAGGGACCATTTTTGTAGTTTCTACCTCCCGGTCTCCAAAGCTCTCCTGCTCCCTGCCTGTTTCCAGCCTCTCCAGTGATTGTGATAGTTCTCAGTGGCCTTCCAGGAAATTATATTTTGCTTGTATTAATGAGCATGTCGGTTTCCTGCCTTCCATCAGACATCTTATCTTTAAAACCTGGTCTTTCTCTTATGCTTCCTGATAATAAAAAGGGCTTCTCTGTTCTCCCATCTGGTCCACAATCATTTGGGGATCTCTGATGGCCTATGCTTTAATAAAGTTCCATATCATGGTACAAGCTAAGCTTGTAGGAAAAAAGAAATATTTATGTAGAGACATTTATTACAACCCTTCTCAACTTCCACACAGTTGACGTTTTAATGCTGGATGATTCTTTATTTTGACTTGTGGTTCTGTGGTAAAGAATCTACCTGCTGATGCAGGAGATGCAAGTTCAATCCCTGGGTCAGGAAGATCCCCTGGAGGTAAGCATGGCAATCCACTCCAGTATTCTTGCCTGGAGAATCCCATGGACAGAGGAGCCTGGTGGGCTACAGTCCATGGGGTTGCAAAGAGTCTGTTGTTACTGAGCGACAACAACAACAACAATTCTTTACTTGGGAGAGGGGGGGTTTCCTGTGTATCACAGGTAAAAGGAAATATTTATGTAGAGACATTTATTACAACCCTTCTCAACTTCCACACAGTTGACGTTTTAATGCTGGATGATTCTTTATTTTGCCTTGTGGTTCTGTGGTAAAGAATCTACCTGCTGATGCAGGAGATGCAAGTTCAATCCCTGGGTCAGGAAGATCCCCTGGAGGTAAGCATGGCAATCCACTCCAGTATTCTTGCCTGGAGAATCCCATGGACAGAGGAGCCTGGTGGGCTACAGTCCATGGGGTTGCAAAGAGTCCGTTGTTACTGAGCGACAACAACAACAATTCTTTATTTGGGAGAGGGGGGGTTTCCTGTGTATCACAGGATATTTTACAGCATCTCTGCCCATGAGATGTCAGCAGCAACCTCCTCTGTCGTGTGATAGGAGAATGTGTCTCCAGGTATTCCCAGGTGCCAATGGTGGGGGTGGGCAAAACTGCTTCTGGACGAGAACCACTCGGTGCTGTGTGACCACAACAGGGTCCTCATTCCAGCCTTCAGGGAGGAAAAGGAGAAACGAAAAGCAGTAGAGAGTGAGTAATCTCCTTTCAGAAGGACATGACCCTGACTTTGCTCACCTCCCTTCCACTCACATCCTGCTGGCCCGAACTTGTCTCAGGTCCACCCAGGGCTGCAAGTGATGATGGGAAATATCACCACCTGAGCTGCTTTATGCCTGGTTCAAAGGCGGGGGATCCCTCTTCTAAAGCGGATATAGGAAGAAAGGATTCTGGGGACAATGAGTAAGCTCTGCTCCAAGCCCTGAAAGGCCATCCCACGTGATATGAAAAAGGCACACAGATTCCAGTTTCCTTGACTAGCTATGTGCGGAGATGATATATAGACATATACACATATATGTACATTTACACATATATAAACACATATGCCTTTATGCACATTGATACATACATTCATACATGCGTTCATATCTACATACAGATACAGGAATGTTTATGCACATGCATACATATATACACACATTTGTATACACATCTGGGTGTATACATACACACACACTTTATATATATGCATTTTGTTGTTCAGTTGCTCAGTCATGTCCGATTCTTTGTGACCCCATGGACTGCAGCATGCCAAGCTTCCCTGTCCATCACCAACTGCTGGAGCTTGCTCAAACTCATGTCCACTGAGTTGGTGATGCCATCCAACCATCTCGTCCTCTGTTTCCTCTTCTCCTCCTGCCTTCTATCTTTCCCAGCAACAGGGTCTTTTCCAATAAGTTGATTCTTCTTATCAGGTGGTCAAAGTATTGGAACTTCAGCTGTTTCAGTATATATAAGCATTCTGCTGCTGCTGCTAAGTCGCTTTAGTCATGTCTGACTCTGTGTGACCCCATAGACCACAGTCCACCAGGCTCCCCCATCCATGGGATTTTCCAAGCAAGAGTACTGAAGCAGGTTGCCATTGCCTTCTCCAATAAATATAAGCATGCTGCTGCTGCTGCTAAGTCACTTCAGTCATGTCCGACTCTGTGTGACCCCACTGACGGCAGCCCACCAGGCTCCCCCGTCCCTGGGATTCTCCAGGCAAGAACACTGGAGTGGGTTGCCATTTCCTTCTCCAATGCAGGAAAATGAAAAGTGAAAGGGAAGTCGCTCAGTCATGTCCAACCCTCAATGACCCCATGGACTGCAATCTTCCAGGCTACTTCGTCCATGGGATTTTCCAGGCATAAATACATATAAATATTATATGTAGGGTTAGCCATAAAGCTCATTTGTTCTTTCCTCATAAGATCTTATGGAAAAGGACTTCCTTGGTGGTCCAGTGATTAAAAGTCCACCTGCCAATGCAGAGGACATGGGTTCGATCCCTGGTCTGGGAGGTTCCCACATGCCAAGGGGCAACTAAGCCTGGGTACTGCAACTACAACTGCTGAAGCCAGCACACCTAGAGCCCATGATTTGCAACCAGAGAAGCCACTGCAATGAGAAGCCCACACATTGCAATGAAGAGTAATTCCCACTAGCCGCATCTAGAGAAAGCCCGCACGCAGCAACAGAGACCCAGTGCAGCCATAAATGAATAAACAACTGAAAAAAAAATGTATTGCAGAAAACCCTAATGAACTTTTTGGGTAGCCCAATATATATATTCTCTTTGATGGACTACAGTCTATGGGGTCGCAAAGAGTGGCGAGACTGAAAGACTAACACTTTTACTTTCTGCCACTCCCCTTCTGTGTACTTTGTTTACTCCATCCCTTCTAATCCTCAATTATTTTATGTGGAAAATGGGAATAATGATTACATTGTACCTATAGATAGGATTGGGGCTTCCCTTAGTGGCTCAGTGGTAAAGAATCTGCCTGCCAATGCAAGATATGTAGGTTTCATCCTTGGGTCAGAAAGACCCCCTGGAGAAGGAAATGATAACCCACTCCAGTATTCTTGCCTAAAGAATCCCTGACAGAGATTCCATGGACAGAGGAGCCTGACTGGCTACAGTCCATGTGGTTGCAAAGTGACTAAACAACACACAAATAAATAGGAAACATGATGAAATAATGCACTTTGCCTGGCCACAGTCAGCCTCATAAACAGGACTTACCATGGTTGTAAATATTACTAGGTTCATCCTTCAAGGGTGACAAGGAGTGGATCACAGCATTGGACCACATCAGCAGTTACTAAAATCCACTTGGAGAGCTTTTACAAAATATGACTTGAAAAATCTACACCCTCTCCCCCAAGAAGTTTTGAGTTGATAAGGCTGGATCCAGGCTGAGAATTTGTATTTTTAAAAGGTTCCCCAATTGATTCTGATGTAAGCCTGATCTGAGTACTGGATCCCCCAAGGCAGAGATTTTTAATTCCAGTTCTTTAACTTCACTCTCTGTCCTTTTATCGTCATTTCAAACATCCCAGCATCAGTCCCTTTTCTAGCCATTAATGAGCATTTATGACTCAGCTTTCCTTCCTCCTTCCAGTCCTGATCAGTAGCATTCCTCTTAGCATTTGGCATTCACCTGCAAGCCTTGGGTGAGTTCCCAAGTTCAGAGATGGGCAAAGAATCCTCTCTTTAAACAATAGCATTGGCCTGCAGGGCTGGAACCAGAATGCCCTGCAATACTGAGCCATTCAACCGAGATCTGGTTTAATGCTCTCCTTAGTTCTATATGCCCAGCTGAGGGGAGAGGCACTCCATGGAATGTTGTCTGGAAGACTGATGCTGAATGCTGGCGGGGATGGATAGCAGAGGTTGGACGCGAGAATGGCCACTGCTGCTAGACACTGGTGCCTCTGATGATGAATCAGCCTCTAGGAACAGGTTTCAAGGAGAACTGTTTTGCAAGGAGGCAGTGTGTGTGCATGCTCAGTCATTCAGTTGTGTCCGACTATTTGTGAACCCCATGGGCAGAGAAACCCACCAGGCTCCTTTGTCCCTGGGATTTTTCAGGCAAGAATACTGGAACTGGTTGCCATTTCCTCCTCCAGGGGATCTTCCTGACCCCAGAGACTAAACCTGTGTCTCCTGCATTGGCGAGTGGATTCTTGAGCCATCTGGGAAGCCCCTGCCTGCATGAAGTTATTTAGATACTTTACCAAACACTCCTCCCCCCCAAAAGAAGGATTCTCTCTTCAGGGGCCCCTTTTCTTGTTCAGTCGTTAAGTCATATTCGACTTTTGCAGCCCCATGGACTGTAGCCCACCAAGCCCTCTGTCCATGGGAGTTATCCTACAGCTGGATCTGAACTTTTGCACAAAGACAGATGGAGCCAGGATATTTCTCGCTCAGCTCTTTGGAGTGACAAAATACTGGGGAAGAATCAAAAGGGAACTGGCTGCAGAGTCCAAAGGGCACCTCTGGCTCTCTGGGTTATAACTAGCTTCTCAGGCCCCAAGTGGTCATGTAACCAAGCAGGACCTCTTGCGGCCTTCCTGAGGGTAAGGGGATAAGCCCTCCTCCATATCCTCTGCTTTAGTTCCTCTCCAGTACCTAGATAACAGTATTTGATGCACATTTCCTGAACTGTTTTGCAGATGTGAAAACCTCTCACCAAATGGAAGATGTTAACTAGTTGACATTCATGAGCTCATAGCCTCAGCTCTCCTGGAGCCTAAGGACTGATCATGTCAACTCCCGTGACACCACCCTGCTGCTTCACCAGTCATAGAATTGTTGACAGGCTGATTATATATCCTGTGACCCCCACCCCAACTCCCTAACTTGGATTTTTAAAGCGATTTGTCAAAACCCTTCGGGAGCTCGGGATTTTTTAGGGCATGAGCACCCGTCTCCTTGCATGGTCCTAAAGTAAACCTTTCTCTGATCCAAACTCTATTATTTCAGTTTGCTTGGCCTCATTGTGTGTGAAGAACATGAACTTCTGCTAACAGCAGTAGAGTCTTCCAAGGTCTTTTTTCAACCTGTGAATGTCTCCAAGCTTCTAGGACAGTATATTCTAGTCATGTGATGCATTGACTGTAAAAAGGGGCTCCAATTCTTTTCCCCAGGTGCACACCACTTTCAGTGTAACTTTGAAGCTCCCTCTATTAAGAGGTAGAAGGCTTCCTTGCTGGCTCAGTGGTGGAGAGTCTGCCTGCCAGTGCAGGGGACATGGGTCCCCTGATCCAGGTGGATCCCACATGCTGTAGAGCGATTGGGCCCATGTGCCACGACTATTGGGCACTGCAACTACTGAGCCCTCATGCCACAAGTGCTGAAGTCCATGCTTCCGTTCCACAACAAGAGAAGCCACTGCAACAAGAAACCTCCACACCACAACTAGAGAGTAACCTCTGCTTAACTCAACTAGAGAAGAGTCCACAGCAATGAAGACCCAGCACAGCCAAAAATAAATAAATATTAAAAAAAAAAAAAAAAGAACTGAGCTTGTGGGAAAATTAAGGTAAACAATTAGGATTTTAAAAAGATAAAAAAAGAAGAGTATGTTTCCAGTTTATTTCCTCACCTTTCAAATTTGAGCTAGTCTTGTTTCTTGCCTTAGCCCACAAAGTATAGTGGAAGTGACACTGTGCCCTTTCCACACCTAGGTCTCAAGAACCCTGCTCCTGCTCACTCCTTGGAACTTTCTGCCTCCACATCAATGAGCCAGGGGTAGCCTGCTGAGGAATGTGTCATATATAGCAGGAGAGGAAATGCAGTTGTCCTGTCAAACCTCCAAACGCCCGAAAGCCCAGCCAAAATCAGCAAAATCGATCTAACTGTTGACTCACCAACTGACATACGAATATCAATAAGCCCAGCCAAGGCCAGAATAAATGTCCAGCCAATGCACAGACTCAGGAGTAAAGAATGTTTGTTAATTTAAGCAATAAGATTTTTTGTGCTTGTATGTTACACAGCAATAGCTGACTGATACACCTTGGTAAGACCATGATGATTCCTTAATTGGTAGAGTCAGTGTGGCTTCCTCTTGCCACATAGAACCTATAGGTTTCATGGTAATAGAGGGTCCATAAGGTCTCCCTGGACATATGAAGACACCACAGGTTCCCAGGAACTCCTTTCCATCATCATTGAAATAGATGTCTCTGAGGAAGATGCTGGCCACAGGACCACCACAGCCATACAGGGGGTCTTGTCATTGTGAGCAGCTTTGGAGAAGCCAACCCGGGTGTTGGCTGAGCTGCTCACCCTCTGTTCACAAGCATGATGTCACTCTAGCAGGAGTGACACCTTATCTCACATCAGGGCCAGCTCTATTCAGTGGAGTTTAAATAAAGCATACTAAAAGGAATGAAGGGTGTCTTTACATAACATGAACACTCTATGTTCTGTTGTTAAGCCAAACATGTAGATGTGAGGACTAGGTCACGCTTAATTAAAATCTATACTCCTGGAGCAGTACATAAGAAACCAGTAACTCAACCCATTCTTACATGGTCAATTAACCTACGTCAAAAGGACAAAGAATATACAATGGAAAAAAGATGACCTCTTTAACAAATGGTGCTGGGAAAAATGAACAGCTATATGCAAAAGAATAAAATTAGACTAATTTCTCACACAATATACAAAAATAAACACAAAACTTTTTGACTTAGATTATATATATATACATTTATATATGGGCTTCTCTGGTGGTCTAGGTGGGATATAATCCACCTGCAGTGTGGGAGACTTGGGTTCAATCCTTGGGTTGGGAAGATTCCCTGGAGGAGGGCATGGCAACCCACTCCAGTATTCTTGCCTAGAGAATCTCCATGGACAGAGGAGCCTGGCAGGCTACAGTCCATGGGGTTGTAAAGAGTTGGACACAACTGAGTGTCTGAGCAAGCACAGCACATATATACACATGTGCACACACAACACACACACATACACACACACACACAATGAAATACTGCTGCTGCTGCTAAGTCACTTCAGTTGTGTCCGACTCTGTGCGACCCCATAGACGGCAGCCCACCAGGCTTCCCCGTCCCTGGGATTCTCCAGGCAAGAACACTGGAGTGGGTTGCCATTTCCTTCTCCAATACATGAAAGTGAAAAGTGAAAGTGAAGTCGCTCAGTTGTGTCCGACCCTCAGCGACCCCATGGACTGCAGCCCACCAGGCTCCTCCGTCCATGGGATTTTCCAGGCAAGAGTACTGGAGTGGGGTGCCATTGCCTTCTCTGCAATGAAGTGCTCAGCCATAAAAAAAAGAATAAAATCTTTCCATTTGTGGCAATGTGGGTGAATCTAGAAGGTGCTGAACAAAATAAGTCAGAGAAAGACAAATGCCACAGTCTCCCTTATATGTAGACTCTTAAAAACAAATCAGACAAAAATCAGATGCACAGAACCAGAGGACAAACAGAAGATTGCCAGAGAAGAGAGAGTATGGAACAAAATAGGTGAAGGGGATTAAGAGGTGCAAACCTCCATTCATATATTAAATAAGTCATGGGGATATACAGCATAAGGAATACGGTCAACAATATTGTAATAACTTTGTTTGAGGACAGATGGTTACTAGACTTATCACGGTGATCATTTCATAATTATGCAAATATCAAATCATAGCACAGCACACCTGAAACATTTCAATTAAAAACTTAAAAGTAATAATAAATTAAAAAAAATAAGAAACTAGTAAGTTTGTTTGAAAAGAATCAGAAGACCAAGGGGGATGTGGGAAGGACACTTGGTTTGTCTTCTTGACTTATTATTTATTATCCTGCTGGAGAAGCAGTAGAGCTGGTAGCTTAAGGTATGGACTTGGAGCCAGAATGCCTGGGCTCAAATTCTGAGTTTACTGGTGCATGCCCCAGATCATAGAGTTCATAATTAGCAGGCCCACAATATGAAACTAGACAGGCTGCCTCCAAAGCCTGTATTCTTAATCCCGTTCTATAGATACATGTGGCATGTAGATACACACACACACACACACACACACAGCAACTTAAGGTGACAATCCCAACTTACATCTGTGTATGTTTACTTAAGACTCACTTTAATTCATTTTCTACTTTTGTTTTCAAGGCATTCAGCTCTCCCAGTGAGGCCATACCTTCTCAGTAATTCAGTTGAGGTCACCTTAACTGAAAGCAATGCATGTTTCCTGTGGTTTATTTCTGTAGATGAAATGTCCTTGTGAAAAGTTATCATATTAATTACAGCTTCTCAATCTGTTAACAGGGTTAGGTTGGTGACAATGCACTTCAGATACCAAGGCTGAGCCCAAAACTCATTCAGCTTGGTCATTACAAGGTATAATAGAAGTAGATGAGTAGACCTGTCCATGGTGCTTGTCAACTTAATGGAAAATAAAAAAGAATAAAAATATGTGCTTATCCAGATGGAAGACTTGGACCGTAATTGGGAGAAATTGAGAGTAAGTGGATTGTATATCCAAATCTGCAAGATTAGAGGGAGGTTGGCCAAGCCAGAAAAGCTATACCTGGAGAAAAAGTAGCTAGGTAAAGTTTGCACGCCTGCTAAGTCTCTTTAGTCGTGTCCAACTCTGTGCAGCCCTATGGACTGTAGCCCATCAGGTTCCTCTGTCCATGGGGTTTTTCAGGCAATAATGCTGGATTGGGTTGCCATTTCCTCCTCCAGGGGATCTTCCTGACCCAGAGATCAAACCCAGTTTTCCTGTATGGCAAGTGGATTCTTTACCACTAGTACCACTTGGGAAGCCCCCAGGTAAAGCTTAAGTAATCCCATGGAGAACAGAAGCAGAAGCATGGGGTACAAGGGGGAAGGAGTAATTTGATGCATAAATCCTACACAAGCTACAACTTCTGCAGTCAATGCAAAAGATAAATCTTTATTAATGGATTCCAGAGGCCTAGGAGGGGTGATAATCGATAAAGCCTTCTCTTGCCCCAAGGAAAATGGTGGCAGTGGCATTCTGTCTGTCCAGCTTGCAGAAAGCCCCAAGGAAACGTTTTCAAGCCTCTTATATCCCCAGCTGTGCTTCTCTGAAACTACCCCAAAACCATCTTTCCTGATTTCAAAGTCACACACACACACAAAATCTGCTTGATATTTTATTTTTCTGCAGCATGCAGCTTGTGGGATCATAGTTCCCTGAGGATCGAACCCATACCCTCTGCAGTGGGAGTGTGGAGTCTTAACCACTGGACTGCCAAGGAAGTTCCCTCAAAGACAACTTTGAGCGAGCCACAGCTCCTAAATCTCACATGCTGTTTTGAGTAAAATTTTAGGCCTTGTGCTATGTTCTTCACTAACAGTATAAAAACAAGGTAACACATGCGTGAGATTGTGATGGACCTGCATAATGATGTCCTTAAATAGAGGAATCTTAATTCTACACGGTTTGAAAAGGACCAGGTACAGCAGATTCAGCCAAGACATAAACAGAGAGCGCACAGCTGCCAGATAATTGCTAAAAGCAGCAAAAACCACCTCCGTTATCTCCAAACTATAATATTTCTAGCCTACTGAGCTATGATAGTGAAGTAAGACATAGACAGGCTCCAGGTTAGGCATTTATAACCAGCTTGCTATTTGCTCTCCAGAATGGAAGTAACAGCTGAAACAGGGTAAACAGCCAGGCTTTGCCTCCTGTGGACACTGTATGATGATGGTCATGGCAGGAATAGAGATGGGCTAAACCCTGTCTGAGTAAAGGATCAAAAGGTCATCCTTGGGGCAAGGGAGACACTGCACATGTGCAGAAAGGCTCTGTGGGCGTCAAAAGGGAGAGGGCACCGACCCATAATATGTGATGCTAATATGTGATCCCAGAGGCCTCTGGGCTGGAATCCATCTTGAAAAAGTTGGACAGTTTTATCATTTGAGAGAAGCAACAGAATATCCTTAAAAAACAAGAGCTAGACTCAGACTCCCTGATTTCAATTTCTGGCCTTTCCACTTTTTACTTTGACGCACATAAGTGATTTATTTATCATCTCTCTGCTTTATTTTCTAATCTTTAAAATGGGAAGAATAATAAATTTCTTTAAAATATAATAGTGAGAAATGAGCTCATAGATACAAACTGCTTAGAACCACTTCTGACACATAACACAAGTTTAATGAATTTGCGGCATATTATCTTCTTATCTTCAGCCTCAGGATGTTTTCAAAATACCTCACACCTCTTTTTCCTCCAAGACAAAAAAAGGGGGGGGAGGGGCATGTTCTTCTAAGAAGCTTGTTGAAGAGAGTGATTTTCTTGGTTGCAAGCAACAGAAGGTGACCCATTATTAGAAGGATATCAGAGGCAGAGATTAAAAACCTAAGAAATGAGCAGGAACCAAGAGAACCAGCTATTGGGGACCACAGAAAAGGCGACAAAAGCCACTTACGTCCCAGCTATAGGACATATAGTGATCATCTCTATATGTGACCTCTATATGTCACAATATTGTGTGGCCTCCTATATTCCCTGACTCTCTGCACCCGTTACTCAAGAATCAGAATTCTTGGAAAAGAATGAGGTTGGCCAAGTCCAGGACACATGCTAACCCCCTCACTGTCAGAGATGAAATCTCACTCTTTCACAACGAGGGCTTCCCTAAGGGAATCATCAGTGTTGGGCAACCAAGAGATGACAAAGGTCCCACCCTAGTGGGAGCCACTAATTTCTAAGCAGTGCTCCCTCAGGCAATGGAGGGAATCCCACCAAGAGATCCAGAGAGTCTAAACCCTGGCAGTCTAGTAGTTAAGAATATATACTTCCATTGCAGGGACACGGATTTGATCCCTGGTTGGAGGAATAAGATCCCACATGCTGGGTGGTACAATCAAAAAACAAATAAATATAAATTTTTATATTGATAAACACAAATAAATTTAAGTAAACATCTTAAAAAAACCTGAAGAACCCATGCAGCAACATGGATAGACCTAGAGATTATCATACTAAGCCAAGTAAATCAGAGAAAGACAAATACCATTTATACTATTTATATGTGGAATCTAAAGTATAATGCAAATGAATTATCTACGAAACAGAAACAGAGTCACAGACGGAGAGGATAGACTTACAGCTGCCAAAAGTGGGGAGGAGAAGGGAGAATTGGGAGTTTGGGGGTTAGCAGATGCAAATTAGCATGTATAGGATGAATAAACAAAAAGGTCCTGCTGCACAGCTCAGGGAACTATATTTAACATCTTGTGATAAGTCAGAATTGGAAAGAATATGAAAAAGAACATATATATATATATATATATGTACTGGGGGCTTCCCAGTGGCTCAGTGGTAAAGAATCCGCCTGCCAATCAGGAGGTGCAGGTCTGATTCCTGGATTGGGAAGATCCCCTGGAGAAGGAATCAGTAACCTGCTCCAGTATTCTTGCCTGGGAAATCCCATGGACAGAGGAGCCTGGTGGGCTACAGTCCATGGTGTTGCAAAAGAATCAGACATGACTAGCGATTAAACACCACCACTAACAACAAATGTATAATGGAGTCACTTTGTTGTACATCAACTAGACTTCAATAGAATTAAAAATAATAATAATAAAAAACCTCAAGAACCCATCTAGGTTTTTTGATGGAAGCCAAAGCAAACACTGTTTGTAGACAGCTCAAAAGGGCTGTCATTCTCCTTCTCCCCTCCCTTCCTACCTCTTCCCAATTACCAGGCTCAAAGAATTACTGAAATTAAATATAGCAATTGAAGCTGCCTATTGTGTCCTGGTATGTAATACATCACAGTGACACCTTCAGACTCAGCCATCCATCCGAATCCCCTCTGGTGTGCGTTTCATACAGTGGTTATTGTTGTGAAAGGAGACCCAGGAATGAGCTCTTGCATTATTCACTTCATTTATTTTGATACAATATTTGGAGCTACTTCATTAAATTTGCTTAGAGTGTCCTGTCATTTTCCCCTCTGCCAGTGTCTGTTTCATGCAGATAATATAACACACAGAGAGTGAAAAAAGTTTCCTTGGAAGGGAATAGAAATTATTTAATGTGATTTATAGATCAGCGTGAATGTTTTTCTTTTTTCCCCCAAAGGCTCCAAAGAGCATGAAACATTTCATTAGTGAACATATCAGTGATTTGGCTTCTAAATGGCTGAGCCAATTAAGCTGTTGTTCTTCAAGATGAAGATAGACCCTGTTTTGGCATTGTTTAGTCTTTTTTTTTTGGAGGGGAAGGTTTCTCCAGGTGAAGTTAACTCTGACAGCAGAGATGCTAAACAGGCAGTAATGTGCGTGCAGTTTTAACTTTTATCCATTTGAGAGACAGAAATCTTCAAGTTCTAGGCTATCTTGCTGATCAGTCTAAAGAAACAGAATCCGAGTGGCCAGCTCATTCAGAAAGTGTTGCTTTTCTACAATTAATGACTGTCAACTGTTGCTAAGAGATGCTAGGTGAACAGGAGTTTAAGAAACTTGTTGAGGTCAATTGGATTTAAAGGTCCCTTGGCCCAGTTTCACAGTGGAAACCCTGAGACCCCTGGTAAAACAACAAGACTGATTTAAGAAGATGAGTCAAAATGACAGAATGTCAGAATTCCTAACCCAATGCTCATCTCTTTAGGCACACTGGCTCCAAAACTATCCAGAGATGAATATACAGAAAAGGAAGACGATACAAACAAGAAACCAGTGTGTGTTTATTTTTACTTCTCCAGCTTTCAGGAGAGGGAAAAACATCTATAAGAATATAATTGTGTGCCGGCAGTGGGGCTGGTGTTCATTGCTGTGCCCCTGAAGGGCTGTCCCACGTCCACTCTGATTGGTCAGGGTTTGCACCACTCATGAAGTACTTTCAATACAGTCTATTTGATACATCTACTTTGATACATCTATCGAGAGGACCAGTTTAAAAAGGAAGGCATAGTGAAAAGATGCTCAATATCACCAATTCCTAGAGCAACACAAATCAAAACTCCAGTGCGGTATCATCTCACAGTGGTCAGAATGGTCGTCATCAAAATGTCTACAAACTACCAGTGCTGGAGAGGGTGTAGAAAAAAGGGAACCCTCCCACACTGTTGGTGGGAATGTAAGTTGGTGCAGCCACTATGAGAACAGTATGGAGGCTCCTTAAAACACTAAAAATAAAATTACCATAGAATCCAACAATCCCACTCCTGGACATATACCCAGACGTGACCATAATTCAAAAAGATGCGTGCACTCCCAATGTTTACAGCAGCACTATTCACAATAGTCAAGACATGGAAACAACCTGAATGTCCATCGACAGAGGAATGAATAAAGATGTGTTACACATAAATACTGGAATACTAAAAATGAATGAAAGAATGCCATTTGCAGCAATATGGATGCAACTAGAGGACATCATGCTAAGTGAAATAAGTCAGAGAAAGACAAATACCGTATTTCACTTATATGTGGAATCCAAAATATGGCACAAACGAACTTATGTCTGAAATAGAATCCTGGACATAGAGAACAGACTTGTAGTTACCAAACGGGCAGGGAGGGAGAAGGATGGACTGGGAGTTTAAGGTTAGTAGATGCAAACTATTATATATAGAATGGATAAACAGCAAGGTCCTACTGTAGAGCACAGGGAACTATATCCCATCTCCTGGGATAAACCATAATGGGGGAGGATATTGTTTAAAAAAGAATGTATAATATAGGTGTGTAACTGAGTCACTTTGCTCTACAGCAGAAATTAACACAACGTTGTAAATCAACTATACTTCAAAAAAAAATAAATGTAAAAGATGGCATCTTACAATGTCTTATGTAGTATTTAACTTTTTCCTATTTATATAATACCTTACTGTACTACTTATTCCAAAATGATTTGACATTTAGTGAGAAATTGAGGAAAAGAAACATACACAATTATTACTTAAGGAAAGAAGTTATAGGCAGTTTATCTAATGCAGGTAAAACTGGAATTAAGCAATATGCATATATATCTAGATGTTCACATTTTTAGGTTCAGTTCACATTAATAAGAACATTAAATAAAGAGACTCTTTGGTCACATAAAAGAACTGATTTTTGCTATCTTTTCTCCCTAAGAATCAATGTTGTTGTTTATAGTAATTTATTGCCTTTTCCTTGCAATGTCTGCTCATAATATAATAGATACAGAGGGACTTCCCTGGTGGTCCAGTGGTTAAAAATCTGCCTTGCAATGCAGGGGATGTGGATTTGATTTCTGATTGGGGAACTAAGACCCCACTTGCCTCGGAACAACCAAGTGAAAGAGAGTGAAGTTGCTCAGTCGTGTCCAACTCTCTGCGACCCCATGGACTGTAGTCTACCAGGCTTCTCCGTCCATGAGATTCTTCAGGTGAGAATACCGGAGTGGGTTACCATTTCCTTCTCCAGGGGACCTTCCCGACCCAGGGATCGAACCCGGGTCTCCTGCATTGGAGGGAGACGCTTTAACCTCTGAGCCACCAGGGAAGCCCTCGCAACCACCGCGCCCACATGCCCCAGCTAGAGAGTCCATGCGCTTGCAACAAAAGATGCTGCAATCTATATCTACGCCTCAACACAGCAAATAAATAGGTAAACAAAAGATGTAGAAGTCAGAAAAGGAGGAAATCAAAGGAATATGAGATCTCCGTTCATTGCTGCAGTGATATTTAATGTGTTCAAATGTTTTTCTATGAAGCTTGCAAAACACATTTTTCTAAATAGGGAATGCCTGCATGAAGTGTATCAACTTGCAACAGTAAGTTTTAGATAGCAAAACTCGGCAATATTAATATTAAGTTTATTTTTAAAAATTGCCTTTTGAAAGGCATTGCATTACATCTAAAAAATTACAAAGTAAAAACAAGGATAAAACAGGACATCATGGTCACATGTTATTTTGCTGTTTTAGTATCACTCTTTCTCTGGTGACGGCATCTCAAATTGGCTTTGAGGAAGATGAAAGTGAAAGTGTTAGTCACTCAGTCGTGTCTGGTTCCTTGCAACCTCATGGACGGTGACCCACCAGCCTCCTCTTTCCATGTAATTCTCCAGGCAAAAATACTGGAGTGCGTAGCCATTCCCTTCTTCAAGGAATCTTCCAACACAGGGATGGATACTGGGTCTCCTGCATTGCATGCAGATTCTTTGCTGGCTGAGCCAGTTGGATGCTGTCTGGTGAAGCTGTCAGTCAAGTTGCCTGGGCCTCCTACATTCAGAGGATGTCCACCCAGGTGCCCCCAGTTTCTGCATTATACTGATGTTCTGATCCCTTGGTCTTTTCCTGTCCATTTAAAGTCTAGGTTTCAGCCTGATTTCCCATTTCAAAGAAATCTATTATTATCTTTTTAAATTTTTATTAATTTAATTTTTATTTAATATTGGGACAGAAAGCAAAAAACTAAAAAGCCTCTTGATGAAAGTGAAAGAGGACAGTGAAAAAGCTGGCTTAAAACTCAACATTCAGAAAACTAAGATCATGGCATCTGGTCCTATCATTACATGGCAAATAGATGGGGAAACAATGGAAACTGACAGATTTTATTTTGGGGGGTTCCAAAATCACTGCAGATGGTGACTGCAGCCATGAAATTAAAAACGCTTACTTCTTGGAAGAAAAGTTATAACCAACCTAGACAGCATATTAAAAAGCAGAGACATTACTTTGCCAACAAAGGTCCATCTAATCAAAGCTATGGTTTTTCCAATAGTCATGATGGATGTGAGAATTGGACTATAAAGAAAGCTGAGCACTGAAGAATGATGGTTTTGAACTGTGGTATTGGAGAAGACTCTTGAGAGTCCCTTGGACTGCAAGGAGATCCAAGCAGTCCATCCTAAAGGAAATCAGTCCTGGGTGTTCATTGGAAGGACAGATGCTGAAGCTGAAGAACCTGATGGCCACCTGATGTGAAGAACCAACTCATTTGAAAAGACCCTGATGCTGGGAAAGATTGAAGGCGGGAGGAGAAGGGAATGACAGAGGATGAGATGGTTGGATGGCATCAGTGACTCAATGGACATGAGCTTGAGTAGGGTCTGGGAGTTGGCAATGGACAGGGAAGCCTGGTGTGCTGCAGTCCATGGGGTCGCAAAGAGCTGGACACGACTGAGTGACTGAACTGAACTGAACTGATTGTGGTATAGTTGATTTACAATGTTGTGTTGGTTTAAAGTATACAACAAGCCATTTAGTTATACATATACATGTGTCCATTCTTGATTGTATTCCCATATAGATTATTACAGATGTGAAATGGAATATCACATCAATAAACAAGGATGTAACAGCCATCAGTGACTTCAAGCCTCCAAATGTGACTGAGGCTCCCAAAAGGGAACGCAATGCCTGAGAGCCAGCAGATGCCGTCACCCCCTACAGTGACTGCTGAAGAGCCCTAGGGGATGTGAGGGGGGAAAAAAAACACACAGGACTTGGCCCCAGATAGCTGAGGTGCATATGGAAGGAATGGATTCAGTGAGCACAGACACTTGCATCTTCCCATACACAGAAGAGTGTTCAACTCCTTACTTGGTATCTAGGTTTTCTTACTACTTAACAATAATTTTGGTGTTCAGACTGCCTGCCTCCCTTTGTTGCAAGCACGTATAGAGCATGACTCCCCCTGCTGCTTCCTGAGCAGTTTTCTCAGAGCTACTGAGATGCTGTCTCCACTGTCTCCAGGGCTTCGGGTACTAAACATTCCCACCAAATAAAATAGCTCTCTACTTACAGGTTGTGACTGATTTTTCAGTTGACACAGACTATTGAGTAGAGTACTCTGTGCTCTAGACTAGATCCCTGTTGATTATTTTATTTATAGTAGTGTATATCTGTTAATCATAAACTCCTAATTTATCCCTCCCCCCAATTTTCTATTTTGTAAGATACCCCATTACCTTCTAATAAAGGCTATTTCTCTTTAAATCAGTCAAAATCATACAAGATAGGTATAGTTGTATGTATAACTGAACCACTTTGCTGTACACCTGAAATTAACATAACATTGTAAATCAACTATTTACCCAGTAAGGGGCTTCCCAAGTGGCTCAGTGGTAAAGAATCTGCCTCCCAATCCAGGAGATGCAGGTTCAATCCTTGGGTGGGGAAGACCCCCTGGAGGAGGAAATGGCAACCTATCTGATATTCTTGCCTGGAAAATCCCATGGACAGAGGAGCCTGATGGGCTACAGCCCTTGGGGTCAAAGAGTCAGACATGACTTAGCAACTGAGCACACACATATTCCAACAGCAAAAAAAAAAAAAGCTGACCTCGTGGGGAAAAATTAGTCAAAATCATTTTCTGTTACAACAAAAGAATGTTGGATTCTAACAGGAAAGGGTCAATTTTGACTCTTCATGCTAGACCTGTGTTTTGGGACACATTTATTATAATCAGACATTATGGCCTGTCTCCGAGAATCCTGCCCCTCTGCCTGTGTGCTTGCTCTGCTTAGTCACACAGTCATGTCCAACTCTTTGCGACCCTAAGGAATGTAGCCTGCCAGGCTTCTCTGTCCTTGGGGATTCTCCAGGCAAGAATACTGGAGTGGGCTGCCGTGTCCTCCTCCAGGGGATCTTCCTGACCCAGGGATCGAACCCAGGTCTCCTGCATTGCAGGCAGGTTCTTTACTGTCTGCGCCACTCAAGCTAAAGCCTTTTTTCAGAATCCTGTCCACCTATAGATGGCAGAAAGGAAGAAATTAATACATCCCCCTGCCTGAAGCTTGCTATTCTAGGAGGTACTTGCAAGACTAAATGACCCTTTTTGCTTTGCTTCCTCACCTCCCTCTATCTCTGATACATAAAGGAACCTGGCATCCAGACCCCCACAAGAGGGTCATTTTGAGACATTAGTCTGCCGTAGTCTTGGTCAGCTGTCTTTCCAAATAAAGTCATAGTCCTTGCCTCAACACCTGGTCTCTCAGATTCATTGGTCTCTCATGGGGTAAGCAGAATGAGCTTGGACTCAGTAACAAATGAACCCCAAATGATGAGTCCTCTAATCTACTAGTGATGATATAAATCAATCCATGAGGTTGTAACAAGGAGTCATACTCCACAGACGGAATTAGTTCTCTGTAGGGATGCCTCCCTGATGAAGCAAATCTTCCTGAAAATACAGCTTGGAGACAAGTTATGGATGAGATTAAAATGCCTCTTGATTTGTCATCGGGAAGCATCAACTAGGGAGAAATTCTGTTACTGTGAGTCTCTTAAGATGTTAAAAAAGTCTGTTGAAAATAAAATATTTACTGTGACCAGTGTGAACCTCAAGAGAAGATCTTTGCTGCATCCTGCAGGATCTTTCACTGCCATGCATGGATTCTCTAGTTGCAATGCAGGGGCTCCAGAGCAGACAAGCTCAGTAGTTGCCGTGCACAGGCTTAGTTGCTCTGGGGCATATGAGATCATAATTCCCTGACCAGAGGTGGAACCTGTGTTCCCTGCATTGCGAGGCAGATTCTTTATCATTGGACCACCTGGGAAGTTCCAGGAAAGAGTTTTATCTGCTCCAGAGAAAGCATCTTACCAATCAATATTTATCCTGAGATACCTGGAAAGACATAACATATACTAGTTATTCCAACAAACTATAGCCATTAGCTCTTAATAAAAGAACAAGCATGTGTGGGCCCATTCTTCCTGTCCCCTTTTCATGGAATGGGGAGAAATGTGTTCAACTCTGGCACTTTCAAACAGCCCCTGGCACCAGCAACCCTAGCATAACATTCTGCAGCAACATACATTTCCAGGGTGACAGTGTGGAAAGCTTCCTAACCATCAGCAGCCAGACCACTTTTTCATCCTACTTGCTCCGTGGACCACTCCTGTGTCAGAAGAGACCCTACCTGAGTTATAGCAGGGCTGGTAAGTCTCCTGTACTCAGAAAGGTCACTTGATTATTGGTTGTTAGAGGCTGGTTTGTCCAAGCTGTGTGCAGAGCCTTGAGGGGAGGGAGGGTGGGGGCTGGACATTAGGAATGGGGTTCTTTACTATTTGCTGATTTGAACCATTTGAATGGGTTGCGGGTCCTGCCCAGAGATGATAACTGGGAGCAACAGGGCCTCTCCCAGAGCATCTGATTCTTAATTCTGTCCAGCAGTCAGACCCACATGTGTCTCTGCCCATCTCCTGCTGCAGGCTGAGCTAGATGGTGGGATGCTGCCCCCTTACCAGCAGTGAAACTCCTCAACATCCTGAAGGAGGCTGCAGTTTATGGGAATCGAGGAATCACTCTCCCTGATAGATGAGTGCAGAGAACTGGGGGCTAGAGGGGGATCACCAAGGGCTGGGTCAGCCAGATCTGAGGCCTTGGGGGATTTGCTTCCAGCAGAGGGAAACCCAAACATCATAGCTTTGCGGACCACACGACACAGGCACGAGGGGCCCAAGGAGACATCTGTGACCTTGGAGGGTCAGGAGAGGGAGCTTAGGCTTACTACGGTTCCCCCATCTCAACCCAGCTCTTGGTTCCAAGAAGTAGATCCGTAGGAATCAAGGTTTCTCCTGTGATCACCAGGTCCCTATTCATCCTGCAAACTCAGATGCACCCAGGGGCCAGGAGAACAGTCCCAGTGACAGTGGAGTCAGCGGCAACCTGGCCAGACACCCCCAGGGAAAGCAGCCTGTGCTGCTCAGCACCACCCAGCCATTGTTGCCCTGAGAGATGTGAGTCTGGTGTCACCCGATTTTCTGATTTTTGGAGGATGATGATAGAGAGTGGAAAAGAATGTAGAACTCAGGATTTAATGTAAACCCTCCAACATTTTGTAAGTGGCTCAATTTTTAAAAAGCATTCCAAAGGGACTTCACTGGTGGTCCAATGCAGGGGACCTGGGTTCAATTCCTGGTCTGGGAACTAGTTCCCACACGTAGCAACTAAAAGTTTGCACAACTAAAGATCCTGCATGTGCAGTGAAGATTGAAGATCCTGCACGGTGCAGCTAAGACAAGTGCAGCCAAATAAATAAATATATAACATATTTTTTTTAAAAAAATCCCCCAAATTACACCAAGTCAGTGTGTGGTCCAGGCTGTGAGTGCTACCTTCCAGTGAAACTTCTCGATGGTAATAATGATAAATAACATTAATGTGACACCAACTGCGAGACCATTCCTGGTGCTGAGAGCTTCATATACATTGTGTCGCTTAGTTTTCTGGCAACATCAGGAATTGCTGCTTATCCATTCATTCATTCATTCATTCATTTTTTTTGTATTCATATTCATGGTCTTATTTATCATTAATCTTTTTTTGATTAAATGTTAGATTTAAACTGATAAACTACTTAAAATTGACATACAATAATATATAATATGATTACAGGTCTACAAAGATTCCTAAAGAAAGGCAATGCCAAAGAATGCTCAAACTACTGCACAATTGCAATCATCTCACATACTAGTAAAGTAATACTCAAAATTCTCCAAGCCAGGCTTCAACAGTACGTGAACCATGAACTTCCAGACGTTCAAGCTGGTTTTAGAAAAGACAGAGGAACCAGAGATCAAATTGCCATCTGTTGAATCATCAAAAAGCAAGAGAGTTCCAGAAAAACATCTCTTTCTGCTTTATTGACTATGCCAAAGCCTTTGACTGTGTGGATCACAAGAAACTGTGGAAAATTCTAAAACAGATGGGAATACCAGACCACCTGACCTACCTCTTGAGAAATCTGTATGCAGGTCAGAAAGCAACAGTTAGAACTGGACATGGAACAACAGACTGGTTCCAAATTGGGAAAGAAGTATGCCAAGGCTGTATATTATCACCCTGCTTATTTAACTTATATGCAGAGTACATCATGAGAAACGCTGGGCTGGATGAAGCATAAGCTGGAATAAAGATTGCTGGGAGAAATATCAATAACCTCAGATATGCAGATGACACCACCCTTGTGGCAGAAAGCGAAGAAGAACTAAAAAGCCTCTTGATGAAAGTGAAAGAGGAGAGTGAAAAAGTTGGCTTAAAGCTCAACATTCAGAAAATGAAGATCATGGCATCTGGTCCCATCACTTCATGGGAAATAGATGAGGAAACAATGGAAACAGTGTCAGACTTAATTTTGGGGGGTTCCAGAATCACTGCAGATGGTGCCTGCAGCCATGAAATTAAAAGACGTTTGCTGCTTGGAAGAAAAGTTATGACCGATATAGACAGCATATTAAAAAGCACAGACATTACTTTGCCAACAAAGGTCCATCTAGTCAAAGTGTGTTTTTTCCAGTAGCCATGGATGAATGTGAGAGTTGGGCTATAAAGAAAGCTGAGTGCAAAAGTACTGATGCTTTGAACTGTGGTGTTGGAGAAGACTCTTGAGAGTCCCTTGGACTGCAAGGAGATCCGACCAGTACATCCTAAAGGAAATCAGCCCTGACTATTCATTGGAAGGACTGATGCTCCAATACTTTGGCCACCTGATTCGAAGAAATGACTCATTTGAAAAGACTTTGATGCTGGGAAAGATTGAAGGTACGAAGAGAAGGGAATGACAGAGGATGAGATGGCTGGATGGCCATCAATGGACTCAATGGACATGAGTTTGGGTAAACACCGGGAATTGGTGATGGACAGGGAGGCCTGGCGTTCTGCAGTCCATGGGATCCCAAAGAGTTGGACACGACTAAGTGACTGAACTCAACTGAATGATTCATTCATTTTTGACACCTCTCTGGAGCGCCCCTGCTGGGCCGTAGCATTATCAGCATGGGGTCCAGCGCAGTGGGCGGAGGTGGGTCAAAGGATTAGCAAAGAAAGCCATCAATGGACAAGGTCATTTCAGACACTGACAGGTGCCATACAGAAGATAAAACTGGGTGATCCATGCAGAAAAAGATGCAGCTAGAGAAGAGCCAGCATAGCAACAATGACTCAGCACAGATGAAAACAATAGATAAATAAAATTTAAAAACAAAAAACAAAACTGGGTGATACAGTGAAGTCCTAAGTAGACAGCTCTTTGGAGAAGCTCTTTGGAGAGGTCTCTGCACAGGATGTGACATACGAGTCAGCTGTCTGAGCATGGGGGGAGGAGTTACCACAGGAGAGAGGATGGCAGGGGTCAAGGTGCCATGTCCCCAAGGGACAGAAGGGGCAGGGCCATCCTAGAGGCTTCCCTGGTGGCTCAGCCAATAAAGAAGCTGCACACAGTGCGGGAGACCTGAGTTCGATCCCTGAATAAGGAAGATCTCCTGGAGAAGGGAATGACTGCCCGTTCTAGTATTTTTGCCTGAAGAATCCCATGGGCAGGGCAGCCTGGTGGGCTACACTCCTTGGGGTCAAAAAAAGCTGGACACGACTGAGCAATTGAGAATTGACACTTTTTTACTTTCTGTGGCTGTGTTGGGAGGTAAGATTTTTCTTCTCAATACAATGAGAAGCTCTTAGCTGGGCCATCATCCTGTTTGCAACTTGTATTAATACAAGATTCCTCTGAGTGCTGTGTGCAGCATGGGCTGGAGAAGGATGAGTCAGGATGGACCCACTAAGATATAAGAGGTATTTACCATTTCACCTCTCCACCCCCTTACAGATAAGGAATGTAAGCAGTGCTTCTGGAATGCGCTGGTCTCCATGAAAGATACAAAGAGAACTTAAACCTCTAGAGGAAGGCAAAGCACTCACCTGAGAGGACCAGCCAGCACTTGTGTGTCACCAGCTGTGATTCATGGAGGCCAGTTGGGGGTGTGTGTGTGTGCGCACAGAAGCAGATTCCTACTCTTTCACCCAAAGTCTGAAGTTCAAATATGAGCCATCTGTCTTCCCCTGATCTGAGCATCATGGACCAACACACTTCAATTCCCCAGTTTGTCATTAACTGACTGAAAAAATGTCACATCTCTCAAAAACAGACCTGACCTTTGAGTGGATTTCCTGGCTGTTAGTGGGAGAGAGGGGCCGTGAAAAACAGCTTCTCTCTCAGGATCCACAGGGTTCCCTGGCAAAGCAGATGCAAGCAGCGAGCCAGGGCTGGGGGCAGGGGCAGACTTTTGGGCTGACTGCACAGCTTTCTTGGTACAAAGCTGACAGCCTGACTGATGGTCAGTTGTTGTGATGAGGGGGCTTCCTAACCTAGAAAAGTCCTCAAACTCCAATTACCCTTCCCTCCATCATGGTAGCTGGACGGCAAAACTCCCTGCATTTGACACTGCCCTAAGATTCTTTAGATCCTAGGCAGATGCAAATGTGTTCCCAGGGAGGACTGATTTTAATTCATTATTTTTGACATGATTCAGTAAAACTGACTGTCATTATTTAGCAAGACTTGGAGAGGTGGCTCACTGGCCTAGAAAGTCTTTACTGAAGATAGGGGGAAATAGCAGGAAGAGAATGGTTACAGTTACAAATGAGCATATAAATTTCTGGAAATAATGACAGAGATTTGCTGAAAACTCATGATTCAGAAGAACCCCAAAGGAAAGGAAAGTAGAGACAATTAAATTGAGCAGATTCATCAACACTTGTTTAGTAAGAGAAATATGAAGATGTGTGTGTTGGTTTTCTGAGAGAGAGGGTGCGCTATGAAGTTTTCCAGCATGGTAATGAATCAGCAAGAATAATTTTGAAGAGGGCTTCCCTGATGGTCCAGTGGCTAAGACTCTGTGCTTCCAATGCAGAGGACCAAGGTTCAATCCCTGATCAGGAAACAAGATCCTACATGCTGCAACTATTTGCATGCTGCAACTAAAGAACCGTATACCACAACAAAGACTGAAGATCCCTCATGTTGCAACTAAGATGCAATAAGCCAAATAAATATTTTTTTAGAAAAAGAATACTTTTGAAGAATTAAAAGTGGAGACTCAAGTTTATTTGTATACCACATTCCTGGAAGCATTATTCACAATATTTAAAAGGCAGAGACAATCCAAGTGTCCATCTAGAGATGAGTGGTTAAACAAAATGTGGTGTCTAAATACAATGGAATACTGCTTGGCCTTTAAAAGGAATGAAAGTTTGATATAATGCTATAACATAAGTGGACCTTGAAAACACTGTGCTTGGTAGAATAAATGATATGAAGGGCAAACACTGTGTCATTCCACTTATACAAGGTATCTGGAATTCAAATTCACAGAGACATAAAGTAGAATACATCGATACAGCCACTGCAGAGGCTCCTTAAAAACTAGAAATAAAATCAACATATGTATAGCATAGGGAGCACAGTGCAGGAGTCTGTGACCACCTAGAGGGGTGGGAGGGGGTAAGGGGTGGAGAGGGAGGTTTAAGAAGGAGGGGACATATGTATCCTTATGATATTCATGTTGCTGTATGGCAGAAGCCAGCACAATACTGTAAAGCAATTATCCTCCAATCAAAAATAAATTAAAGAAAAAAGTTTACTAGAGGGGGCTTCCCTGGTGGTCCAGTGGTTAAGAATCCACCTGCCAATGCAGGGAACACGAGTTCAGTCCCTGGTCTGGGAACTAAGCTTCCAGATGCTGCTGGGCAGCTAAGCCCGTGTGCCATGGGCTGTTGTTTAAAACAGTCCCTCCTGCTCCTCCCCTAAGGTCCAGTTTCTATGGGAGAACTACGCGGTCAGGCATCACCACTGACTTGCTTTAGGCAATGAGACGTGGATAGACATGCCTTTCACTCTTTCTCAGACAGAGCATCACTGACTGATCCCCACTTTTCTTCTTTTTCTTCCGCCACAAGATTGGAAGCATCATGGATGGGAGACATTCTGTCATGGTAGACATATGATGTGAGCCTGAAATGAATCTCAGGGGTTATAGGTCTCTAGATCTGGGGTTTGTTTGTTACTGGAAAATAATCAGCCTCAGCTGGCCAGTCACAGACTTACCTACAGGCTCCCAGTTATAGGTATGAGGTAACAGAGGACGTGCCCACTGCCACAGAGCTGGTCATTGGCGGAGCCTAAGCTCAGATCTCGGGGGGTTGACTCCCCTAGACATACTCTCTTGATCCTCACATCAACCTCCTCTCTCTCAGCCCATTTATTTCAACAGATGACTTCTCTCCTGGTGGATCCAAACACTCACGTTCTATTTCTCTTTACACAGTCCCCAGTTTCTAAGACAGCTCTCTTGCATAATCTCAGGCTTTTTTTTTTCCTGTGGAATCCAGCCTGGGTGCTGCCTTCAGACCAGCAAGACCCCCAGGGGTTCTCATCAGAGCTGGGTGTAACGAGGGAAGCTTTCGCACAGTGTCAACTGGTTTTCTTCCCTCCTGAGGTGGGAGCGATGCGGGTCAGAATAACGTACCCTACCATACTCCACAGAAGATAAATGATGCCTCTTTGGTTCCCCCAAAGGACAAATGAGTCCCCAGTCCATTTGTAATATCTCTGCAGGAGCGCTCTGTCCCAAAGATATAACATAGCACAGAGCGTACTCTCTTATCATGCTGGCGAAAGCCAACTCCTGCTTTAACAGTAAACTCTCCTGACATCTCCAATGGAGATAATTACGTTTCTTAAAGGAACTTTTGGCCTTGCTAAAAATACTTACCAATGGTTTGCATGGCAAGGAAGGCACTTAGAGGTGATCCAGGGAAGACTCTGGAGCCGGTGTTTGCGAATTCATCAGGGAACCCCTCTGGCTGCCTGTCCACCTCCCCATCTGAAGTGCTTTCATTCCTCTTGCATCATCCTCCCCTTGACCTCACACTCCTGCTTCTGACACTAGCGAGCCTAGGTGAACGCCATCCTACCCAACAGTGAGGGGAAAGCAAGGAGATAAAGCTGTCTAGTTCAGGGACTCTGGCAGATGCTGCTAAGGGGCCACTAAACCCTAATTTCCTTTCCACTTGGGAACACAGCTAAACTAAATTTCTCAGGGTTTCTTGTGTTGGAAGAAAGCAAATGCCTGAGGTATGGTCAATAGAAATATGGGAGAAAATGATATCTTTCAATTAAAGCATGGAGCAAAGCAAGCCTGTGGGTATGATCTCTGTCTTTCCCCCATCCACCAGCTAAATGGTGAAGCCTTTGAGGAGGGCAGAACAACAAGATGGAAAGAATCTGGGTTCCTGAGTCACCATGTGGAAGATGCCTGCTATACACATGCTCCAAACTGTTAAATGAACAAGGAACAAACTGTGTTAGCCACTGTTTATGTCAGATAACCTATCCTGACTAATACAAAACTCCTGACCCAGTGTTCCTCGTACTCAAATTCTATTGTTCAGTTGCTAAGTCATGTTCGACTCTATTCCCAAATTCAACCTCCAGGAATCCCTGAAGAGCCCATGTTGGAATACTACACTCTAAGCTGAGCTGCTGCTACTTCTGCAGTCGTGTCCGACTCTGTGCGACCCCATAGATGGCAGCCCACCAGGCTCCCCCATTCCTGGGATTCTCCAGGCAAGAACACTGGAGTGGGTTGCCATTTCCTTCTCCAATGCATGAAAGTGAAAAGTGAAAGTGAAGTCGTCAGTCATGTCCAACTCTTAGTGACCCCATGGACTGCAGCCCACCAGGCTCCTCCGTCCATGGGATTTTCCAGGCAAGAGTACTGGAGTAGGGTGCCATTGCTACCCACAATGTACTTCTTCATTCATTATCATCCTTATATATGTCTTCCACCTGCTAATTCTATCCTGTATCCTTTTGCTATAATAAAACATAATCATGAGTATATCCCTTGGACAGCAAGGAGATCAAACCAGTCAATCCTAAAGGAAATCAACCCTGAATATTCACTGGAAGGAGTGATGCTGAAGCTGAAGCTCCAGTACTTTGGCCACCTGAGGCGAAGAGCTAACTCACTGGAAAAGACCCTGATGTTGGGAAAGACTGAGAGCAAGAGGAGAAAGGGGCAGCAGAGGATGAGACAGTTAGATAGCATCACCAGCAGGATGGACATGAGTTCAAGCAAACTCTAGATAGTGAAGGATAGAGGAGCCTGGTGTGCTGCAGTCCATGGGGTTGCAAAGAGTTGGACACAATTTAGCAACTAAACAATACCAATATGAGTATAATAGTTTTGCTGAGTTCTAGGAGTTCTAATGAGTCATGAACTCGAGGGTGGGATTAAGGAACTCCCCAGCTGTAGGGAGGCAAAGGTATTCTAATTTAAAATTTTGGTATGGGAAAATACAGAGACTTGAAAATGCCATTTGTGAACAGACATGGAAAAAAATTACTCTCAAACATATGGGAAAAGGTTCAACTTGACTCCATAGCATCACAAGTATAGACTAGAAGCAGATTGAAATATTATGTTTTTAACCTAGCAGCTTGGCACAGATCCCAAAGCCTGGCAACACGCTGTGCTGGTAAAGCTGAGGGAGAGCAGACGCTCCTATGTAGATGGTGGAAACGTAAGCTGATACAAGCTCCATATGGATTAATTTGGCAGTGTTTATCAAATTAGAAATATACATACCTTTGACCCATCTACTCTTCTGCTGTGAATATATCCCACTCATATATATGAAATGCAGGAATACATGCCATAAGAGTGTTCACTGCTGCATTTTTGTGGTGAGAGCAAAAAATTGAGAACAACCCATATGTCCATCATCAAGGAACTGGTTGGATAAATTGCATTATATCCAACAGAATATATAATCAAAAAGGGTGCATCTGAAAAAGAAAAGGGAAGAGGAAAATGTGTACTGATGTAGACAGAGACACATTTCAGAGAGGGAAAAAAAAATTAGGTTACATAATAATATGCATAGCACTACAACTAGTTATATGAAAAATGGGGGAAATATGACTGTATTTTGTATTTGCTTCTGCTTGCATGAAGATGCTTTGTAATAAAACACAAATACAGTATTGTAAAGCAAAACAAACTAAAAAAAATAAAAATTAATTAAAAGCAAAAAAAAAAAAAAACACAAATAATTAAAATAATGACCTGTTGGGGGTAAAAGGAGGAAGGGCAATGGGGATATTATTTTTGAACCATTTAAATGTGTTGCTTATTTAAGGGTTTAGATTCGGGGAGGGGGCCATGTCACACAGCATGTGGGATCTTAGTTCCTTGACCAGAGATCATATCTGTGTCCCCTGAAGTGGAAGCACAGTCTTAACCATTGGACTGCCATGGAAGTCCTTAAGGGGTTAGATTTTTAAAAACAAAACAAAAAATACTGTTTTCTAAATCCCAGTATAGTTTGAATGTTTCTAAAAGATGGAAGCGAAATGTATTCAGAAAGTTGCTTTGTGTCATTCATGTTGGTGTCTACAGATGTTGTAGCCACAGTCTCTAAAGCTTCCCCTGCCCCAATCTGTGACCCTAGGCTTCTGATGTTCACAACCCGTGCCATCCCCTCCCATTATGTGTGATCTGGACTTATCAACACAGTTCTAACTAATACAATGTGGCAGAAGAGATGAATTATAAAAAGGTTATAAAAAGGCTGTAGCTGCCGTGTCAGAAGAATGGAAAGCTACAGTCTTCAAAGAGACTCTCTTTAAAGAGAAAGAGAAAAAAAGACTCTCTCTTGGGTTGCCAGTTCTGGGGCAGCCCGATGGGAAGTCCACGTGGCAAAGCAGTGAGGCTGATCAGCAGCCACGTGGGTGGGCTTAGAAGCATCTCCCTCCTCCCCAACTGGAGCCTTGAGCGGTTACACAGGTCAGGCTTAGTCTACATGGGAGGGGATTACATAGCGATGGAAATGGCAGGGATCACTGGACGCCATGTTGGAAACTCTGTTTTCACAATATTTGTAACAGAACTGGAAATATTCAGCACAGCCCCAGGGCTAGGGGATGGCGATAAGGGCAGTGGGGGGCGGGGGAGACAGACAAGGATGGGAAACAAGGCGGAGAACTTTAGCCTTATAAGACACCGACTACTGGGACTTCCAGTGGTTGAGACTCCATGCTTCCAACATAGGGGTGCAAGCTGGCTCTCTGGTCAGAGAACTAAGATCCTGCATGCCCTGCAGCGTGCCCCCAAAAATGATAATAAAGAAATAAAAGCCCCCAGATGATGCTAATATACAGTGAAGATGACAAACCACTGAACTAATGCAATGACTGGATGGACGTCAACATCATCTGGGGAGGTTAAAAAAGAAAAGATCCCACTGTTATCTACTTGGTGCTCTTCCTTTTAGTCCTTTATGCATTTGTTTTTTAACGTCGACCTGTGAGGCATGCAGGATTTTAGTTCCCCAACCAGGGATCAAATCCGTGGCCCTGCTTTGAGAGCATGGAGTCTGAACCACTGGACCACCAGGGAAGCCCCTCTCTGTGCATTTATGTAGAACCTATATATGAGGGAAAAAGTTAGCATAAATGGATAATATGTCAAATGTATCCATTGGCAATTTTTTTACCCAATAGAATATGTCATGGAATTCTATCCTTGTTGGCATATATAGAGCTACCTAATTGTTTAAAATGCTGCATGGTATTTCATAGGATATATGTGCTGTTTCTTAAATCATTCCCCTATTGGTATACTTTTAGGTTAGTTTTCAGTTTTGCACTATTATAAATATTGATAGCCAAATCTCAAAAGCTTACATGATGTATGTAAATTCCATTTCTGTGATAGCCTCAAAAAAGCTGTGCCTATGGAGAAGATATTGTGGTCATCAGAGGTAAGGGGTGGGGGAGGGAGGGTGTAATTATAAAGGGAGGTGCCAGGGGGAAAACAGGGGAGGGATAAATTGAAAGATTGAGATTGACACATACACACTATTATATATAGGATAGATAACTAATGAGAACCTGCTGTAGAGCACAGGAAACTCTACTCAATACTCTGTAATGACCGATATGGGAATAGAATCTAAAAAAGAGTGGATATATGTATATATAGAACTGACTCACTTTACTATATACCTGAAACTAACACAACATTGTAAATCAATTACACTCCAATAAAAAAAATTTATTAAAAATAAAGGAGGCAAAGATCTAGAAAAGAAATTCAATTTTGAAATAAAAACTACTTATTTGACTTGTAAAAATAAAGGAAGGCCCAAAGAATTTTCTGTATCCTGATCCTGGTGTTAATTCCATGAATCCATACCTCTGAAATTCATGGAACTCTATACACAAAGAAAGCTCATTTTATTGTTTGCTGATTTTTAATTAAATTGATTTGAAACTTTATTCCTCTTGCACAATTGCTATCCTGCCTACCCATGCACCATGGGAGGGGAGCTGGAGTGGCCTTTAAGAAGAGGAATTTCCTAGTCACAAGGCATCACATCTTCGCTTTTAATATTTTCTGCCAGACTGCCCTTAAAAGTGGCTATACTCATGCAGTGTTCTTAAAAGCAATGTAGCCTTAAGGAGGTTTCCTACCATGGAGTCGATGGAGAAACTTCACCCAGAATTGAAAGTCTATATCCTAGGAATCTTACAGTATCCCAAATCTATATTCTAGACTGCTGTCCTTTCTTTTCACTGATGTAGATTAACAGCAGAAAAGTAGGATAGGAAATAAATCAGCAAGAGGGAATTCGAGCAGAAGTTTTAGAATTCACATAGTGGGACTTCCCTGGTGGTCCAGTGACTAAGACTCCATGCTTCCAATGCATGGGGACTGATTCAGTTCCTAGTCAGGAACTAGATCCCCCAGGATGCAGCTAAAGATCCTGCATACTGCAACGAAGATCAGAGATCTTAGGGCCACAGCTAAGACCCAGTGCAGCCAAATAAATAAATTAAATACTTTCCAAAACCCTCACCTACCGATAGGGCATAGCAGGGAATAGAAATTAATAAAGATCATAACGGTAAGAATAGTAAACACTTGCGTAGTGCTGTCACGGTGCCAGGGACTGGACAATCACTTTGCATGTCATAAGCTATTGGATTCTCACAACAAACCCAGAAAGTAGGTTACCTTTATAGCCCCATTTTACAGATGAGGAAACTGGGGCAGAAAGGGCTTGAGCAGTGTACCTGCTATCACAGCTAGCAAACAGCAGGTCTAGGGCTCAGTACAGAGCAGTCTAGCTGCAGAAGGCATGACCTTACATGCGTGAAATCAGTCAGAAGCTGGAATCCTGACATCTCAAC
Source organism: Aepyceros melampus (assembly GCA_006408695.1). Taxonomy (NCBI): domain Eukaryota; kingdom Metazoa; phylum Chordata; class Mammalia; order Artiodactyla; family Bovidae; genus Aepyceros; species Aepyceros melampus. The sequence continues at coordinate 34,664 of SJXQ01011102.1, read as the reverse complement.
ACAATCTAGTTTGGTTTTCAAACACTACAACTGACAAGAGGTGTCAGAACCAGGTGGTGAGGATGCAAGCTTTCATCCCCCAGAAGCAATAGTTGAGAGTCAGTTGTTGCCTTTGGGGAAGGCACACTCAGCACTGACAGATGTTTTGTTTTCTGGAAATAGACTAAAATTAGGATTTCTTTATAAAATGTCTCAATGCTAATGTATTGACTCAGCTTGGTTTTTAATAACTGTATAGATCACATTACAACTTCTGAGTTAGAACTCGCTATGACAATATGATGCTTGAAAAGGTTAACCCAAACATGACCAGCATAGCTGTGATTGTAAGACCTCGCGGCCTTTTCTCGGAATCTGTCGCTCCAAAGACCACAGTGACTCGAATTCGATGCAATAGGCAAGAGGATTTATTAGGCCAGCGTGCCGGGGTCCAATCTCCACGCAGGGAGATGAACCCCCAACATCCACTGTGAGGAACTTTTATACCCAAAAATCACAGGCAGGTGTGGGAGGGGTCAAGAAATGTGGTAGTGGGCTATAGGCAGGTGTAGATGGGGTGAGGACATTTCATTGGTGGGAAAGGTCTGCAGATAATTAAGTCGAAGTAGTTGACTGGCCACTCTGCAGCGTTTGGCCAGTTCTTAGAAAAACAATTACCTAGGAAAATTCCGATCGTAAATACATTTTCTTGGGAGGGGGTCTCTCCTGTAAGGTCAGGAAACTAGGTTATAAGTCATCAGTTGAATCTGTCGCTCCAAAGACCACAGTGACTCGAATTCGATGCAATAGGCAAGAGGATTTATTAGGCCAGCGCGCCGGGGTCCAATCTCCACGCAGGGAGATGAACCCCCAACATCCACTGTGAGGAACTTTTATACCCAAAAATCACAGGCAGGTGTGGGAGGGGTCAAGAAATGTGGTAGTGGGCTATAGGCAGGTGTAGATGGGGTGAGGACATTTCATTGGTGGGAAAGGTCTGCAGATAATTAAGTCGAAGTAGTTGACTGGCCACTCTGCAGCGTTTGGCCAGTTCTTAGAAAAACAATTACCTAGGAAAATTCCGATCGTAAATACATTTTCTTGGGAAGGGGTCTCTCCTGTAAGGTCAGGAAACTAGGTTATAAGTCATCAGTTAAGGAGTAATAGAATGGGGCTTTGTGAAGGACCAGGAGACTCTGAGTCACCAGATAAGGAGTAAGTTATCTCCAGTGAGGCATGGCCTGCCTCCGGGTTTCAGCATTAAGGGGACTTAAAATTTTAACTTAGGTTTCTCATGATTCTTTTATATTTTTTATTATTATTTTGGCTGTGAGGCATGCAGGATGTCAGTTCCCCAACCAGGGATTGAACCTGGGCCTCCTTAGTGGAAGTGCGGTATCCTAATTACTGGACTGTCAGGGACGTCTCTGTGATTCTTTTATATCCAGCTTGAAGTGGCCACCCAAGTTAACTCTGTGCTGTTTATTATTGCATAAAAAACACACACACACACACACACACACACACACACACCAAATGTCAGTGACCTTGAATGAAAATGGATGGCTTATTTTCCATTATCATGTTTTGTTATTATTAACTGTAATATGACATGGCTTATGAATTATAATGTATTATAATGATTTACCTGGGTTCGATCCCTGAGTTGGGAAGATCCCCTGAGAAGAGCATGGCAACTCACTCCAGTATTCTTGCCTGGAGAATTGCCATGGACAGAGAAGCCTGGTGGGCTACAGTCCATGGGGTTGCAAAGAGTCAGACACGACTGAGCAACTAAACATGTAATGATTTGTTAATTATTATGATTATTGCTCAGGAATCTGTGGTCCCACTGATCTAAGCCACGCTGGCTGACTGTGGCTGGAATCGCCCATGTTTCTGTGGTCGGGTGTCTGGTCCACTGTGGTCTGGATGGTTTAAGGAGGCCTCAGCTGGAATGACTTCTCTATGCTCCACCAAGACTCTCATTTTCCAGCCAACTAGCCTGGGCTTTTTTATGTAGTGGTTCTGCAGGTTTCTAAGAAAAGCTTGATCAAGAGCATGTAACACTTCTTGGGTCCAGACCCAGGACTCATAAGACACTGGTTCTGTTGCATTCTTTTCTCCAAGGCAGGTCAAAAGGCCAGTCTGTTTCCCACCCAGGAGTAGGAAAATGGACTTTTGTTTCTTTTGGCAGTGCTGGGTCTCTGTTGCTGTGTGCAGGCTTTCTCTAGTTGCCTAAAAAAATGGGCGTCTCATTCAGGTAGCTTCTCTGGTTTTGGAGCACAGGCTCTAGGGTGCGCAGGCTCAGTAGTTGTGGCTCACAGGCTTTGTTGCCCTGTGGCATGTGGGATCTTCCCAGACCAGGGATCAAACCTGTGTCCCCTGCACTGGCAGGCAGATTCTTAACCACTGGACCATCATAGAAGTCCAGAAAATAAGACTCTAGATGAGTGTACTGACAAGACACTAGGGTCATTTTTGTAGCCTTCCTATCTCCTCTTCCTGAGCTCCTCTCTCAAATCATTGATGATTGTTTTATTTAACAAAAGACAAAGTGTGGAAAAACAACAAGTAGGCTTTCAGAAAAACTATAAAGTAAAATGGTTCATTGCCATCTGATAAATTCCCACTGTCTCGGCCCAATTTTAATCTTTGCTCCCCTTCCCAGGGAAATAGTCACCTAAGGAATTTGCAATTAGAGCCCAACACCACTGGGAGTTAATTCTATAGATTGCACTCTGCGAAAATAATGGAAAAAGTGAATAGGCTTAACTAAAATAAAAGGTCAGTAATATATTAACACTGTAACCCTCCAGAGAGAGCTTTTACTACCTTCTGCCTAGAATGTGCAGGTATATATTAATGGAATAGAACAGGGCCTGAAACAAAGGAAGAACACTGTGAGTGCAAGCTACCACTATTATCACTCATAAATTCCGCAAAAATCTTACTAAGAACCTACTAAGTGCAAGATATCACAAAAGTGCATTGTAGTGGGACAGGCTGGGGCCTGGGACCCTTTGCTGCAGTGCCTGAACCTGGACAAATGTCCCCTTGAGCAACAAAATAGAAAGCCTAAGGGACTAAAAATAGCTGCATGTACCCATAGTTGGGACAAATTCTGGACAAAAGATAAAAAAGGACCAAAAGTATAACTGCCACTTCTGAAGAGAAGGGAGCAAAAACGTACCCTCAACACCACCAGAGAAGTGGGCAAACCGCCCAAGCCACCTCTCCAATCCAACTTCTGGACACTGTGTGTCCATATAAGGAACAAGCTTGCCACCCACTCAGGGAGCAAATGAACAAAGGAACCTGTTACTTGTTCTCACTCCTCTCTGATATAGCAGGAGCCCCAATCAAATTTTGCCTGGATTTCTTGTCTGGCTTTGTATCAGTTTCTATTGATTGGAGAAGGTCAAGAACCCTGATAGATATCAGTAAGATTTAATAAATATTCACTGGACATGAGTTTGAGCAAACTCCAGGAGATGGTTATGGACAGGGAAGCCTGGAGTGCTGCAGTCCATGGGGTTACAGAGTCAGACTTAGTGACTGAACAACGACTTTGAGCAGAAATTAGCCAATCACGTTGCCATTCAGTTTTCAAAATGACATATTCTTAGGGTGGACCTAGAATAAATGGATTTGCAGAAGCCAGGAATGTGGGTTAACCAAATTAGTTCCGTGTTTCTGCCCTCCTAACTCTTGATTTAGACAGTTGGTTAATAGAATATGACCTCCCCTAAAAGGATGCCCCTGAGAAGGCAATGGTAACCCACTCCAGTACTCTTACCTGGAAAATCCCATAGACGGAGGAGCCTGGTAGGCTGCCGTCTATGGGATCACACAGAGTCGGACATGACTGAAGCGACTTAGCAGCAGCAGCAGCAAAAGGATGCCTATATCTTAATCCATGGGCCTTGTAGATTTGTTAAGGACACTTTGCAGATGTGATTCAGTGAAAGACTCTAATATGAGGAGATGCTTCTGGATCATTCAGGTAGGCTCAGTGTCATCGAAAATTCTAATCAGAGGGAAACAGAGCGTCATAGCAAGAGATGTGAAGACAGAAGCAGAGGGCAGAGAGCAAGATTTGAAGACATGCTGAGAGCTTTGAGGATGGAAAAAAAGAATGAAGAGATGGAGCCAAAGCAAAAACAACACCCAGTTGTGGATGTGACTGGTGACGGAAGCAAGGTCCGATGCTGTAAAGAGCAGTATTGCATAGGAACCTGGAATGTTAGGTCCATGAATCAAGGCAAATTGGAAGTGATCAAACAGGAGACGGCAAGAGTGGATGTTGACATTCTAGGAATCAGCGAACTAAAATGGACTGGAATGGGTGAATTTAACTCAGATGACCATTATATCTACTACTGTGGGCAGGAATCCCTCAGAAGAAATGGAGTAGCCATCATGGTCAACAAAAGAGTCTGAAATGCAGTACTTGGATGCAGTCTCAAAAATGACAGAATGATCTCTGTTCATCTCAAAAGCAAACCATTCAATATCATGGTAATCCAAGTCTGTGGATAATAATGCTGAAGAATTATTGCCAACCAATAATGCTGAAGAAGCTGAAGTCGAAGGGTTCTATGAAGACCTACAAGACCTTCTAGAATTAACATCCCCAAAAAGATGTCCTTTTCATGATAGGGGACTTGTGGTTAATAGAATATGACCTCCCCTAAAAGGATGCCCCTGAGAAGGCAATGGTAACCCACTCCAGTACTCTTACCTGGAAAATCCCATAGACGGAGGAGCCTGGTAGGCTGCCGTCTATGGGATCACACAGAGTCGGACATGACTGAAGCGACTTAGCAGCAGCAGCAGCAAAAGGATGCCTATATCTTAATCCATGGGCCTTGTAGATTTGTTAAGGACACTTTGCAGATGTGATTCAGTGAAAGACTCTAATATGAGGAGATGCTTCTGGATCATTCAGGTAGGCTCAGTGTCATCGAAAATTCTAATCAGAGGGAAACAGAGCGTCATAGCAAGAGATGTGAAGACAGAAGCAGAGGGCAGAGAGCAAGATTTGAAGACATGCTGAGAGCTTTGAGGATGGAAAAAAAGAATGAAGAGATGGAGCCAAAGCAAAAACAACACCCAGTTGTGGATGTGACTGGTGACGGAAGCAAGGTCCGATGCTGTAAAGAGCAGTATTGCATAGGAACCTGGAATGTTAGGTCCATGAATCAAGGCAAATTGGAAGTGATCAAACAGGAGACGGCAAGAGTGGATGTTGACATTCTAGGAATCAGCGAACTAAAATGGACTGGAATGGGTGAATTTAACTCAGATGACCATTATATCTACTACTGTGGGCAGGAATCCCTCAGAAGAAATGGAGTAGCCATCATGGTCAACAAAAGAGTCTGAAATGCAGTACTTGGATGCAGTCTCAAAAATGACAGAATGATCTCTGTTCATCTCAAAAGCAAACCATTCAATATCATGGTAATCCAAGTCTGTGGATAATAATGCTGAAGAATTATTGCCAACCAATAATGCTGAAGAAGCTGAAGTCGAAGGGTTCTATGAAGACCTACAAGACCTTCTAGAATTAACATCCCCAAAAAGATGTCCTTTTCATGATAGGGGACTAGAATGCAAAAGTAGGAAGTCAAGAAACCCCTGGAGTAACAGGCAAATTTGGCGTTGGGATACAGAATGAAGCAGGGCAAAGGCTAACAGAGTTTTGCCAAGAGAACACACTAGTCATAGCAAACACCCTCTTCCAACAACACAAGAGAAGACTCTACACATGGACATCACCAGATGGTCAACACCAAAATCAGATTAATTATATTCTTTGCAGCCAAAGATGGAGAAGCTCTATACAGTCAGCAAAAACAAGACTGGGAGCTGACTGTGGCTCAGATCATGAACTCCTTATTGACAAATTCAGACTTAAATTGAAGAAAGTAGGGAAAACCACTAGACCATTCACGTATGATTTGATTTATCAAATTCCTTATGATTATACAGTGGACGTGACAAATAGATTCAAGGGATTAGATCTGATAGACAGAGTGCCTGATGAACTATGGATGGAGGTTTGTGACATTGTACAGGAGACAGGGAACAAGTTCATCCCCAAAAAAAGAAATGCAAAAAAGCAAAATGGCTGTCTGAGGAGGCCTTACAAATAGCTGTGAAAAGAAGAGAAGCCAAAAGCAAAGGAGAAAAGAAAAGATATACCCATTTGAATGCAGAGTTCCAAAGAATAGCAAGGAGAGATAAGAAAGCCTTCCTCAGTGATCAAGGCAAAGAAATAGAGGAAAATAATAGAATGGGAAAGACTAGAGATCTCGTCAAAAAAATTAGAGATACCAAGGGAACATTTCATGCAAAGATGGGCTCAATAAAGGACAGAAATGGTATGGACCTAACAGAAGCAGAAGACACTAAGAAGAGGTGGCAAGAATACACAGAAGAACTGTACAAAAAAGATCCCCAAGACCCAGATAATCACGATGGTGTGATCACTCACCTAGAGCCAGACATCCTGGAATGTGAAGTCAAGTGGGCCATAGGAAGCATCACTACAAACAAAGCTAGTGGGGGTGATGGAATTCCAGTTGAGCTATTTGAAATCCTAAAAGATGATACTGTGAAAGTGCTGCACTCAATATGCTAGCAAATTTGAAAACTCAGCAGTGGCCACAGGACTGGAAAAGCTCAGTTTTCATTCCAATCCTAAAGAAAGGCAATGCCAAAGAATGCTCAAACTACTGCACAATTGCACTCATCTCACACGCTAGGAAAGTAATGCTTAAAATTCTCCAAGCCAGGCTTCAACAATATGTGAACTTCCAGATGTTCAAGCTGGTTTTAGAAAAGGCAGAGGAACCAGAGATCCAATTGCCAACATCCGCTGGATCATGGAAAAAGCAAGAGAGTTCCAGAAAAACATCTATTTCTGCTTTATTGACTATGCCAAAGCCTTTGACTGTGTGGATCACAGTAAACTGCAGAAGATTCTGAGAGAGATCGGAATACCAGAGCACCTGACCTGCCTCTTGAGAAATCTGTATGCAGGTCAGGAAGCAACAGTTAGAACTGGACATGGAACAACAGACTGGTTCCAAATCAGAAAAGGAGTGTGTCAAGGCTGTATATTGTCACCTTGCTTCTTTAACTTATATGCGAAGTACATCATGAGAAACTCTGGGCTGGAGGAAGCACAAGCTGGAATCAAGATTGCTGGGAGAAATATCAATAACCTCAGATATGCAGATGACACCACCCTTATGGCAGAAATTGAAGAACTAAAGAGCCTCTTGATGAAAGTGAAAATGAAGAGTGAAAAAGTTGGTTTAAAGCTCAACATTCAGAAAAAATGATCATGGCATCCGGTCCCATCATTTCATGGCAAATAGATGGGAAAACAATGGAAACAGTGAGAGACTTTATTTTGGGGGACTCCAAAATCACTGTAGATGGTGACTGCAGCCATGAAATTAAAAGATGCTTACTCCTTAAAAGAAAAGTTATAACCAACCTAGACAGCATATTTAAAAACAGAGACATTACTTTGCCAACAAAAGTCTGTCTAATCAAAGCTGTGGTTTTTCCAGTAGTTATGTATGTATGTGACAGTTGGACCATAAAGAAAGCTGAGCACTGAAGAATTGATGGTTTTGAACTGTGGTGTTGGAGAAGACTCTTGAGAGTCCCCTGGACTGCATGGAGATCCAACCAGTCTATCCTAAAGGAAATCAGTCCTGAATATTCATTGGAAGGACTGATGTTGAAACTGAAACTCCAATATTTTGGTCACATGATGCGAAGAGCTGACTCATTTGAAAAGCCCCTGATGCTGGGAAAGATTGAGAGCGGGAGGAGAAGGGGGTCAACAGAAGATAAGATGGTTCAATGCCATCACCAACTCAATGGACATGAGTTTGAGTAAACTCTGAGAGTTGGTGATGGACAGGGAGCCCTGGCATGCTGCAGTCTATGGGGTCGCAGAGTCAGACACGACTGAGTGACTGAACTGAACTGAACTTGAGGATGGAGCAAGGGGCCATGAAGCCCCCATGCTATAGCATAGCCCCCATGTTTATTACAATAATATTTACAACCGCCAAGATATGCAAGCAACCTGTGCTGTGCTGTGCTTAGTTGCTCAGCTGTGTCTGACTCTTTGTGACCCCATGAACTGTAGCCTGCCAGGCTCCCCTGTCCATGTGATTTTATAGGCAAGAATACTGGAGTGGGTTGCCATTTCCTTCTCCAGGGGTTCTTTCCAACTCAGGGATCAAACCCAGGTCTCCTGCATTGCTGGCAGAATCTTTTCCAGCTGAGCTACCAGGGAATCCCATGCAAGAAACCTAAGTGTCTATTAATAGATGAATAGAAAAGAAGATGTGAGATACACACACACACACACACACACACACTCACAAAATAGAATACTAAAAGATGAAATCTTACGTCTTGGAACAGCCTGAACCTTGAGCGTCTTATGCTAAGTGAAATAAGTCAGATGGAGGAAGACAAATACCATAAGATTTCACTTATATGGGGACATAAATAGGAAAGAAAAAGAACAAACCGAACAAAAGCACACACAGATACAGAGACCAGAGCAGTAGTTATCAGAGGGTAAGGGGTTGGGGGCAGTGAAATGGGTACAGGGGCCCAACTGTATTGTGACAGATGAAAACTAAAAGCTGTTGGTCTGTTGGGTAACTCCTTAGTTTCTCTCTTGTGGGATTGTAGCCCTACCAGGGATTGAACTCCGGCCGGCTGCAGTGAAAGTGCAGAGTCCTAAACACTGGACGACCAGGGAACTCCGGGAACCTAAACTTTAGGTAGTGAGCGCTCTGCGGTGTATACAGAAGTCAGTCCATGGTGAACAAATAGTGTTTTAAACAATGTTACCTCAACAAAGTGTTAAAAATTTAAACACAAAGCCTTGATTCCTAGGAACCTCTAAACATATGTTTTAAAGACAGACATTTAAAAGACATAGTAGGGACCTCCCTGATGGTCCAGTGGCTGAGCTCCCAATGCAGGGGGCCTGGGTTTGATCCCTGGTCAGGGAACTAGATTCCACATGCCACAACTAAAGATCCTGAATGCTGCAACTAAGACCCAATGTAGCCAAATAAATAGAAAATATATTTTTTAAATATATTAGAAAGTAAAAGCCATAATAGCTGGTGTCCATGTAATATATTTTTGTTTCATAATGAATCCAGACAGGGGAAGAAACGATAGCTTCTTTATAGAAGAAGCTATTTGCAATGTTCCTCTAGGAAATTCTTAGAGACATACATGCATATGTGCCCGTGTATGGGCCCGTTTGCACATGTAAGGTTGATGGATCACTTATGTTAAAGTTATCGCTTCTCATTTTATTTCCCCAGGGCCCCAGAATAACCTGAGCCCTTCTGCAGTACAAGTAGTCTCTTAAAATTGCTCAGATCCCATCAGATATCTGCTAATGCTTGATCCAATTAAGCTTAAACTATAAATAACCTTTATGTAGAAGAGCAATTACAGAAATGAAAGATGTGTCATGTAAAGAGATAGATGTGACATTGGTTTGCATCTCCCTAAAGCCTCGAATGTCTAGAAATAGGTCTTTATGCCCAGGAATGGGAGGAGCATGGACCTCTACAGTGGTCCCCAACCTTTTTTGCCACCAGGGACCAGCTTCAAGGGAGATAATCTTTCCACGGACTGGGGGGAGATGGTTTCAGGATGATTCAGTTCAATTTAGTTCAGTCACTCAGTCATGTCCGACTCTTTGTGACCCCATGAGCCTCAGCACGCCAGGCTTCCCTGTCCATCACCAGCTCCCAGAGTCCACCCAAACCCATGTCCATCAAGTCGGTGATGCCATCCAACCAGCTCATCCTCTGTCTTCCCCTTCTCCTCCTGCCCTCAATCTTTCCCCAAATCAGGGTCTTTTCCAGTCAGCTCTTCGCATCAGGTGGCCAAAGTATTGGAGTTTCAGCTTCAACATCAGTCCTTCCAATGAATCTCCTTTAGGAGATTCTCCTTTAGGATGATCTCCTTTAGGACTGATCTCCTTTAGGATGGACTGGTTGGATTTCCTTGCAGTTCAAAAAGCACCAATTCTTCAGCGCTCAGCTTTCTTTATAGTCCAACTCTCACATCCATACATAACCATTGGAAAAACCATAGCCTTGACTAGATGGACCTTTGATGGCAAAGTAACGTTTCTGCTTTTTAATATGCCGTCTAGGTTGGTCATAATTTTCCTTCCAAAGAGTAAGTGTCTTTTAATTTCATGCCTGTAATAACCATCTGCAGTGACATTGGAGCCCAGAAAAATAAAGTCTCTCACTGTCTCCACTGTTTCCCCACCTATTTGCCATGAAGTGATGGGACCAGATGCCATGATCTTCGTTTTCTGAATGTTGAGCTTGCTTTTGATGGCAAAGTAACGTTTCTGCTTTTTAATATGCCGTCTAGGTTGGTCATAATTTTCCTTCCAAAGAGTAAGTGTCTTTTAATTTCATGCCTGTAATAACCATCTGCAGTGACATTGGAGCCCAGAAAAATAAAGTCTCTCACTGTCTCCACTGTTTCCCCACCTATTTGCCATGAAGTGATGGGACCAGATGCCATGATCTTCGTTTTCTGAATGTTGAGCTTGCTAAGCCAACCTTTTCACTCTCCTCTTTCACTTTCATCAAGAGGCTTTTTAGTTCCTCTTCACTTTCTGCCATAAGGGTGGTGTCATCTGCATATCTGAGGTTATTGATATTTCTCCCGGCAATCTTAATTCCAGCTTGTGCTTCATCCAGCCCAGCATTTCTCATGATGTACTCTGCATAGAAGTTAAATAAGCAGGATGACAATATACAGCTTTGATGTACTTCTTTTCCTAATCAAAACAAGTCTGTTGTTCCATGTCCAGTTCTAACTGTTGCTTCTTGACCTGCATACAGGTTTCTCAAGAGGCAGGTCAGGTGGTCTGGTATTCCCATCTCTTAAAGAATCTTCCATAGTTTCTTGTGATCCACACAGTCAAAGGCTTTGGCATAGTCAATAAAGCAGAAATAGATGTTTTTCTGGAACTCTCTTGCTTTTTCCATGATCCAGCGGATGTTGGCAATTGGATTTCTGGTTCTCTGCCTTTTCTAAAACCACCTTGAAAATCTGGAAGTTCACAGTTCACATATTGCTGAAGCCTGGATGATTAAAGTGCATTATATTTATTGTGCACTATTTCTATTATTATTGCATCAACTCCACCTCAGATCATCAGTCATTAGATTTTGGAAGTTGGGGACCCCTGCTCTAGAATATACCCCACTGTGACAGTAGGAGTCTTGCCCTCCTTCATTCACAGCCACCTTCCCCAAAGTCTATACCAGTGTCTTATCCATAACAAACCATCAAAGATTACTTGTGGAGTGAACAGATAATGGGTAAATGGGTGAACCCCATTCCAGGCAAAGCTGGAAGAGATCAGAATGGATTGTCATTGGAGACACGGAGATAATAACCAAGTGTCCATCATGAAAGAACAAATTATGAAAAGATATACTCACATATCAATTAAGAACAAAGTGGTAAATAATGAATTTTAAGAGCATGCTTCAAGAATTTCACCCTGACCGTGAACCTAGATAGAGCTGTCGATTTTCCAATGACTGGCTTCTTTCCAACCCAAAGGAATGGAAGAAAGCGGAATACTTCCCAGAATGATTAAATTATACTGGACAACTTAATGAAAAATTCGTGGCTGCCACTGAGGCATTAAATGGTTGGTTTCCACATGGAAGCCTCCATGGCTTGTGACAAGCTCTTGACAAACTGTTTCTTTATTTTTTCATGGAAATGTTATGGATGAGAAAGATTAACCAAAAAGACTTTCCCAACTGCAGCCTTGTTGTCTGAGCTTCACTGCTCTCCAGTCAAGACACAGCCAGAGGCAGGACCAGAAGGTCCAAAGATAGATGACACTCTCTCATCCAGTGAAAATGAGCAATTAATCCTGTGTGTTTTGTGTGTGTGTGTGTGTGTGTGTGTGTGTGTGTTTGAGGGGACTTGCATTACAGATTGCTCATGTAGAAAGAGGGCTCATTTCTTCTTTTCCAGTGTAGTTTACTACCCCTGACTTCCACCAGGAAAAATAAAGCATCTTCTTGGAGATTTTCAAATTCAAATAACTGAGGTTATGAGGTAATGAGAGATGAGTTCTGAGAGCTCAGAAATCACCCACATTTGGTTAATTTAGTACTCCTGGACTGGCCCTTAAATCTTAGGTGACTCTGACCACCACTTTTTTTTCAGTCTTAATCATTTTTATTTTACTTAACTGATAAATAAATACAAGAGAATGGCTGTGAAACTACTGGCAGCATAGTAAACTTTAAAGGATTTATTTTGACTTGACCCACTTATACTTCTCAGAATGAGAAGATATACATTATTCACCAATAAATGCTTAATTCTTTAAATTTACAATTACCTTATTTACAGAAACTTGGAAATCATTCCAATTAAATGGGGGAAAATAAAAAAGCTTCTGTTCTTATGATTCAAAATATATTTAAAATAACATTTCTATATCAGCCAAAACCTTTAACCAAAAATTCAGAACTGCCAGTCTCTTAAGTTTCACAAAATGGTCATGTTCTAATTTATTTTGATTATTAACACATGAAAAAAGTATATAGTGGCTCCTAAAACAGAGCAAGCTTAGCAACTGGTAGGATTTTCCTTTGAGGGCACTCAAAGCTGTCTTTGAATTGAAGCTAGCATCCCAAATGCCTGCGATGAATCCACGGAGCGCACTTGGTACAAATGCTAGGATTTCACCGGGTAGCTCTATGTGGCCTTGACACACCTGACAGTGACAGTCAGAGAACCATTACTTTCAATTAGGTTAATTTCAACAGTGGTCATAATGATCCTTTACTCATCATGCCATAGTTTACTAGAAAGAGACTCCAAATCTCCCCCTTAAACCCTCTCAGATAAAAGTCAGGTGCTAGTCTGTGGATGAAATAAGCAATTCTACTTTCAAGCCTATGGCAGTGTATCTGAAATGTGTCCTATGTCTATGTCCAACTTCTGCTTCACTACAGTCTTATTAACCACTTCCAAGAAAACGGAAATACAGTCTTAAGCCAGAAGCCAATGAAATGCTTAAGCAAAGCATGGCTTTGTTCTCGATGAAGATATTTAAGACTCTTTTTTGAAAAGATAGCTCCAGTGAGACATTTAGGAATAAGAGGGAATGATGTCTTTCATTTTCTGTAGTGGCCTCAGCTAGTTTGTTCCAGAAAACATGTGTAGCATTTCATATCAGCATTTTGATTTAATGGAACTTGAGACTAGTCATTGACAGATGGAGATTTGGGGGCTTTGTGATTATTTTCTCTTCTTCATTTATTATTTTATAATCATTATTACTATTTCATATGGCACCCCACTCCAGTACTCTTGCCTGGCAAATCCCATGGACAGAGGAGCCTCGTGGGCTGCAGTCCATGGGGTCGCAAAGAGTCGGACATGACTGAGCGACTTCATTTTCACTTTTCTCTTTCACTTTTCACTTTCATGCATTGGAGAAGGAAATGGCAGCCCACTCCAGTGTTCTTGCCTGGAGAATCCCAGGGATGGGGTAGCCGTCTATGGGGTCACACAGAGTCGGACACGACTGAAGTGACTTAGCAGCAGTAATAATTTTAAGAAAATCATTTTTAACCTACGAAAATAAAATGTGTTCACTTTGGGAAGCTTAAAGACCACAGAAAAAACACACAAGAAAATAAATGTTACCCATAACCTCATCACCCAAATACACACCTGTGAACCATTACAAGTTCTGATTTATAAGAAAACTGAGATCATACTTTATATACTAGGCAGTCTATGTTTCCCTGTCCAGTCATATCATTTACATTTTAAATTCTAAAAGTTGCACATTATTCCATGTTAAAACTATACAGCAACAACCAATTTGCTATTTCTGGATATTTGCATTGTTGGAATTGTTGGTCATTGTAATTAACACAAAATGGCTGTCTGAGGAGGCCTTACAAATAGCTGTGAAAAGAAGAGAAGCAAAAAACAAAGAGAGAAGGAAAAATAATAAGCATCTAAATGCAGAGTTCCAAAGAATAGCAAGGAGAGATAAGAAAACCTTCCTCAGCGATCAGTGCAAAGAAATAGAGGAAAACANTACTTAGATTTTATTTATAACAAGCATCACAAGGTTTATAGGAATTATGTAGATTATCTGAGATCAGGAAAATTGCTAATTTCCAAAGAAAGAAGACAGGCTTTGACCTGAATACTTGGAAGATTTGTGTGGCTGCCGTTTTGAATTCCAGAAATACTTTTGCAAAAGATAAAGGGCTTTCCAGAAAGATTCTCCATTCCCATCTCATCCTGTAGCATCTATTAACTAAAACAATTTTGAGGTAATGTTAACTAATTTATAACTTTCAGCCACATTTAATTAATTTTCCACTCCATTTCTGCTTACAATGATATCTCACTTTGAATAATGGCTTTGCACTGGTTTGTTTGCTGGATACATCATTCCAGATGGAATAAGAAATAGAAATTTGCAAATGGAAAGAAGCATTATTTAAACACTATCCCAAAATGTGGAGGGGTTTAATTTATTCTGTGGCCTCTAATTGTGCTAATTAAAAATTTTCATTAAAAAATTTAAAACAGGGGTTCCTAACTTGGGGCCTGTAGACTATAGGTCAAACCTTAGACTGCATGAAGTCTGTACATCTACTCAAATAAGCAGAATTTCAGATGTGTGCGCATATATACCTTTCACTAGATACAGATTTTTCCACTTTTTGAGATTCCCAGAAGTGTTCAAAATTCAAAAAGTATTTAAGAATAATGCATGCTAAATTGTAAGGAAAAAATAAAAAAATAAAAGTATACGTCATTTGCAAAAGATGTCCCAGAGTGAGTTTCCTTCCAAATGATAAGTTGGAGACAATCTCTTCAAATAAATATATTCATTAAGTATGTAAATATGCTTACATAAAGAATGTGCTATACTTTATTGGTACACAGTACTCATTCTAGTATATAAGGCAGCAGGCTCCAACCTTTTTGGCGCAAGGGACTAGTTTAATGGAAAACACTTCTTCTGTAGACCTGGCATGGAGGGATGGTTCAAGGAGTAATAGGAGCTTTAGGGAATGCTGGAGGGCCACACATGCCTGCTGTGCAGCTCAGTTCCTAACAGGCTGTGGACAGGTGCCCGTTTGTGGCCAGGGGTTGGGAACCCTTGATATAAAGCATGAACTTTGGGTTTTGTCCCACTGAATAGTGACAGCCATTTATAAAACTGAAAGCATGAAAAAAAAAAAGAACAAGTCAGCTATTGCACAGGGAATTGAATGTTTTGGTTACCAAAGAATTATATGATTTAATAAGCATGGATAAGCACACTTCTCACAATTTAATACAACATTTTTCTTCAGCACTTCAGAGCTTCCCGTTCACTGCCATGCCCAGTCTATTGCTTGATCTTCAGCATTGTCTTCTGATGCATTTGTGGCATAATATATAATGCTGTTGTCAGAGATGAGCAAAGTGAAGTTGTCACATGACTTGACCACAGCTAATATGAGCCAGACTTCAAGGTGGGTCTTTTTGTTCAGGTAGATAATAAAAAGGTAATAAGTAATGTAGAAAAAACAAATATAAAAATCATCTATCTAGTTTTGGATGTTAAAAATAGTATACATAATAAATTCAGCATAGTAATGATAGTGGTGCAAGAGAAGATTTTACTGTTCAGATTATAGATTTGGCCAATGAGGTTGCTTTGCATCCAGAGTTTCAAAAATTCTGTTTTTATTAGTAAACGCCTCTGGACTTTCAACTTCTCTGGTGGTGTAATACCTGACACATTGCAACTGAAGCTGTGTGACCATTGTCTTAAATGTCTTGCTAAATCCTTGCATAGTGCAAATAAATGAGGCAAATCCTTCCCCCTTATGTATACTAGTCACCAAAACTGTCACAATATCAAAATAAAAACCATTCCTTTCTCCTTTTAAATCTCAGTTACTCTTAAAGTACATGCATAAGAGGAAGTTAAAAACAAAAATGGATTGGGAACACATGGACACCCATGGTGGATTCATGTTGATATATGGCAAAACCAATACAACATTGTAAAGTAATTAGCCTCCAATTAATATAAATAAATTTTTTAAAGTGCAAAAAACAATGGAAACTTTATGCTGTATGCTATGTCAATGTTAAAATTCACAGACTAGTTTCTATTTATTTATTTAGCTGTGCTGGCATGTGGGATCTAGTTCCCTGACCAAGGATTCAACCCAGGCCCCCTGCATTGAGACCTCAGAGTTTTAGCTGCTAGACCACTAAGGTAACCCCAACAGACTAAGTTTTAGATGTAATTTTTCTAGTTCTGGTACTCAAAGAAATCAGCTTTGTTTTTGCATTCAAGGAACTTGTATCCAATGGAGATTTGGGACTCTAGATTTGGTTTGTGTCAACCTGCATGTTTTATATACCCTACCTGTGTGTGGTGCCTGTGTAAAGCATGGAAGCCAGAGTATCTGCACACTGATGGATGTGCAGCGCTCATCCTAGCACTGGAGCCAGAAGTATCTGCACACCTTCTATCAGCTTCACGTTGTGGATGCAATAGAAAGCCCATGGTTACTCTTTCTGGCTGTCAATGCTTTGCAAAGGTGAAAATTTTGCCTTTTGGATGCAACAAGTTCTCTTCTATGAAAGACCTTTCAGCAGAGATCTGATCAGCTCTTGGAAGGGGCTGAGAGGGGCATTTAGACAGCAGTGAGTAGCTAATAAGGACAGCCAAAGTTTTGTTCCAATTCCAAGATTCATTGACTTTTCACACTCAAATCAGCCTTATGTTTCTTTTGAGATGAACTAAAATGTTTTCTCTGTCTGCATGGTAGATATTTTCTAAAGAGTTTGACAAATATATAGTAGTGCAAAGTTGCTGAAGATGGATAAATATTTTTGCTTGATTGCAGTTTTTTTAACTTAGTGTGTGTGTGTGTGTGTGTGTGTGTGTGTGTATTTTGTGGGGCGGGGGTGCGCAGGGGTGTTGTGTCCCTGGTGGCTCAAAGAATCTGCCTGCAATGCAGGAGACCTAGGCTCGATCCCTGGGTCAGGAAGATCCCCTGGAGAAGGGAATAGCAATTCACTCCAGTATTCTTGCCTGGAAAATCCCATGGACAGAAGAGACTGGCAGGCTACAGTCCATGGGGTCAAAAAGAGTTGGATACAACTGAGCAGCTAACACTATTCCTTTTTTTAAAAAATGGAGTATAACTGGTTTCCCAGGTAGCTCAGGTGGTAAAGAATCTGCCTGCGATGTAGGAGACCCAGGTTCAGTCCCTGGGTTAGAAAGATCCCCTAGAGAAGGGGATGGCAATCCACTCTAGCATTCTTGCATGGAGGATTCCATGGACAGGGGCCCCTGGAGGGCTATAGGCTATGGAGTCACAAAGTGTTGTACACAACTGAGCAATTAACACACACACACACACACACACACACACACACAATGGCAGGCTACAGTCCATGGGGTCAAAAAGAGTTGGATACAACTGAGCAGCTAACACTATTCCTTTTTTTAAAAAATGGAGTATAACTGGTTTCCCAGGTAGCTCAGGTGGTAAAGAATCTGCCTGCGATGTAGGAGACCCAGGTTCAATCCCTGGGTTAGAAAGATCCCCTAGAGAAGGGGATGGCAATCCACTCTAGCATTCTTGCATGGAGGATTCCATGGACAGGGGCCCCTGGAGGGCTATAGGCTATGGAGTCACAAAGTGTTGTACACAACTGAGCAATTAACACACACACACACACACACACACACACACATCCATTTTTTTTTTAAGATTCTATTCCCACATAGGTCATTACAGATTAATGAGCAGAGTCCCCTGTGCTATACAGTAGGTCCTTATTAGTCATCTCTTTTATATATAATAGCAGGTATATACACTGACCCCAATCTCCCAATTCATCCATCACCCCCTTTTCCACCCCTTGTAACCATAAGTTTGTTTTCAACATCTGTGACTCTATTCCTTTTTTGTAAATAAGTTGACGTGTCATTTTGAAGATTCCACATATAAGCAATACCATAGGATATTTGTCTTTCTCTGTCTGATTCACTTCACTTAGTATGATCATTTCGAGGTTTCCCCTCCTACCACATTGGCTGTAAATAGCTTATTTCACTCTTTCTCTGACTGATTAGTCTTTCATTGTATGTATGTACCACATCTTTTTTATCCACTCCTCTGTTGATGAATTCAAGGGCTTCCCATGTGTCTCAACTGATAAAGAATCTGCCTGCAGTGTCAGAGATCTGGGTTCAGTCCCTGGGCTGTGAAGATCCCCTGAAGAAGGGAAAGGCTACACACTTGAGTACTCTGGCCTGGAGTATTCCATGGACTGTATAGTCCATGGAGTTGCCAAAAGTTGGACATGACCGAATGACTTTCACTTTCACTGTTGATGAATATTTAGATTATTTCCATGTCTTGGCTATTGTTAATTGTGCTGCAATGAGCATTGGGGTACATGTAGCTTTTCAAATTATGGATTTTTCTGGATATGTGCCCAGGAGTAGGATTGTTGGATCATATGGTAACTCTATTTTTACTTTTTAAGGAACCCACATACTTTTTTTTAAGGTTTTCCATATGGAGAAGGCAATGGCACCCCACTCCAGTACTCTTGCCTGGAAAATCCCATGGACAGAGGAGCCTGATAGGCTGCAGTCCATAGGGTCGCTGGGAGTCGGACACAACTGAGTGACTTCACTTTCACTTTTCACTTTCATGCATTGGAGAAGGAAATGGCAACCCACTCCAGTGTTCTTGCTCGGAGAATCCCAGAGACAAAGGAGCCTGGTGGGCTGCCATCTATGGGGTCGCACAGAGTTGGACACGACTGAAGCAACTTAGCAGCAGCAGCAGCATAGTGGCTATACATTCCCACCAACAGTGTACAGGCATTCCCTTTGCTGCATACTTTCTCCAGGATTATTTGTAGAATTTTTGATAATGGCCACTCTGACGGGTGTAAGGTGATACATCATTATACTTTTGGTTTGAATTTCTCTAATAATTGGTGATGTTGATCATCTGTTCATCTGCTTTTTGGCCATCTATGTGTCTTCTTTGAAGGTATATCTGTTTATTTCTTCTGCCCATTTTTGATTGAGTTGTTTGGTTTTTATTTATTTATTTTAACTGAAAGAGAATTGCTTTACAGTATTGCACTGGTTTTACTAAACATCAACATGAATCAGCTATAGCTTGACCCATGTCCCCTCCTTTTTGAACCTTCCTCCCCATTCCAACCCTCTAGATTGTTACCAAGCCTCAGTTTGAGTTCCCTGAGTCATACAGCAAATTCCCATTGGCCATCCATTTTACATGTGTTAATGTATGTTTCCAGTTATTTTCTCCATATCTCCCACCCTTTCCTTTTCCCCCTGCCACCACGTCTGTAAGTCTGTTCTCAATGTCTTTGTCTCCATTGCTGCCCTGCAAATAGGTTTATCAGTACCATCTTTCTAGATTCCACACATATGTGGTTCGTTCAGTTCAGTTCAGTACAGTTGCTCAGTCGTGTCCGGCTCTTTGTGACTCCATGAACTGCAGCACACCAGGCCTCCCTGTCCATCACCATCTCCTGGAGTTCACTCAAACCCACGTCCATCAAGTCGGTGATGCCATCCAGCCATCTCGTCCTCTATCATCCCCTTTTCCTCCTGCCCCCAATCCCTCCCAGCATCAGAGTCTTCTCCAATGAGTCAACTCTTTGCATGAGGTGGCCAAAGTACTGGAGTTTTGGTTTTAGCATCAGTCCTTCCAATGAACACCCAGGACCGATCTCCTTCCGAATGGACTGGTTGGATCTCCTTGCAGTCCAAGGGACTCCCAAGAGTCTTCTCCAACACCACAGTTCAAAAGCATCAATTCTTCGGTGCTCAGCTTTCTTCACAGTCCAACTCTCACATTCATTCATGACCACTGGAAAAATCATAGCCTTGACTAAACAGACCTTTGTTGGCAAAGTAATGTCTCTGCTTTTGAATATGCTATCTAGGTAGTCATAACTTTTCTTCCAAGGAGTAAGGATCTTTTAATTTCATGGCTGCAGTCACCACCTACAGTGATTTTGCAGCCCCCCAAAATAAAGTCTGACACTATTTCCACTGTTTCCCCATCTATTTCCCATGAAGTGATGGGACCGGATGCCATGATCTTCGTTTTCTCAATGTTGAGCTTTAAGACAAATTGTCACTCTCCTCTTTCACTTTCATCAAGAGGCTTTTTAGTTCCTCTTCACTTTCTGCCATAAGGGTGGTGTCATCTGCATATCTGAGGTTATTGATATTTCTCCTGGAAATCTTGATTCCAGCTTGTGCTTCTTCCAGCCCAGTGTTTCTCGTGACATACTCTGCACAGAAGTTAAATAAGCAGGGTGACAATATACAGCCTTGGTGTACTCCTTTTCCTATTTGCAACTAGTCTGTTGTTTCAGTCCAGTTCTAACTGTTGATTCCTGACCTGCATATAAGTTTCTCAAGAGGCCGGTCAGGTGGTCTAGTATATGTGTTAGTATATGATAATTGTTTTTCTCTTTCTGACTTCATTCTGTATAATAGGCTCTAGGTTCATCTACCTCATTAGGACTGACTCTACTGTATTTATTTTTATGGCTGAGTAATCTTCCATTGCCTGTATGTGCAACAGCATCTTTATCCATTCAGCTGTTGATGGATATCTAGGTTGCTTCCGTGTCCTAGCTATTTTAAATAGAGCTGAAATGAACATTGGATAACATGTGTCTTTTTAAATTTTGATTTCCTCAGTGGTATATGCCTAGCAGTGGATTGCTGGGTCACATGGTGGTTTTATTCCTAGCTTTATAAGGTATCCCCATACTGTTCTCCATAGTGGCTATATCAATTTGCATTCCCACTAAGGGTGCAAGAAGGTTCCCTTTTCTCCACACCCTCTCCAGCATTTAATCTTTTCAGATATTTTGTTGATGGCCACTCTGACTGGTGTGAGGTGATATCTCATTGTAGTTTTGATTTTCATTTCTCTAATAATGAGCGATGTTGAGCATCTTTTCATGTGTTTATTAGCTATCAATATGTCTTCTTTGAAAAAAAATGTCTGTTTAGGTCTTTTGCTCATTTTTTGATTGGGTACTTTATCTTTCTGGTATTAAGTTGTATGAGCTACTTGCATATTTTGTAAATTAATCCTTCGTCAGTTGTTTCATTTGCTATTTCTTTTTCCCATTTTGAGGGTTGTCTTTTCACCTTGAATATGGTTTCCTTTTCTGTACAAAAAGCTTTTAAGTTTAATTAGGTCCCAATTGTTTATTTATTTATTTTATTTCCATTACTCTAGGAGGTGGATCATAGAGGATCTTGCTGTGATTTATGTCATAGAGTGTTCTGTTTTCCCCTAGGAGTTTTATAGTTTCTGGTCTTACATTTAGGTATTTAATCCATTTTGAGTTTATCTTTGTGTATGGTGTTAGGAAGTGTTCTAATTTCATTCTTTTATATGTACGTATCCAGTTTTCCCAGCACCACTTATTGAAGAGACTCTTTGCCCCATTGTATTTTCATGACTTCTTTGCCAAAAATAAGGTAATCATAGGTGAGTGGTTTATCTCTAGGCTTTCTATCTTGTTCCATTGGCCTATATTTCTGTTTTTGTGCCAGTACCATACTGTTTTCATGACTATAGCTTTGTAGTATAGTCTGAAGTCAGGGCAGTTGATTCCTCCAGCTCCATTCTTTTTTTATTTCTTGATTTCTTTTGTTATTGGGAGTCTTTTGTGTTTCCATATGAATTGTGAGATTTTTTTTGTACTATTCTGTGAAAAATGCCATTGATAATTTGATAGGAATTGCACTGAATCTGTAGATTACATTTGGCAGTATAGTCATTTTCAAAATATTGATTCTTCTAACCCAGGAACATGGAATATCTCTCCATCTGTTTATATTGCCTTTGATTTCTTTCAACAGTGTCTTATAGTTTTCTGCATATAGCTCTTTTGTCTCCTTAGGTAGGTTTATTCCTAGGTATTTTATTCTTTTAATGGAATTGATTATTTAATTTCTCTTTCTGATTTGTCCTTATTATTGTAAAGGAATGCAAGTAATTTCTGTGGATTGATTTTGTATCCTATCACTTTGCTAAATTCACTGATTAGCTCTAGTAATTTTATAATGGTTTTTAGAGTTTTCTATGTATAGTATCAGGTCATCTGCAAACAATGAGAGTTTTACTTCTTTTCCAATCTGGATTCCTTTTATTTCTTTTTCTTTTCTGATTGCTATAGCTAGCACCTCTCAATCTATATTGAATAATAGTGGTCAGTGTGGGCACCCTTTACTTTTCCTGATTTTAGAAGGTTTTTCATCACTGAGAATAATATTTGCTGTGGGTTTATCATATATGGTCTTCATTATATTGAGGTAGGTTCCTTCCATGCCCGTTTTTTGGGAATAGTTTTTATTATAAATGGGTGTTGAATTTTGTCAAAAGCTTTTCTTGCATCTATTGAGATTTCCATATTCAGTTTGTTTATATGGTGTATCATATTGATTTATTTGCATATATTGAAGAATCCTTGCATCCTTGGAATAAATATGACTTGGTTATGGTGTATGATCTTTTTAATGTGTGGTTAAATTTTGTTTGCTAGAATTTTGTTGAAGATTTTTGCACCTATTCTATCAGTGATACTGGCCTGTAGTTTTATTCTTTTGTGTTCTATTTGTCTGGTTTTGGTATCAGGGTGATGGTGGCAAAATGGGTGTTGAATTTTGTCAATAGCTTTTCTTGCATCTATTGAGATTTCCATATTCAGTTTGTTTATATGGTGTATCATATTGATTTATTTGCATATATTGAAGAATCCTTGCATCCTTGGAATAAATATGACTTGGTTATGGTGTATGATCTTTTTAATGTGTGGTTAAATTTTGTTTGCTAGAATTTTGTTGAAGATTTTTGCACCTATTCTATCAGTGATACTGGCCTGTAGTTTTATTCTTTTGTGTTCTATTTGTCTGGTTTTGGTATCAGGGTGATGGTGGCCTCATAGAATGAGAATGAACACATCTGTGTTCCTTCCTTGCAACTTTCTGAAAGAGTTTTAGAAGGATAGGAATTAGTTCTTCTCTAAAGTTTTGATAGAATTCACCTGTGAAGTTGCCTGGCCCTGCACTTTTGGTTTTTAGGAAATTTTTAATCACGATTTTGATTTCCAAGTTTAAGCTCAACATTCAGAAAACTAAGATCATGGCATCTGTTCCCATGACTTCATGGGAAATAGATGGGGAAACAGTGTCAGACTTTATTTTGGGGGGCACCAAAATCACTGCAGTTGGTGACTGCAGCCATGAAATTAAAAGATGCTTACTCCTTGGAAGGAAAGTTATGACCAAATTAGATAGCATATTCAAAAGCAGAAACATTACTTTGCCAACAAAGGTCCATCTAGTCAAGGCTATGCTTTTTCCAGTAGTCATGTATGGATGTGAGAGTTGGACTGTGAAGAAAGTTGAGCACCAAAGAATTGATGCTTTGGGACTGTGGTGTTGGAGAAGACTCTTGAGAGTCCCTTGGACTGCAAGGGGATCCAAAAAGTCCATTCTGAAGGAGATCAGTCCTGGGTGTTCTTTAGAAGGACTGATGCTAAAGCTGAAGCTCCAGCACTTTGGCCACCTCATGTGAAGAGTTGACTCACTGGAAAAGACTCCGATGCTGAGGGGGATTGGGGGCAGGAGGAGAAGGGGACGACAGAGGATGAGGTGGCTGGATGGCATCACCGACTCAATGGACATCAGTTGGGGTGAACTCTGGGAGTTGGTGATGGACAGGGAGGCCTGGTGTGCTGCAGTTCATGGGGTGGCAAAGAGTTGGACACGACTGAGTGACTGAACTGAACTGAACTGAATTGCATTGTTCATAAATTCTATTTCTTCCTGGTTCAGTATTGGAAGGTTGAACTTATTCTAAGAATCTGTCCTTTTCTTCCAGGTTGTACATTTTATTGGCATATATTAGCTCATAATAGTCTCTTATGATTCTTTGCATTTCTGTGTTGTCTGTTTTAACTTGTTTTTAATTTCTGATTTGTTGTTTTGATTCTTCTCTCAGTTTTTCTTGATGAGTTGGCAAATGGTTTGTCACTTTTGTTTATCTTCTCAAAGAACAAACTTTTAGTTTTATTGATCTCTACTACTGCTTCCTTCATTTCCTTTCCATTTATTTCTGCTCTGATCTTTATGATTTCTTTCCTTCCACCAACTTTGGGGATTTTTGTTCTTCTTTCCAGTTGTTTTAGGTGTAATGTTAGGTTGTCTATTCAATGTTTTCTTGTTTCTTGAGGTAGGATTGTGTTGCTATAAACTTCCCTCTTGAACTGCTTTTGCTGCATCCCATAGGTTTTTAGTTGTCATGTTTTCATTATTTGTTTCTAGGAATTTTTTCACTTCCCTTTTGATTTCTTCAGTAACCTGTTCATTATTTAGACATGTATTGTTTAATCTCCATGTGTTTGTATTTTTTACAGTTTTTTTCCCCTTTAATTGATGTGTAGTCTCATAGCACTGAAGTCAGAAAAGATGCTTGATATGATTTTAATTTCTTTGAATTTGCTGAGGTTAAATTTATGACCCAAGATGTGGTCTATACTGGAGAATGTTATATGTACACCTGAGAAGAAAGTGTATTCTGCATTAGGGTGGAAATGTCTGAAGATATTAAGTCCATTTGATCTAGTGCTTCATTTAAAATTTTGTCCTTATTAATTTTCTATTTGGAAGATCTGTCCATTGGTGTAAGTGAGGTGTTAAAAACCTGTACTATTTTTGTGTTGCTGTCAACTTCCCCTTTTATGTCTGTTAGTATTTGCCTTATGTGTTGAGTGCTCTATGCTGGGTGGATAGATATTTACAATTGTTATGCATTCTTCTTGGATTGATCCCTTGATCATTATGTATTGTCCTTTTTTATGTCTTGTAATATTCTTTATTTTAAGGGGTATGTTGTCTGAGGTGAGAATTGCCACTCCAGCTTTCTTTTGATTTCCATTTTCATGGAATATCTTTTCCCATCCTTTTACTTTTAGTCTGTATGTGTCTCTAGGTCTGAAGTGGGTCTCTTGTAGACAACATATGTATGGGTCTTGTTTCGTATTCATTCTGCCAGTCTGTGGTTTTTGATTGGAGCACTTAATCCATTTATATTTTGAGTAATTTTA
>SJXQ01011101.1:324214-363730 GCA_006408695.1 Aepyceros melampus | reverse complement strand
AAAAATTATAGCTTTGACTCTATGGACCTTTGTAAGCAAAGTGATGTCTTTGCTTTTTAATACACTGTCTAGGTTTGCCATAGCTTTCCTTCCAAGGAGAAAGTGTCTTTTACTTTCATGGGTACAATCACCATGTACAGTGATTTTGGAGACCAAGAAAAGAAACTCTGACACTGTTTCCACTTTTTCCCCTTCTATTTTCCATGAAGTGATGGAACCAGATGCCATGATCTTAGTTTTTGAATGCTGAGTTTTAGGTCAGCTTTTTCACTCTCTTCTTTCAACCTCATCAAGAGCTAAGCATATGTAAAAGTAAATAATAACCTGAGTATTAAGCTCTGCCTAACCCAATGATTAAAAAGACTCTGTTCTTATTTTGTGAGAACAGGCTCTCTTCTCAAGTAGTAGGTCAATAAGTTAGAGTGAGTCAAAGAAGAGCAGCACTTGAAAGATGGGCTAGCCTAAGCCTCTTGATCACATATACATATGCTAAAGCCCAGAGTTTTGCTGGAAGAAGCACAAGCTGGAAGCAAGATAGCCAGGAAAAATATCAATAACCTCAGATATGCAGATGATACCACCCTTATGGCAGAAAGTGAAGAGGAACTCAAAAGCCTCTTGATGAGGGTGAAAAAGTTGGCTTAAAGCTCAACATTCAGAAACTAAGATCATGGCATCTGGTCCCATCACTTCATGGGAAATAGATGGAGAAACAGTGGAAACAGTGTCAGACTTTATTTTGGGGGGCCTCCAAAATCACTGCAGATGGTGACTGCAGCCATGAAATTAAAAGACACTTGCTCCTTGGAAGGAAAGTTATGACCAACCTAGATAGCATATTAAAAAACAGAGGTATTACTTTGCCAAAAAGGTCCATCTAGTCAAGGCTATGGTTTTCCCAGTGGTCATGTATGGATGCAAGAGCTGAACTGTGAAGAAAGCTGAGTGCCGAAGAATTGATGTTTTTGAGCTGTGGTGTTGGAGAAGACTCTTGAGAGTAACTTGGACTGCAAGGAGATCCAACCAGTCCATCCTAGGGGAGATCAGTCCTGGGTGTTCATTGGAAGGACTGATGCTGAAGCTGAAACTCCAATACTTTGGCCACCTCAAGTGACGAGTTGATTCACTGGAAAAGACCTTGATGCTGGGAGGGATTGGGGGCAGGAGGAGAAGGGGATGACAGAGGATGAGATGGCTGGATGGTATCACCGACTCGATGGACATGAGTTTGAGTGAACTCCGGGAGTTAGTGATGGACAGGGAGGCCTGGCGTGCTGTGATTCATGGGGTGGCAAAGAGTCGGACACGACTG
The DNA here is from genome assembly GCA_006408695.1 of Aepyceros melampus. NCBI lineage: Eukaryota > Metazoa > Chordata > Mammalia > Artiodactyla > Bovidae > Aepyceros > Aepyceros melampus. The sequence continues at coordinate 362,418 of SJXQ01011101.1, read as the reverse complement.
AGCAACTCAACTGAACTGAAAGCCCAGACAGGTTGAGTTACTTCATGAAAGGCCCAATGTCCTCACTCAAAGACTAGCATTTTTCACTAATACATAAGATGCAATCAAATTCAGTATCTTGGAAAGAGAAAGGAAAAATAAAGAAATCAATCATATAGTTACTTATACTTAAGTAGAGAAATAGCCATGACAGAATTAATTACAGGTATTGGGGAAAACTGATGTGCTGAGTTTAAAGTGCCAGTAATTGATAGGGAAATTGAGATCATTTAAAATATTCATATTAAACCTCTGTATTAAAGACATTCAAAGCTCTCTAATCAAAATGTTAATTTTACAATAGATATGGTATGATATAGTTAATAGGTCAAAATTCTCTATAAAGCTATAAATCACATATAAAACATCTACATATGTAAATTTATGGACCAAAAGTCTTGAAATCAGACAGCTAATGATTGATAATCTCTGCAAAACATAATAATAATGATCACCTCTGCAGAAGAAAGTAGTCTTGGGAGTGGGGTTGGGGTGTTATGAAGGGGGACTTTTATACATTATACACTTTAAAAATAATTCATTATTTATAAAGAAACTATTCCTAATATTATTCCTAAATTTAAAAAATATTTTGTTGGGGAATACTATGAAAAATTAATTGATATATTTATTATTTCTCTTCGCCCCCTGGATTCTTTTCCCCACCCAGTCAGCAAGGCATTGAGTTTACCACATTCAGAAGGTAAAGAAAGTTCTTAGCTTTGGAATGTTAAAAAATAAATAGGAGCCACAGTAGAACATGTGAGAATTCTTTGAACAAAAAAAAATCTCATCTCAACTGAGAAAGTACTCCCTCCAATGAGGGGTAGGAGAGAGAGGGAGGGAAGCGTTGAGGGAGGGAGATCCCTGTGGCAGGGGACATGGAAAATGCACTTGGGGCCAGGCCAATATGCCCAGGAACAGAATTAGTTTCTGAAGACATCCAGCCTGCATGTAATCATTGCCTCTAGCCACCACTGCCCATCTCAGACCCCCTGGAAACTCTGAGAGTTAGTGAGTGTAAGTCAGAAGGGCCACATACACAGTCTGCAAGGCAAGGATTGTGGCCATTCCCTATCTGTGAGAAAGCCCCAAATATTTTCATTTTTTGCTCTAGTTCAGTTAAGTGGATTTCAGGGAGTTCAGTTACATCTACTGAACTAGAATCCTAACCAACAGTTCAAAAAAAAAAAAAAGATAAGCTCAAATATGACTACAAACTGCATGGACGGTACATTCTTCTGAGCATGATTCAGGCTCTTAACTCAAAATTTGTAAGTGGCCCTGCAGAGAAGATAGGCCTCCCAGGTAGTGCCAGTAGTAAAGAATTTGCCTGCCAATGCAGAAGGCATACAAGATGAGGGTTTGATCTCTGGGTCAGGAAGATCCCCCAGAAGCAGGCATGGCAACCCACTCCAGTACTCTTGCTTGGGAAATCCCATGAACAGAGGAGCCTGGCAGGCTACAGTCCATAGGGACACAAAGAGTCAGAATGACTGAAGTGACTTAACACATATTGCAGAGAAGATACATTGTGATATGTGAACTTGTATTGGTCAGAAAGTATTCAAGCTGCAGGCCTCAATTCCCTCTTCCACAATCAACTTGGATCTTGCGAGAATAGGTGAGCACAGTGATAACTGCTTCCTGCAACGCTAAATCCTGCCTACTGGCCCTCGTGTTACCCTCAGTCCATGCTTATAGGGAAGTCTCTATCCCAGTAGGAACAGCAGTGAGAACTCTCATATAAGAACCAATATCCTACAAATTTATGTGGAGGTCAGCAGAAGAGAGAAGTCAAAAAATCTCTCAAGAAAGTAAGAGATGATAAAGACTTAGGAAAAGAGGGGGAAAGGATAAATCTTGAGAAGAGGAACCAAGGTGAAGATCATAGAGTATGCAGAGAATGTCATAGTGTGAGTGGAATCTCCCAGGTGGCATGAGTTTAGAAGGGAGGGATAAATCTCAAAATCTGAATTCGTTGGGATGACTGTGAGAGAAGACACTCGGGAGCCTGAAGGGATGTGTCTGCATGGATGAGAGGTCCATTTCCAGATGGAGAGACTGGGGAACATGAAGCCAATTTTTTATCAGAGTATAATCAATTTACAATGTTGCGTTAGTTTCTGGTGGACAGCAAAGTGATTCAGTTATGTGTGTGTGTGTGTGTGTGCATTTTTTCATATTCTTTTTCATTAGGTTATTTTTATTGAATATAGTTCCCTGTGCTGTATAGCGGGATCCTGTTGCTTATCTATTTTGTATTTAGTAGTTTGTATCTGCTAATCCCAAACTCCTAATTTATCCCTCTCTATCCCCTTTCCCCTTTGGTAACTGTAAATTTGTTTCTATGAGTCTGTTCCTGTTCTGTAAATAAGTTCATTTGTATCATATTCTAGATTCCATGTAAATCATATATTTGCCTTTCTCTGTTTGATTTATTTCACCAAGTGTGATCATTTCTAGGTCCATCCATGTTGCTGCAAATGGCATTATTTTATTCATTTTATGGCTGAGTAGCACTCCACTATATATATGTACCACATTTTTTCTTTTTAATTTATTTTTTATTAAAGGATAATGTTTTACAGAATTTTGTTGTTTTATGTCAAACCTCAACCTGAATCAGCCATAGGTATATGTATATCCCCTCCCTTTCAAACTTCTCTCCCATCTCCTGTCTCATCCCACCCTCTAGGTTGATACAGAGCCCCTGTTTGAGTTTCTTAGCCATACAGCAAATTCCCATTAGCTATCTATTTTACATATGGCAATGTAAGTTTCCATGTTACTCTTTCTATACATCTCACCCTCTCCTTCCTTCTCCCATGTCCGTAAGTCTATTCTCTATGCCTGTTTCTCCATTGCTGCCCTGTAAGTAAATTCTTCAGAATCACTTCTCTAGATTTTTCTAGATTCTGTATATATGCATTAGAATATGATATTTCTCTCTTTCTTACTTCACTCTGTATAATAGGTTCTAGGTTCATCCATCTCATTAGAACTGACTCAAAGGAGTTCCTTTTTATGGCTGAGTAATATTCCATTGTCTATATGTACCACAAACCTTTATCCATTCATCTGTTGATGGACATCTAGGTTGCTTCCAGGTCCTAGCTATTGTAAATAGTGTGCAATGAACAGTGGGATACATATGTCTTTTTCAATTTTGGTTTCCTCAGGATAACACACCTAGGAGTGGGATTGCTGGGTCATATGGTGGTTTTATTCCTAGTTTTTTAAGGAATCTCCATATCATCTTCCATAGTGGCTGTTATCAATTTACATTCCCATCAACAGTGCCTTTTCTCCACACCCTCTCCAGCATTTATTGTTTGTAGACTTTTTGATGATGGCCATTCTGACCAGTGTAAGGTAATATCTCATTGTAGTTTTGATTTGCATTTCTCTGATAATGAGTGATGTTGAGCACCTTTTCATGTGTTTGTTAGCCATCTGTATGTCTTCTTTGGAGAAATGTCTGTTTAGGTCTTTTCCCCACTTTTTGATTGGGTTGTTTGTTTTTCTGGTATTGAGTTGTATGAACTGCTTATATACTTTGGAAATTAATCCTTTGTCAGTTGTTTCATTTGCTATTATTTCCCCCATTTTGAGGGTTGTCTTTTCACCTTGCTTATAGTTTCCTTTGCTGTGCAAAAGCTTTTAAGTTTAATCAGGTCCCACTTGCTTACTTTTGTTTTTATTTGTTACTCTAGGAGCTGGGTCATAGAGGATCTTGCTTTGATTTGTGTCATCGAGTTCTGCCTGTGTTTTCCCCTAAGACTTTTATAGTTTCTGGTCTTGCATTTAGGTCTTTAATGCATTTTGAGTTTATCTTTGTGTATGGTGTTAGGAAATGTTCTAACTTCATTATATTACATGTAGCTGTACAGTTTTCCTCCCAGCACCATTTATCAAAGAGGCTATCTTTCCCCCATTGTATACTCTTGCCTCCTTTGTGAAATATAAGGTACCCACAGGTGCATGGGTTAATTTCTGGGCTATCTTGTTTTATTGGTCTATGTTTCTGTTTTTGTGCCAGTACCATACTGTCTTGACAACTGTAACTTTGTAGTATAATCTGAATTCAGGAAAGTTGGTTCTTCCAGCTCTATTCTTCTTTCTTAAGACTGCTTAGTTTGGGAAGCTGGCTTATTATTTTTCTCTAAATAATAATGACAAAACCAGATCCCTGGAACCATTGTTGATTCAATGAAGCCCAGTGGAAGTCTCTTACATATCCTGAGGAAAAAAAATAAACCCATGGGACTTTGGAATTAGACCTTATTCTGCTTAAACTGACAAAAATCTCTGCACTGCAAAAATGATTTCCTTCCATCAGTCCTATCAAAACCTGATTTTGGCCCCTTACCCAGATAAGGAAGATACATTATTCCTCCCTTACCTTAAAGACCATGGATCATACATCAAAGTGAGTCTTCAGTGCCTCCCAGAGCCTTTGACTCCAGTGGATGGTAGCAGTGATGAGAAGACACAGTTCAGAGGTGATGCGGTCAAAACCTTGAGCGGCTAGAATAAGAATTTATTTAGAAAATGAAATGCATCAGAATTGGCTTAGATTTCTAACATGGTGATCTCTTCTCCAAATTCCTGATGGAGGTCAGAGGCCCCTCTTTCAGCACTATAATAATGTCTTACCACCTCAGGAGGAAACTGTTCCATCAATAGCTTCAAGACTGAGAAATTCCTCCTCTGTCCCAGTGATTCATTGTGAAACCATGCCAGTCTCTCTCCCAAGCCAGCCTCGAAGACACATACACTACCCTCCATCCTCTGAAGTTATAGCATTTTCAATCATGACCCACTGGATACAGTTCCCACAGCACCTGCCACTTCCCGGTGACTTTACCTGAACTCAGTGTGGTAGGCCATGTTTTCATGTGAAACATGGCATCCAGTCTTTGAAAACTAGTCACACAGAACCCTCATCAACCCTGGGAGCTTGGGGACTGCTGCTTCTGGAAAAGGCTGGTGGATGTCTTTGGTGCTTGTGTGAAACCTTGTACCACTAGAGATATAGATATAGATGACTGATCGATGGATACATAGGTAGATAAATGTAATTAACTACAATACCCAGGAAAGGTTTGGGAAACACCCTTTATTACATATCATGTTTATACTGTCATATGATGTTGGACTGAATGCCAACCCCTTCATCCTCCTTCAGACCACTGGCATTCTGTCTGCTACTTTCTCCAGGGTCCTTTCTTCTCTCTGGAAGGGACAAAACAAATGAGGCAGGACAGGAAGAGACAAGAAGCACCAGGAGCTCTGCTGGTCGAGTTACCCTTAACCTCTGCCTCGAAACTCAATAGCCACACACACCACAGAGTCTGGTTCCATATCAACTATTGCACAGTGATGGTTGGATGGCATCACTGACTCAATGGAAATGAGTTTGAGTAAGCTCTGGGAGTTGGTGATGGACAGGGAAGCCTAGGGTGCTGCAGTCCATGGGGTCGCTAAGAGTCAGACATGACTGACTGACTGAACTGAACTGATCACACAATGAAGGTTCTGGAATATATTTCCAGACTTCAGGGGACCTCATTTCCATATGATTCCCTCTCCCATTCTCCTCTGTCCCAGAAGGCTAGGTACAGTGGTCAGGGTGAGGTCCTGGCCAGGTCACTGGCTCTCAAGACCTCAAACTGTGGGTCCTGCGAGGCCCCTGTTCTTTCCAGACCACTCCTAGCTCTCTCTACCAAGACGAGCTGCTGGCAGTACATCCTCTTAGAGTCGAAGTCAATCATGGAGACCCTGAAAAAACTCAATCAAAATCATAACTCAGTCAAAACTCCACCTTCTTGACCAGATCAACAGAGGTCAAGCCCTCCCAAGTGTTGCATGGGCCCCAAGGTGATGAGACTGCAGAGCCATGAGGTAACCCAGAGCTTCTCCTCGGCCCTTCCCTTAGACTCCTCCGGGCCCTCGTGACGTAGGCTCAGAAGACCGTGCCAGCTTCAGGTCTCACCTCTTCCGAGAGAAGCCCACACCATCTTCCAGGATCTTCTGGCCCATGAATTATCAGTTGCTGTGTGGAAATCAAGAGAGATGTTGAGTTGAGTTAAGAGATGTTGAGTTAAAGAGAACTTCCAAGGGAAGCTGAAAAGCTCAGGATAAATTCTCTCTTACAGTCATGACTTTATTAAAATGCCTGGGCCAGAAGCAAGGGGCCCAGTTACCCGCTTCGGTTGACCCCTCAGGTGAGAAAGCCCCACTTCTCCCTTCTGAGCCAGGGTGGAGAGAGAAGACTGGAGAAGACAAAGCTCCTGCTGCAGCCCCGGGCCCTGCTCACTTCCGGCCCTTGGGAGAATGGAGCACACAGCCTGGACACTGGCTCCAGGGTCTCCTCAAGCTGACGTCTTCCCCTGCAGGCTGCTGCTCCTCGTGCTCCTTCTCCTCCTGCTCCACGTCCTCCCCATCCTCGCCCTCGGCCTCGGCCTCCACCTCCTCCTCAGGGGTGTTCTCTGGTTCCACGTTGCCTGTCAGCTGGGCCATGGCGAGATGAAAGACGTGGCAGCTGAAGCCCTCGCGGATGCCATTCTGCACGTGTTCCTGCAGGACCTCCAGGCTGGGGAAGACCCGGCAGCAGGCCATGCACCGGAAGCCAGTCTCCATGGTCACGAGCCAGTCGGGCGTCCTGCCCGGGGTCTCTCCTCGACGGCGGATGGCCCTGGGGCGGGGCTGTCGGACTCAACCCTCTCCTCGTGCTCTCTCTCCTCCCCGCTGGGCTCGCTGTCAGACAGGAGGTTTCTGGTGGACACCTCTGAGGGGGGAGTCCCCACCCGCACGTCCTCAGGAAGGGTCACTTCCTCCATCCTCGGCTGCTTTTCTAGCGACTCCGAGGGTTTCTCTACCTCCCAGGAGACAGCAACGCCCTTTTTCATTTGCACCCGCATGTAGTATATTTTCATGCCCCTCTTCTCTTTGTTCATATACAGAGAGGTTGCACAAGTCTTGTAGGATGAACGGGAGGAGAAGGAGACACGTGGTGACAGGGGAGCTATCTCCCCTTGTTCTTGAAGATGGGCTAGGGGTGCTCTAGGCTGGGGACTGTCTCGATGCAACTTCCAGATTCCTGGGAAAGGAAATTAGAAACATAAGAACATGCATGGGTCCTTCCAGGAGCTGAGGGTGCTGTGGGGAGGGACATCCGCATGACATAGTTGTGTCACGAGCTTGGGGTTTGTTGGTCATAGGATGGAGTGAGGTATGTGTTGGCATCCGTGGGCGGGGGAGCAGATACTGGAGCCGTATCTGTGTGCAGGGGGGTAGAGTGTGGTGCGGGCGCATGCTGTGGTATGTGAGAGATGCTGGTGGGTGTGTTCGTGAGGGGCAGGTGAGTTGGGGAATATCACTGACGTGTTACTTGTGGGAGGTGGGCTGTGGGATAGAAGGAGGGTCCTGGGGAATCGCCTGCTTGGGGTTGGTGTCTGGGCTGAGAATGGCTGATTGGAGAGCAGATGCATGTGGGAGGTGTGCGGACCTGAGTGGCAGGGTCCTGCCCTTGGGCCAAGCTCAAGAACTCTGTCCTTCTCTGGAAACAAAGGCAAAGACAAGCCCTACATGTCCCTCCAAAGATGCTAAACCTGGTCCCTCTGCCCTCCACTCCAAGCCCAGACCTCTCTAGCCCCTCTCCTTAACTTCCCCACCATGGTGGGACCAGACTCACACACCCCCACGCTGAGGTTGGTCCACGACCTCCTAACAGCTCAAATATCCTCCCCAGGCTCCTCCACAGGGCCCTGACCACCTCTGAGAATCCTGGGTCTCTGCTCAGCCTTGTTGGGATCTATGTGTCCCTGCTCCAGAGCCAAGCACCCCTACACTCAAGGATTCCGGTACCCTTACCACTGTGGATGAGCTTGCGTGGAGAAGAAACACAGGAGAAGTATTCAGAGGCAGAAGAGACCTCCCCTGACCCTTGGGGGCAGACTCGGGCCACTGCAGTGCATCCTAGCTGAGGGGGATCCTCTTGTGATTTTGAGATTCCTGGGAGAGAAATTAGAGGCTGAGAGAGAGAGTGGTGTGGACATGTTTGCTCATCAGTCGTCTGTCCAACAAATATTTACCGAGTGTCTGACACATGCTAGTGATACACATGGTTTATAGTGTATGGTTTGCAATGAATATACATGGTTTGGAGCATGTTTCCTGGTATATACTCCAGAATTCAATTAAAATCAATAACTATTCTGTTGGTGTATTTGGGGGAATGTAGGTCTGAGAGGTGACTGTAAGTATAGAAATATGAGTGATGTGTATTACATAAGTCTGTGATAAGTGTGGAATCAGTGTGGTAAGCACAGTGCAAGTGTGTGTATCTGTGTCTGTGGCATTTGTGTGCATGGCTTCTGTTTACAATTCAGGAATTATGGGACATGTAACTCATTACATGGTGTGGCTTGCATTTATGGCTTGTGTTCATTCATTCATTCAATAAGATTCAGTGAGCAGTCACTATGTATCTGGCACAATTCCATTATTCTGGTCTCTGGTAAAGCTGAGCATTCTAGTAGGGGAAGACAGACACTAAACAAAAATATAATCAGTACATAATACATCAGCGGGTGCCAGTAAACAAAAATACAGGACACCCAATTTTCAATGTGTGGTTTAATAAGGAGCTTATGTGTGAAGGTGTGTGATATTTCTGCTATATCACAGTGTATATGAGTATATGAGTGCTGTGTCATGAAACACCCCTTACGCATGCTGAGGGTCACCCAGGTCCCGGCAGGGTGACAAGAACTTTACCATGCAGACTTTATATCTGATAAGCACTCTACCCCCATTCTCCCCACTCTCTCTCCTTCACCACACCGCCCGGTGGGAGGTGCTGCTCTAAACTGGGGCCTAGGCCTCCAGCTGGAACTCGGGTGGGCTCCATTCTGCCCCACTTCCTCACGTGACCACCCTCTCTCCCAGGGTGACTACTCACCTACACTTAATACACGCAGGCACCCTGTAGCCGTGGCTCTCAGAGCTCCCCACAGGACTCTAACAACATTTCTCACTCCCACCCCTGTGGTCTCAGGTTCTGGAAGGCCCTTCCCCTCTCCCTTGATCTCCTTCGGAAAATTCTTCCTGTTGAATAAATAAAACCTCCATGTTTTCTATAGGACGCCATCCCTAGACGAACAACCTCCTTTTGAAGAGCATTCCACTCCTTGAGATATTTTTCAACAAGGCCTTCAGCTCATGGGGCTTCTCTTTCCTCGTTGGTAAAAGGGGCCAAGCAACCCATGGATCTGCCTCAGCATCCTTCATGTCCCCTAGCCCGTGACCCCAGGGAAAAGGCAAAGAGAAGTAGAAAGAACTTGAAGATTGAGAAAAGCTACATGTCTAGGTCTGCACAGGCAGGATACAGCCTCTGTGAATGCCATGAAGCCCTAGGCCTGCAGCCCCTGGAGAGTCCTCAAACCAGCAGGACTGACCTCCCATCTGCCTGGGGCATCTGGCCTTTCTGTGTCATCTCACACCGCGGGGACCTCCCCCGAGATGGATACAGCAACATCACCAAGACTGTGATGGTATCCTGCTTCCTGCTTCATATGTAACAGGTTCTCAGTACCCTCTTCCTAGAGAAGGCTCAGGTTGGCAGAAACCCTTGTGCCCCAGACAAGTTGCCCCCACATACCTCCTCCCTTCTCGGCAGTCTCCTGGGACTCTTCATTTTCCAGGTGTTTCCTCTTTTGTCGCCTTTTCACGTCCCCACTAGAAGACCCCCTAGAAGAAGATGCCACACGTCCAGCTCCTCCTCTTGGCTACAGGTTGGCCCTTCTTGGCTCTCCAGAGACCCACTGAAATGACTTGATAATTAAATCGAGTAAAAGCAGTCAAGTCTCCGAAGTGGCTGAAGAACATGGACCACTTAAAGCAGCAGCACTGCCCAGTGCTCTCCACAGCGCAGGTCTGTTAAGGTTCAAAGGTCATCAAGCCCACGGCAGGATTCTCTGACCTCAGTGATGACATCAGAGCATTCTGTGGACCTAGGGGCAAGGCTGTCTCTGCAACAGCACAGACCTCATTTTCAAGAACAGTTCATTTTTCCCAGTAGAACCTCGCCCATGAATCCAACTCTCACATCTTTCAAATGTAGCAGGATATTTTGAGATGTTAATCTGTTCCTGTTTATTTTTTTTTTCCTTTTCTCCCTTTATTTCACTCTTTCCCTTCTGCATTCAAGTGGGTAGCAGAGCCTGTGTTTGCTGGCCAGTGGAAGAACAGGGCAGGGTGTAGCAGCAATGGCATGCTGATGATCTTGGCTTTTATTTCTGAAATCCCAAACACCATGGAAGAGAGAAGATACTTGAGCAGAAACGCAACAGAAGCAGGTTTTTGAAATTACACACTGTCTTGTTTCCCTCTTGGAGTGTTGAAAGGCGCTAATTAAGTTAGAGAGGGACGCCTGTGGATCCTGGAGGAGAAAAGGCCTCTCAAGTGTGGCTGGATGGGTAGGTGGGGCAAAAATTCTAGAAGGAGATGGCTGTAGTGTGCATACAAGCAGAATCATGGCAATCTGTCCCATACCTGGCACATGCCTGCTCAGCTGCTCAGTCGTTTTTGCCTCTTTTTGACCCCATGGACTACAGATTGCCAGGCTCCCTATACATGGGATTTTCCAGGCAAGAATACTGGACCAGGTTACTATTTCCTTTTCCAGGGGATCTTCCTGATCCAGAGATAGAACCTGGGTCTCCTGGATTGGCAGGTAGATTCTTTACCGCTAGCCACAAGGGAGGCCCACATGGCACAGGAGCTACCAAAGCTAAAGGAGGCAAGACATCTGAGCTGATGGACGTCTTCACTACACTGTGTGTTCCAGTCAACAATGACCATGCTTCCGTCCCCTCCCTCAAAACCTTGGCCCTGTATGACTTCCAAATAGGGATGGATGGAAATCCAAAGAGGAAACCAGCAGGATAAAGGCTTAAAATACAAATTAAATGGAGTTGTAAAAAAAAATGGTCACACTATTTCTTGCACACCTCTGCTTGTGGGCTGTAATTTATACCAGTTAAAAGCAGCAATCCATCTGGATCCTCCTGACTCCACTCTAGAATTAGGGTACACTGCATTTCGAGGTGTTGACCAGGATCCAGTGGGAGTGCTGGCACACATGGATGGGTGGACTCCCAGAAGTCATTGCTTTCATTAGAAACACCCTGGGGACTGAGGCGGGCCCCCATTAGAAAGGGCATTGCAGAATGACCGAAAGTGTCTGGCAGCGAAGAGAGTGAAGAGAGGACAACAGCAGCCTCGTGAGGGTTTGCTGATGAGTGAATCTTCTTGTTTCTTGCTGGATCCCAAGAAAAGAAGGGATATGGGAGATTTTTTCTTTTAATTATTTTTTGTGGTAGAAATTTTTAAACATACACAAAGTAAAGAGAATGATACAGTAGGAATGCAGTGCCGTTTACTCATCACTCAGTTTCAACAATTATTAATATTCTGCCATTCTTGTTCTGACACACACACACACACACACACACACACACTCATTCTCACACTTAGCTTTCTGCTCATTTATTTTAGTTTAGGAGTTTGGGGAGGGTGGGGGAAGAGTTCTATTTTAATGCAAATCTCAGACATTATGTCATTTTTCCTTAAATGTAATAGTATTTATCTCCAACAGATAAGAACTTGTTTCTAACATAACAACATCATTATCTCACCCCCAAAATTTAATCATCATTTCTTCTTAGCACAATAACCAAGCCATACTCAATTTCCTCCAAAATATATTTTTTTACAAGGTCCTTTGAAATCAAAATTTAAACAAGGTCCACATGTTGCAATTGGCTGATGTGTCTGTTAGTCTACAACAACTCTCCCTCCTTTTTTTGGCACTGATTTATTGAAGGAACTAAGTAATCTATCCTGTAGAATTTTCCACAGAAGTCTATTGACCATATTTCTGTGATGTTATTTAAGATACTCCCTTTTACCTAATTTTCCTTATAAACAGTCAGAGCTAAAGATTTGATTAGATTTAGATGTAATTTCACATTACTACAAGCTTATTTAGTAAGTGATACTGTGTACTATCCTATTGCTTTGCAACAAAAGTAGAAAAATTGTCCCATTTTTAATGAAGTTAAGATTGACCAGCGAGTTCAAGTACTGTCGGGTTGATCCCTTCATATTTACAAGTTTCACATCCACAGATTCAACCAACCTCAGATAGAAACTTGATTTATGTTTGGTTGACTCTAAAGATGTGTATTTACTGAAAAAAATCCACCAAAGGTGGATTCAAGCCCACAAATTCAAACCCACGGTGTTCCAGAGCCAGCTATAGTTCCAAGTCCAGTGTGGAGGGGTTCCAGGGGGTTCCCCATACCACCAAGTGAGGACCGCATACTGAGAGCTATACAAATGCAGCTCAGTTCTGACACTACCTACTCAAAGACAGCGTCAGACTCCACAGACTAAGGGCTCAGTCCTATGAGAGCGCACACACACACACACACACACACACTCAGATGCCAGTAGCAAATCAAGGTTGCCACCTGTGCTTCAGTTGCTTTGAGCATCATTAATTCATTCACACAAAGTGGAGTCACAGAACTCAGAGAAACATGTTACTTACTAAATATTATATATAGAGTCAGACACAACTGAGCGACTGAACTGAACGGAACTGAACTGAAACTCAGGAACAGTCAGATGGGAGAGATGCATAGGGAAAGGATCCACATCTTTCCTGTTTTCTGAGCATACCTTTTCCTCAAGTCTCCACATGTTCACCAGCTCAGAAGCAGTCCAAACCCTTCTTTTGGGTTATTATGGAGGCTTCATAACATAAACATGATTAATTAAATCATTTGCTTTTGGTGAATCATTCAACCTCCAGCCCTCTCTGACCTCCCCAGAGGGGTCAGAATGAAAGTTTCAACCCTCTAATCATTTGGTTGGCTCCACTGGCAACCAGCCTCCACCCTTGGTTTCTAAAAGTCACCCCATTAACGTAACAAAAGATACTTTCATTGCTCTCAGCACTTAAGAAATTCCGAAGTTTTTCAGAGCTCTGTGCCAAAAATATAGAAAACCAAACATCAATGCCTTATTATATCACACAACCACCTTCATTCCCACAGCACTGCCTTCAAGAGATTGTACAGTCTATATTTCAGTATTTTCAGTGATAGGGAACAATTCCCCCAAAGCATCTCTAACATTTATCTATAGAAAACTTAAGAAAAAGAAGGACCTTCAATATCCCTGGGGCTTTCCCCATGCACTCCAGTTATACTCTTTGCAGACCATATCCATCAGAATAAACTTGATCATTTCATTGTAACAAGTAATTCCCCAAAATCTCAGTGGTTTAAAAAAAAACAAAGGTTCATTTCCGAATCCTTGTGCATGTCCATTATGAGCTGGCTGGGAATTCTGATCCTCATAGTCCTTATTCCTGGAGCCAGGCTGACAAAGGTCTCTCTCTCAATCATCTTTGTAGAGAGAAAGAATTCTGGAGCCTTACACTGGTAATGTGAGTTCTGGCCCCAAAGTAACACATATCACGTCCACCCAAAATTGTGGACCACAATCTTATTGTATATCTCCCCATTTTCTAGATTCATTAGGCAAAAATAATTGTGAACAATACTACTGAATAGCACAGAAACTATATAGTAAAATTCTAATATCTCCCCATTAAATACAAGACGTGACATAGCTTTTTGTGAAGCTATGCATTCACAAAATTAGAGCTAGAACCCAGATCTCTTAGATCATGATTTAGAACTTTTTTCCACTAGGCTCTGTTAGAATTTTTATACCAGGACAATGAGTTGGGATAATATTACATTTACTTCATTCTTTGTTTTGTTTCCTTTTTATAAGTAGATTCAAGAGGAAGGGTTTGGAAGTACTTAAAACACTTACCTTAAACTGAAAAGCAACTGGAAAATAGTCTCCCTGTTTTTTGAAATATTTGACCAGGTAAAGATTAGAGGAGAAGGCAATGGCACCCCACTCCAGCACTCTTGCCTGGAAAATCCCATGGGTGGAGGAGCCTGGTGGGCTGCAGTCCATGGGGTTGCGAAGAGTTGGATGTGACTGAGTGACTTCACTTTCACTTTTCACTTTCATGCATTGGAGAAGGAAATGGCAACCCACTCCAGTGTTCTTGCCTGGAGAATCCCAGGGACAGGGCAGCCTGGCGGGCTGCCGTCCATGGGGTCGCACAGAGTCGGACACGACTGAAGCGACTTAGCAGCAGCAGCAAAGATTAGATGTCTGGGAGTCTTTTATGTTCTGAATATAGGGAATACAAAGAAAACAATCTTCCTGAGACTTTAAGAAACAATGACAGAAAAACTCTTGACTCCCACTTTGCTTTCTGATTATCTTGTTGACACTTCAGTTCTTTGAGTAATAGTGGTGGCAACAGTTAGAGTTTAGCCAAGATAAAAGTATATATAACAGTGTGGCAGCCCCTGCAGAACCACATTACAGGGTAAATGCTTTAGCTCAGTCCCTATTTGCTCATAGGTCTGCGCAAAATAACAAATGGTTCTGAAACATTTATTCCAAATAGCTTTGTTCTTATTACTTTAAAGATGACTTGGCTGCCAAATATTTGCTCTGTGATGAAAAAGAACGTGTACATGGGAGGAAGATTTATGCATTAAGATATGCTGCTTATTTTGCTCCTGCAGATACAACGCACATCCAATGAATCAGAGGCAATCTTCCTCTCTTACCCAAATTGTAGATAAATGAGCATGTCATTCCCCTTCCCTTCAGTGCATCCTAGTCATAGTTATTTTCTTTAAGAATATTATTCCCCTGTTCAAATCTTAAATGGCTCTTAATATGAGAAGAATAAAATCTAAAATATTCAGCCAAACATTCAACACCCAGCAGGGTTGAAGACCCTACTGAGTTTTCCAAGCTAAACATAACACTTGCCTTCCAGCCTTCACTCAGCTACATCAAACTTCCTGCCTTCAATCAGAGGATCCTCCCTTGCTCAAGTCACTTCTTTCAAAAGTGAAAGTTTTCAAAGTACAACTTGTTTCTAAGTTCAACTAAAATCCCACTTTCTATAAGAAGCCCTTCCAGACATCCCGGTGAGAATGGACTATACATTTTCATAGCATGTTAGCTGTACCTCTGTGATAATTCTTCTCATATTCTTTATTCAAGGAGACTCTTAACAGATGTGTCTGATTTCCTCACAACATAGGATGTGAACCCTTGGAAGGTAGAGGCCAAGATTCCTTATATCCAAATTTCCCACAGCTCCTTGCACTAAGTATGATAGCGAGCAGGACCCTGTGGGACTCCTGGGCAAAAAATGTCTTTCTGGGTCCCCCTTGTCTTGATTTCAGGAAACAGGTTTTGATGATGTTCATTCCCACTTACCTCACCCCTCAACCAATCAGAAGAATGTCCACAAGCTGATCATGCCCTCTTTGAACCATTTCTATAAAATTCCTCACTTCCCCCTCCAAGTCGGGGACACACAATTTTGAGCGTTAGTTCACTGTGTTCCCCTTTGCTTGGCAAAGCAATAAAACTACTCTTTTCTACTTCACCCAAAACTCTGTCTCTAAGATTTAACTCAATGTCAGTTGGGCTTTCCTGGTGACTTAGAATGTAAAGAATCTGCCTGCAATGCAGGAGACCTGGGTTTGACCCTTGGGTCTGGAAGATCCCCTGAAGGGAATAGCAACCCACTCAAGTGTTCTTGCCTGAAGAATCCCATGGACAGAGGAGCCTGGTGGGCTACAGCCCAAGGAGTCATAAAGAGTTGGACTAAACTTTCAGGGTGCAGAGGCTGGATTCAGCTTCAAGTATGAGCTCCCCTATTTGCTCCCCTACCCCAAAAAATTAAAAGCTTAAATAAATTGCCAAAGTAGTGGATCTTCTTCCTCCCTAGGCCAAACAAGGTCCTGACCAGTAGCCTCTCTTATTTGTTCCCACATGAGCACAGAAGTGCCATCTCTTCATGCTAAGAAAGATGTTCATTCACTATGTTCATACATTTGAACAAAAGTGGGAGACTTGTTCATCCCATGTCCTGTGTAACCCACCCAATCCCCTTCATCTCCATCTGAATCTATTTTTTCACTGCCTAAAATTTAACCATAGAGAATCCATACTTTGACTATTTTACCCTTCAAAGATTTTTATTAAAATACAAATAATCTCATAAAATGTGGTGTCTTAACCTAAATCACTGTCAGTCACAGTTTTAGCAAAGACTAAGGAAAACCAGGCTAAGAATTAGGCCATTTTTAAAATGTTATTGAAAATATAGTGACAGGGGAAAAAAGAATACTATCTGGTATAGAGGTAGATGTTGAAGAGATGGTGAAAAGGTACCAACATAAATAGTCAACATCCTCATAAATTTGCAACAGATGAAATCTGTCTGAGGTGGTGCCCCGGTGTGAAACAACGTATTAAGGATGTAAGATATATTTATCCACTAGAAATTAATACTGTCAGTAACCTGAGCTAAGACTCAGAGAGTTCAAATACCTAGGGATGAGAAGAACATTCTAAGTTTATTTATAAAGGATCCCAGAGATTGGGGTAAAACCCACAATTGTAAAGGATGTTTTCCCATGAGAGACTTAGCTGCTATGTATGAACTTTAAGCAAAGGAAGCTGCCTTAGAAAGCAAACTCAGATGATGACTAGTGCCCAGAAAAACCTCTGGGCCAAAGGATTAATATGAATTGAGTTCCATTTTCCTCTAAATCCATTTGGTAGAGTTCTGAAAATCTCCTCCATGAATCTAATCCATTTGATATCAGTTCATGGAAGTAAATGATATTAACAGAATCTGACCAAGATCTCAGTGTCTCTTCCAAAGAATGGACAAAGTATCCATAATGAAGGGGGAATATGAAACATTCATGGATACTATGCTTAAAATGCCTCTTAGTCTATAAACCATGCTTCCCTGCTGTTTATAGCTCTGAAAAGAATTAGTAACCTATGCCTAGGTGTGACAATTCGGGTCACTGAAGATTAGATGTTGCCATGAGCCCACAGAGTCTGCCCCGCAGAAAGCAATGAAGTCGGTCAAACCGCTACTCCTTTTGCTGGAATATTTACTGTTGACACTTCAAGAGTTCATCTGTAGACTGAAAACAAAAAATGTCTGTCAATTATTTTCAGTACTTAAATGGGTAAAAAGAGCTAGAGTTTCAAAACAGCTGAATATACCTACTGACACAGAGCTGGGAACAGTGCAAATAGCATCTGGGTAATTTTTAAGGTTAATTTCAAATATGAATCACTTTGGTTCTGTTTCTTAGATGTCCTGAAATTGCCATCTTGTTGAAATTTGGGAAATAATTCAGGCTCTGTCTCCCTAGGGAGAGCATGCAGTTACAAGTTTTACAAACGTAGAGTTTGTACAAACAGCAAAGTTAGACTTTCCCACTATTAGAGCCTGACAATACTTGATACCTGATAAAATCATTGTCAAATAACATTTATAAGAACCCAATTGCATGGGATGGGGTGCTATGTTGAGGATCACAAATTGAACAGTTACAGCACAGGCCTTCAGGTGCTCACAGTTTAAGGCAAGCAAATTAGCATATAGGAAAGGCAAAATTTTTAAATGGCAGACCCAATTACAGGGAACCAAGTACTGCTTTGCTATTATAGACTCTTCATATTCCTGGCCTCCCATCCATCTATCCATCCCCCAAAACATATTCCAACCCTGGTGACAAAAGTGAAGCCAAAGCCTGGACGGTGCTCAGTCCATTGGTGCTGAGATGCTTAGGGTTGGGAAGGACTCTGATGTTTGTGAAATCCAACCCATGATACCTTTGAATTTCCTCTGCCATGGCTCCACCAAGTAATTACTGGGCACATGTTCCATGACCTTCAGGGACGGGGAATCCCCACTTCATTAAAAAAAAAAAAAAAAACCTACATATTCAGGCAAATATAACAGAAAAAATTCTCCTTTGCAAAGACAAATCTACTTCTCCAGAGGCTGTTGCTTCCAGTTGCATCTTTTTTTCCACAGACAAAAACAAAAAACCCTACATTCCTCTAAGGCAGTCCCTCTAATATTCGAAGACTGTTATCTTAGACCTTCAAGCCTTTTCTTCAGCAGTACAGCCCTATTCCCTCAAACATCAAGACTTTGTTTCTTCATTGAGATCCAAACTTTCTCCTGATTATGTCCTAGTTGCTTTATATTGGTCTTAATGTACATTGTTCAGAAGGCTTCCCAGGTGGCCCTACTGGTAAAGAACATGCTTGTCAGTGAAGTAGATGTAAGAGACATAGGTTTGATCCCTGCAACCCACTCCAGTATTCTTGCCTGGAGAATCCCATGGACAGATGGAGCCTGGTGGCCTACAGTCCATGGGGTCATAAAGATTCGGACATGACTCAAGTGACTTAGCACGCATGCTCATTTGCCAGAACTAAACACAGTATTCCAACCAAGGTCTGACCAAGGCAAAGGAGTGGGGTTCTTACCTTACCCATCACAGATACTTCTGTTAAGACTGGCTTTTTGGTAGCCACATCAAACTGCTAACTCTGGGGACCTCCCTGGTGGTCCAGTGGCTAAGATTCCATGGTCCCAATGCGAGGGGGCCTGGGTTGGATCCCTGGTCAGGGAACTAGATTCTGCATGCTACAGCTTAGACCTGGCACAGCCAAATAAACATTTTTTAAGAAGAAGAAGAAACAACAACAACAAAAACAAAAACTCTGCTAACTTTTACTGAGCTGATGCAGCCTCTAAAACACCAATACAGTATACTAACACACATATATGGAATTTAGAAAGATGGTAATGATAACCCTGTATGCGAGACAGCAAAAGAGACACAGATGTAAAGAACAGACTTTTGGACTCTGTGGGAGAGGGAGAGGGTGGGATGATTTGGGAGAATGGCATTGAAACTGTATACTATCATGTAAGAAACGAATCGCTAGTCGAGGTTTGATACAGGATACAGGATGCTTGGGGCTGGTGCACTGGGATGACCCAGAGAGATGATATGGGGAGGGTGTTGGGAGGGGGATTCAGGGTTGGGAACTCATGTACACCTGTAGCGGATTCATGTCAATGTATGGCAAAATCAATACAGTATTGTAAAGTAAAAATAAAAATAAATAAAATAAAGTAATAAAGTCAAAACTTAAAACCATTGTTTCTTACCAAGTAATGGGCTTCTGGAGAAGGAAATGGCAACCCACTCCAGTATTCTTGCCTGGAAAATCCTATGGACAGAGTAGCCTGGCGGGCTACAGTCCATGGGGTCACAAAGAGTCGGAAACAACGGAGTGACTAACAATAAAATGGGTTTCTCTGGTGGCTCAGATGGTAAAGAATCCACCTGCAATGCGAGAGACCTGGGTTTGATTCCTGGGTTGGGAAGATCCCCTGGAGAAGAGAACGGTTACCCACTCCAGTATTCTTGTCTGGAGAATTCCATGGACAGAGGAGTCTGGTGGGCTACAGTCCATGGGGTTGAAAAGAGTCAGATACAACTGAATGACTTTCACTTTGACAGTGTAGCTCTACAGGTTATCCAGACCTCTTCTGTTCCCCGACTCAAAGACCATCCATAAGCCTTACCCAGTAAACATAAAAGCATGAGAAATGGGTAAAGTTTTCTGTCTTGTACATTCCTTTGAGGAAGTTGAAAGTTATTTGATTTGCCCAAGATTCCTCAAAATACCCCAGGTCAAAAATTGTCATCTCAAAACATGATGCACCTTGGTGAGCTATTTCGTAAATCTTTATACCTCATGAAGGATATCTAGCACATTAAACCATTAAATGAATCCCATGTAATTAATATTATTAGTACAACATAGGAGACAGTCTGTCATCTGAACCACCTAATTCTGAAGCCCAGCCATATTTATAATGTTGACTCAGGACAGCTTATCCTAAGCCTTGCTTTCCTCCCCTAGAAAGGGGATAATACTCCCATCTTGCCATATTCTTCTATAAAGTGATTGACACAATGCCTGCCTGTGGAGGATGGGCAGTAAATGTTAATTTTCCCCACGCAGCACAGATTATTCCAGTTTGCACTCCACTTCCCTTAATAGATTCCAAGCTCTTAGAGAAGGGGCCTGGGACTTGCTTGTCTTCACATCCCTCAAACCCTCAACACCCAGCCTGAGTACACACACATTCCTCTTGAATATAAATGTGAGGATTTGGCTTCGAATTCAGTTGTATATTATACAGAAATAATTACATTTCTGTTCTGGCCTCTCAGTTTCAAAGGGATATTTTTAAATTCTCATAGAGTAGCTGAGATTACCTATTACTCATATATATATATATATATGAGAGAGAGAGAGAGACTATCCTCAAGTCTCAGGCAATTGTGTTCAAATGAGGCTCAAGCTCTCATCTATTCAGGAAAACAGGTTGGCACTGACATTTCTAATACTCTTAATGTTGGCCCAACTTTTAGCTCTATTTCTCTCCTCAAGTAATGGTGTTTCAAGACACAGCTAAAACAGGAGGGGCCAGAGTAGGCTCTGATGGGGAAAGCCAACCTCCGATATATCCAATTTCTGACCTATGGCTCAGTCAGCTCAAGGAAAGGTTTGTGGGTCCCCAATGCCTTCCCTGAGCAATAAAATTAAGAGAGTTCACTCCCACACGGCCTCAAGCAGGCTGAGGTAATTGTTACTGTTATGGCTTTAGCAATGTGAGTGGGAGAAGATGAGAATTCTGAAAGAGATTTATTTACTGCAAAGCATCCCAAATATCTCACTAATCTGCTTTTCATTTGGCAAACTTTTCCATCATTAAAAGTGCCATGCTCAGCTCTGCGGTTTATGACAAAGCAAAAGATGCCCTTGGGAGGCCAAGCAGCAAAATGGAAAGAACGTGGGCTCTGGAACGAGTTAGATGCGGGTTTGATTTCCAAGTGTGCTACTTACTTGCTCTGTGCCTGTGGGCAGTGTACCTTAGTCTGTAGAACCCCAGCCTCCTCAATGGTCAAGAGAAGATGATTCTCCTGTCCTGGTTTATGAATAAAGAGATCAGCTCGAGGCCCTTGGGCCCTATGTTTGTTTCTCCTTTAAGGTTCAATGGTCACCTGCAAAATGAAGATCATAATAGCATCAACTGCATACACTTTGTGATGAGGATTTAAATGGGCAAATGTATATAAACTGTTTAGAACAGAGTCTGGCATAGAGCAAGTGCTATGTAATTATTTGTTATCATCATTAACATTAAGGATTAAGTGACATGTGGAAAGAACACTTTGAATGAATGGTCTTTTGTACTTGCTACAAATGTGCTCAATGCATGCACACGAAAATATCTCTCATAACTAAGAACATTTCCTTGGGGCATGAAGAAACTCCTTGGTGGGAGGAACCTTTCAAAATTACACACTAAGAACTTGGGAGAAGGAGGGATCACATAGATCAAACCTGTTTACAGAGGAAACAGGCCGATAGAGGTAGAGGAGGAAAGCAGGGACAAGAGGCAGAGAAGGGAGCTTCCCTGGTCAGGTGCACAGTTAACACAAATGAAAATTCCAAGTCTCCTGATATCCTGATGACCCTCTTTTCCCCACATCATACTGCCTTTTAAGTGTAGTCTTGGTTAAGAAACACCTTCCTATAAACAGAGTTCAGATTTTTCAGGTGACCTCTGAGTCTCTCGGGTGAGAAGGCAATGGCACCCCACTCCAGTACTCTTGCCTGGAAAATCCCATGGACGGAGGAGCCTGGTAGGCTGCAGTCCATGAGGGTCGCTAAGAGTCAGACACGACTTTACTTTCACTTTTCACTTTCATGCATTGGAGAAGGAAATGGCAAGCCACTCCAGTGTTCTTGCCTGGAGAATCCCAGGGACGGTGGAGCCTGGTAGGAGGCCGTCTATGGGGTCGCACAGAGTCGGACATGACTGAAGCGACTTAGCAGCAGCAACAACAGCTGAGCCTCTCGGAGGCTTTAATAAAGTGAGAACAAGGAAAAGTGTGCTAGAATGGTTTAGGAAGATGCTGGGCATGTAAAGAGAGAGTATGGCTTTGCAACAAAACCCCAGCTCAGAGCAGAGACTATTTGCCTCAGTCTGGATAGTGAAACAGGGGCACTGCACCCAGATACTTGCCACCCACAAATCCAAATCCAGCAAGCTCAGTCTCCCATGGTTAATTTTTACTGTTGATTTTATGTTCCAGTTTAGATTTGTTTTGTTTTAAATGTACAGCATCACTGAGTTCCAGATGTCTTACTCCTTAGCCCTAGGACTGAGAATCCCTTCCAGCTGATTTGGTGAGCTCAAATGGAGAGCTACTTACCATGGAGGGAGGTAGAATATTCCCCTTCTGATTGGAAATACTAACTGGATTTCAATGGTACTCCTATGTTTCCTCCCCTTCCACCAGGGAGACAGATCTAAGCTAAGCCATTTTGCCTTTGAAAGCAATTTTCACATCTATAGCTAGGTTGTTCCCCTTCCCTCAATTAACAGAAGCCAAGAATACAAGAAAGAGAGCACAGAAAATAGAAGGGAAAGAATCAGCCCCGAGTTGAACACAAATATTGATATTTGGGGTTCCCTAAGCTTGCGTCTAGCTCTATTTTGTGCTGAGATTCTGGGCCTCTCTGGCAGCTAACAGATATTAGTCTGCTAGAAAATACCAGTAAGTATTTTCATGAGGAACCAAGGGGAGGACAAGATGACAGTCTTAATATAGTTTTGATGTTTCCCAGTTTGTCTATGGCCTACCTACCCTCATGGACTAAAACAAGAGAGTTGTCCTTCTAAAAATAAAGACAGAGTACTAACAATCCTGCCCTGCTTTGAGATCCAAAAGGGAGAAGACTGCATGTCCAGCTTCTGCCTGGCTCACATTTACAACTCTAAGAAAGAATCCAGAGGCGGAGGCAAGAATTGTACCAGGGGAGGCTGCCAACTGAGAGAAATCTGTGCCCCCTCTGAGGGCAGCCAGCCTGCCAACATGAAGGCTGAAGCAGAGGAGGAAGGAAACACATCATGGACCCACAGGAGGTGGAAAGAACTGGGGCACAAGGAGGAGACAACCCTTGGGACTTCGCTGGGAGTGGGTGAGGAGGTTTGTAATAGCCAAAGAGATAAAAAGTTTAAAATACTGGTTATTACCATTGATATGACCCCTTTTAAAACTCCAGGCTAGCATGGCCTGAGAAAATGGGTTGACACTGGTAACATCACCTCTTTCTGTTATCTCTCTGCAATTTAATCTGCACACAGTGTTGTAATGAGCATCCCTAGTGGGCTTTATTCATCCAGATGAATGCTCTCCTGATGCAGGAGTTCCCACTACAAGAAATATAATTCTTGATTCTTAGAATTTAATTATGTGCTACTCGTTGTATATTAAAGTAATTCAAACTACCATACCACAGGGGTATATGATTTGTATTACTTTTCTTATAAGTGAGACAGGCTGGTACAGAATTGTCCATTTTCTCACTCAGGCTCCTTTGCAACTAATCCCACAGGTTTGAGAAATAGCAGGTCAGGGCTAGAGGCACAGTGCGTGTCCATGAGAGAATTTCCCTGCAAACAAGCAATATAAAGAACAGTTAAATCAATTAAAACAAGGAGACCATTAGACTAACACATTGGCAGCCTACATAAAGTAACCAAAACCTAAGGCTGTAATGTCTCAAGGTTAAGAAAGTGAAACCTAACGATGACCAATCATAAATAACCAACTCAGCTTTTCCAAACAATGCAACTGCTTCAGCCACTCAGATAATTCCCTTCCTTTGCTTCCCTTGCCCTTCCCTGGTGGCTCAGAGGTTAAAGTGTCTGCCTGGAATGCAGGAGACCCAGGTTCAATCCCTGGGTTGGGAAGATCCCCTGGAGAAGGAAATGGCAACCCACTCCAGTACTCTTGCCTGGAGAATCCCATGGAAGGAGGAGCCTGGTAGGCTATAGTCCATGGGGTCGCAAAGAGTCGGACACAACTGAGCAACTTCACTTTCACTTTCTCTTGCTTCCCTTGCATCTTCTCTATAAAGTCTTTCTCCCAGCTCTGTATGTGGAGCATCCCAACCACTTCCCATTTGGTGCTGTCTGATTCGAATTGAATTTGCTAAAATAAACTCAAAATTTGAATATGCCTTAATTTATCTTTCCCTGGTGGCTTAGACAGTAAAGAATCTGCCTGAAATGCAGGAGACCTGGGCTTGATCCCTGGCTAGAGAAGATCCTCTGGAGAAGGAAATGGCAACCCACTCCAGTATTCTTGCCTGGAGAATTCCGAGGACAGAGAAGCCTTGGTAGGCCAGTCTATGGGGTGACAAAGAGTAGGACACAACTGAACAACCTTCATTTTCAGTTTATCTTTTGACAGAACTAAACAACATTAGTCCAGAAGATACTCCCCCAAAAAGCTTTAGCTAGAGCCTAGCCTTAACTTACTTGGGTCTCAGTTTCCTCAAGAGTTTAAAAAAAAAATTCTTGCAGCGAAACAGATTTCATATGCCTCCCTTTGGAGTTCCTGTGAGGGCCAAAAGAGAATATCTGAAACATTTTCTAACTGTAACTCACTGTAAGAATATGAGGTCAACTAGCCCATTGGAATAATGGAACTTCGTTTTCAGGTACATTAAAATACCTGCTTTCCTAACTGTGATTTACAATTTAATAGTTTATAAAATGCATCACTCCAGCTCCTAATGCGTAGGTGATGACATGAAGTACGAAGGCAAAGAAAAAGACCAAATCCCCTTCCATCATACTATCCAGGCAGTCCTAGCTCATATTAGAAATCTCTGTACATTCTAATATCCAATATTAAGCTTCCTTTTAGAGAGAAAAAAAATTATGTGCCAATACTAAGTGTTCTTGCCAGGTTATCTTAAATGACTGTGGGTGTCTTCTTAAGGCACCTCACCCATCAATGTGCCACCAACCTAGTGGAATGTGGCCGCACACAACAAAAGTGTGACTAGAGAGAAGCATCCATCTCATGAAAAAAAAAACTAGGGGCCTCTAGTGAATAGAAATTAAATTGGAGTCTGTGGGTGGTGACAGCAGAAGAAGTGGGTCATCATTTAAACCTCATTTCCTCCACAGTCTTATGTTAATAGAGACTCAACCACCAAAAAGTGAGTTTCCATATTGCCTAGGGAAAATAATGTCCAAATAATTTGAATATTTTTCAAATAACTTTCCTTAATACCCTATGCAACTGAGAAATCCCACAGGCTTGTAAATCTTAGCAAAGCCATTGTTTCCAACTCTAAACCCTGCCTTTGGGTTTGGCTTTCTCTCTTTCTTTATGGATGAATAACATTTTCAATCAAGCTGTTTTTCTTGTTACTCTGGGAACCAAGATCATTTTGCATAAACTTAATCCTCATTTTCAGGCTCTCCGACTTTACCTTCCCTTTTTCATCACTACTAGAACATGAGAGTCACACTCCAGACATCTCACAGGGTACAGGAGAGCTATGCTCTGCAGTGGGACAGTCACTTCTGAAGTCTTAAGAACAGGGTCACCTCAGAGAAGATGCTTCACACCTAAGCCAGGTTCTCACTAGTAGGAATCACATAAGACTTCACTTGAAACCCCTCTGCTATGAATGCTCTCCTGTCCACTTTCCCTAGTAGCTTCCCCAATAGTTCAGTGGGTAAAGAACCCACCTACAATGCAGGAGACCCCAGTTTGATTCCTGGGTTAGGAAGATCTGTTGGAGAAGGGGTAGGCTACCCACTCCAGTATTCTTTGGCTTCCCTTGTGGTTCAGCTGGTAAAAAATCTACCCGCAATGTGGGAGACTTGGGTTTGATCCCTGGGTTCAGAAGATCCCCTGGAGAAGGGAAAGGCTACCCACTCCAGTATTCTGGACTAGAAAATTTCATGGACTGTATACTCCATGGGGTTGCAAAGAGTCAGACATGACTGAGCGACTTTCACTTCACTTTAGTGAGAATGGCCCACTCCCCACCTTTGCCCCAACTAAAGTGTTTACAAGCTTCAATCACAGCACTTCAGTCATCTGCTTGCTTGTATTTCTGTCAACCCTCACCAGACTGAAGACTTTTATAAAGGCAGCACCTTTGTCTTATTTATTTAGGATTCCTCAGATCATGCTTGCCAATGTTTGGTATGTAATAGGCTGTAAAGAAGTGTCTGTTGAAGGATTAATTTAATTGACAAGCTGATTGATTAAATGAATGCCACAGATGAAAGCACCTTGTAAATCTCCCATCACTAGACAAATGTAAGTCATTATTACAAGGAATTCCATGGGTAAGCTTTGCACTTGAGGTAATTAGGCAATTGCTCAAAGTCAAGAGGTAATGGACCTTTTCATAGCATGCTTTGTTTTTGTTTATTTATTTAATCCAGACAGTTGCCAAGAATTTACATACCTTAAGATAATAACACACTAAAATAACAGCCCATGCATTAGAAATGCTGAGAAATACTTTCCTGGTTAAATTCAGTTCAGTTCAGTTGCTCAGTCGTGTCCGACTCTTTGTGACCCCATGAACCACAGCACACCAGGCCTCCCTGTACATCACTAACTCCTGGAGTTCACCCAAACCCATGTCCATCGAGTTGGTGATGCCATTCAACCATCTCATCCTCTGTCATCCCCTTCTCCTCCTGGTTAAATTAGCATTGTCCCTTAGAGACACAATGATGAAATAATAGACTTTAAGTTCCTCCTTAGGTACACACTGGTGTCCTGGGAAGACCATTAATGCTAATACCAACACAAAACATTGAGAGGACTGTCCTCAGGTGCCTATTTTGTTTTTACCAGTTTCTCTCAGTATGAGAGTACTTACAGGAAGTAGCTGGGTATTTCAGTTTTTTTTTTTTTTCTTTTTTCACAATTCAATTTATAAAACTTGGACATTAGCTATGTGTTGGCTAAATACAAGAGATGCAAACAAGGATTTCAAAGTGGCATGTGGGTTGCATGAAAGGGTCTTGACAAGATCACATACACCACAACCAACGTTGAATGAAATGCCATGAGACAAAGGCATTAAGTCCCCAGCGCTACGGGTCTAGAGGCAGAGAGACAGAACAGGCCACCGGAGAAGATCAGAAAAGACTCCACAGAGGAGGTGGTATCCGGATGAAAGGTAAGCTTTGGACAATCTATCAATCCACACAGACAGGGAGAACAGCATGATGGGGCTGCTGGGGGGCGGGAGGAGTGGCAGGATGGGGGGGATTCCAAGGAGGCACGATGCTCTACAGAAAGTACAGCAGCAGGGCCAGCTGCCTTCATTTCTTTACGTGTCCATTACATCTGCTCCTGGGATGCTCATCTGACTCTGGTAATAGCCAATTTGATATTAGCTGTATTCAATGTAAAATGACACTGATGTTATTATGGTAAATTCCTCTCCTTTCACAGCAGCAATAAACATTATCTTGAAGCAATGGATCAAATACTACATTTATATAATATCCCTAGAGAAATTATTCAAAATACATTTTGAGTATACTTTAATTACATTTTCTTTCATTTTTATTGAAACTCAAAACAAATACTTCTCAGCCTTTTCTGAAAATGATCTGTGCTTAGCATGTTAAAAATCTTTTAATTACTATAGCATAACATCTTGCCAAGTTCTTCATCATTTCATCCTTGCCAGATTCTGATGTCTAGTATTACAATTAACTTAACTTCTTTGGAATTTTATTTATATTTTATTTATAAATGTTTATTTATATTTACAATTTATTTATATTACATTTATTTACATTTACTTATTTTTAATTGAAGCATAACTGCTTTACTCTTTAAGATTTTTTAAGAGCTAGAAATGGGCATGTTTAACTGTATAAAATTTCCTAATTTCATCAAATTCTAAAACAGTCCCTTCAATCTGTGAAATTGGTTGAAATAAAGAATTGGTTTAATGGTATATCTCCCAAACTAATGTTTTATAGGATATTAATAGGTGTTTCATTAAAAAATGAGAAATATAAAAAAAAAACTCAGTATGAACCTAGAGCCTATTATACAGAATTAAGTCAGAAAGAGAAAGATAAATATTGTATTTTAACACATATATACAGAATCTAGAAAACTGAAGAATTTATTTACAGGGCAGCAATGGAGAAACAGACATAGAAAACAGACATTTGACATGGGGAAAGGAAAGGAGTAGGTAAAAAATAAGTAAACAAATAATGAGAAATACTAATGGAACAAAGTTAAGTAAACTTGTCCACATTTATGTGTGGAATTTAAAACATTCAACAAACCAATGAATAAAAACAAAAAGGAGACAGACTAGCAGAAACAGAGAATACACTGGTGGTTGCCAGTGGGGAGAGAGGAGGGAGACAGGCATTATTTATAAGCATAGGGGATTAAAAATGGGGTTATTATATTATGCGATTATAAGAAATTGTGTGTGTGAAACTTCTGAAAATTGTAAAGCATTGTAGAATTTAAAGAATTTTTCATTCAATAAAAAAATTTTTAAAAAAAATTATGTTTTTGAACTGTTCTTAGAGTAGTGATTCAATATCTGACAAAATAAAGGGTATATACACCTTTTCCAACTAGACACCTCAGGAATCTATGACTTTACTCCAACAATACTGCCTTTACTCAAAATATTTTTGAATACCTCTTAAAATTTCCATTAGTTTATGACACAGACTCAGTGATGACAAATTTTCATCATATTATAAGTAGATTTGGAGAATAGACAGACATTTAGAGCCAGATCAGGAGAATATGGTAAATGGTATTTTGGTCAACTGGAATCTCCCTGTCAAGTAATGATACCAACTTTCTGTATAACTTATGAAGTGGTTCCGAAATCAGTAAGACCAGAACTCAAAAGTACTTTAAATAATGGTGACATCATTAGAAAAGACAGCTTTCTCCAAAAAGAATGTGACAAATTAAGACTTTGTTATAAACACTGAGATGGTTGTTCAAAATAGTTTTCAATCTCATTTTTCACATTTTGTTCAAAAGTAACTTGCTAAAGCAAATTCTTAAAGAACTTGTTATATACTACCTAGCAAATGGGTTATTTCCCTTTTCAGTGTTGTTTGAAAGGAGAGATAAGGCTTGTTCTGTCTGCTCTGGCTCCCTCTCCTTTTCCAGGTAGAAAAAAAATCTGAAAGGATAACATATTTGAGAACAATATTCTGACAAGAGGTTAATATCCAAAATATATTATATAAGGAACACATGCAATTCAACATCAAAAAACAAACAAACCAATCAAAAACTGGGCAGAGGAGCTGAACAGACATTTTCCCAAAGAAGGCACACAGATGGCCAGCCGACACATGAAAAGATGTTCAAGATTGCTTTTCATCAGGAAAATGCAAATCAAAATGACAACGCAATACCAGCTCACACCCGTCAGAATGACTACCACCAAAAAAGACAACCAATAAACATGTAACAAGAAGTATATGAAAGGGAATCCTCACACATCATTGGTGGGACTGTGGACAACAGTATGGAGGCTCCTCAAGAAATTAAAAACAGAACTACCATACATTCCAGCAATGTATGAAACAAGGAAAACAAAAACACTAATTTGGAAAGATATATGTGTTCCAGTGCTTATTACAGCACTATTTAAATAGCCAAGATACAAAAGAAACCTAAGTGTCTGTACACAGACAAATGGATAAAGATGTGGGATATGACAAAAGTACAATGGAATATTGCTCAGAATATTTGATAAAAAAAAATATCAAATCTTATCATTTGCAACAGCATGGATGGACCTACATGGTATTATCCTAAGTGAAATAAGTTAGAGAAAGACAAATACCACATGATCTCACTTACATGTGGAATTTAAAAAACAAAAGCAAATAAACATGAAATGAAAACAGAATCATACATACAGAGAACAGGTGGTTGCCAGAAGGCAGGGGTGGGGAGGGAATGTGAAGCAGATGTAGAAGATAAGAAATACAAACCTCCAGTTACATGATAAATAAACCATGGGAATATAACAGCATAAGGAATATGATTAGTAATATTTAACAAGTTTATACATGGACAGATGGTTACTAGAGTTATCATGGTGATCATTTTATAATATATGCAGTGTCAAATTACTATGTAGTAAGGAGTACGTCAAGGCTGTATATCATCACCCTGCTTATTTAACTTCTATGCAGAGTACATCATGAGAAACGCTGGACTGAAGAAACACAAGCTGGAATCAAGATTGTCGGGAGAAATATCAATAACTTCAGATATGCAGATGACACCACCCTTATGGCAGAAAGTGAAGAGGAACTAAAAAAGCCTCTTGATGAAAGTGAAAGAGGAGAGCGAAAAAGTTGGCTTAAAGCTCAACATTCAGAAAACGAAGATCATGGCATCTGATCCCATCACTTCATGGAAAATAAATGGGGAAACAGTAGAAACAGTGTCAGACTTTCTTTTTTTGGGCTCCAAAATCACTGCAGATAGTGACTGCAGCCATGAAATTAAAAGACACTTACTCCTTGGAAGAAAAGTTATGACCAACCTAGATAGCATGTTGAAAAGCAGACACATTACTTTGCCGATTAAGGTCCATCTAGTCAAGGCTATGGTTTTTCCAGTGGTCAGGTATGG
Source organism: Aepyceros melampus (assembly GCA_006408695.1). NCBI lineage: Eukaryota > Metazoa > Chordata > Mammalia > Artiodactyla > Bovidae > Aepyceros > Aepyceros melampus. Next base: position 331,783 of record SJXQ01011101.1, on the reverse strand, counting down.
ATGTGAGAGTTGGACTGTGAAGGCTGAGTGCTGAAGTACTGATGCTTTTGAACTGTGGTGTTGGAGAAGACTCTTGAGTCCCTTGGAGTGCAAGGAGATCCAACCAGTCCATTCTGAAGGAGATCAACCCTGGGATTTCTTTGGAAGGAAGGATGCTAAAGCTGAAACTCCAGTACTTTGGCTACCTCATGTGAAGAGTTGACTCATTGGAAAAGACTTTGATGCTGGGAGGGACTGGGGGCAGGAGGAGAAGGGGATGAGAGAGGATGAGATGGCTGGATGGCATCACTGACTCGATGGACATAAATCTGAGTGAACTCTGGGAGTTGGTGATGGACAGGGAGGCCTAGTGTGCTGCAATTCATGGGGTCGCAAAGAGTCTGACACGACTGAGCGACTGAATTGAACTGAATATTCCAATTATAACAATATTTTAAAATATCCCTACCGCTTACTGTTAAAGACACATCTGGAGGAGAAGGGGAAAGACAGAGGATGTGATGGTGGATGACATCACTGACTCAATAGACATGAGTTTGAGTAAACTCCAGGAGTTGGTGATGGACAGGAAGGCCTGGTGTGCTTCAATTCATGGGATCGCATATATGCAGATGACACCACCCTTATGGCAGAAAGTGAAGAGGAACTAAAAAAGCCTCTTGATGAAAGTGAAAGAGGAGAGCGAAAAAGTTGGCTTAAAGCTCAACATTCAGAAAACGAAGATCATGGCATCTGATCCCATCACTTCATGGAAAATAAATGGGGAAACAGTAGAAACAGTGTCAGACTTTCTTTTTTTGGGCTCCAAAATCACTGCAGATAGTGACTGCAGCCATGAAATTAAAAGACACTTACTCCTTGGAAGAAAAGTTATGACCAACCTAGATAGCATGTTGAAAAGCAGACACATTACTTTGCCGATTAAGGTCCATCTAGTCAAGGCTATGGTTTTTCCAGTGGTCAGGTATGGATGTGAGAGTTGGACTGTGAAGGCTGAGTGCTGAAGTACTGATGCTTTTGAACTGTGGTGTTGGAGAAGACTCTTGAGTCCCTTGGAGTGCAAGGAGATCCAACCAGTCCATTCTGAAGGAGATCAACCCTGGGATTTCTTTGGAAGGAAGGATGCTAAAGCTGAAACTCCAGTACTTTGGCTACCTCATGTGAAGAGTTGACTCATTGGAAAAGACTTTGATGCTGGGAGGGACTGGGGGCAGGAGGAGAAGGGGATGAGAGAGGATGAGATGGCTGGATGGCATCACTGACTCGATGGACATAAATCTGAGTGAACTCTGGGAGTTGGTGATGACAGGGAGGCCTAGTGTGCTGCAATTCATGGGGTCGCAAAGAGTCTGACACGACTGAGCGACTGAATTGAACTGAATATTCCAATTATAACAATATTTTAAAATATCCCTACCGCTTACTGTTAAAGACACATCTGGAGGAGAAGGGGAAAGACAGAGGATGTGATGGTGGATGACATCACTGACTCAATAGACATGAGTTTGAGTAAACTCCAGGAGTTGGTGATGGACAGGAAGGCCTGGTGTGCTTCAATTCATGGGATCGCAAAGAGTCGGACACAACTGAGTGACCGAACTGAACTGAACTGAACCTAAACTAATATAATTGCATACATCAATTGTTTCAACTATTTTTAAAAAAAGGTTTTCCAGAAATGAAAATAAGTGAGTAAGTGATAGTTGCTCAGTCATGTCCAACTCTTTGCAACTCCAAGGACTGTAGCCTGCCAGGCTCCTCTGTCCATGGAATTCTCCAGGTAAGGTGGAGCAAAAACTACTTGTTGCTTACAGCAGGTGTTCCCAACCTCCAGGATCTAATACCTGATGATTGAGATGAAGCTGACTTAATAATAATATAAATAAAGTGCACAATAAGTGTAATGCACTGGAATAATCCCAAAGCTATCCTGAACCCCAGTCTGTAGAAAAACTGTCTTCCACAAAACCAGTGCCTGGTGCCAAGAAGACTAGGGACCACTCATCTACAGAATATCTATTCTTTTCTTCTTTCTCAGTAGCAGAATTCAGTTTTGTTGGAACCCTAATACATTTAGCTAAAACAAAAACATTTCCCCACCTCCTTTGTGGTTGCTATAGTTACAGGGCAGAGTTCTGGCCTAAGAAATAAAGGCAGTAAAATTTCCTAAAGAAGAACAGAATCAATTGGTAGTGCTGCATTCTACTAAAGCATGGGCACAATGCTGAGATGCTGGGGGTGGGATTACCATTCTACAAACTTATGGTTACTAAAGAAGAAAGGTAGAGAAGAGAGAAATTAGGAGATTGGGGTTGACATCAGTCAATCAGTCACTCAGTCATGTCCTATTCTTTGTGACCCCATGGACTGCAGCACACCAGGCCTCCCTGTCCTTCACCAACTCCCAGAGCTCACTTAAACTCATGTCCATCAAGTTGGAGATGCCATCCAACCATCTCACCTTCTGTTGTCCCCTTCACCTCCTGCCTTCAATCATCCCCAGCATAAGGGTCTTTTCCAACAAGTCAGTTCTTTGCATCAAGTGGCCAAAGTATTGGAGGTCCAGCTTCAGCATCAGTCCTTCCAATGAATATTCAGGACTGATTTCCCTTAAGATTGACTGGTTTTATCTCCTTGCTGTTCAAGAGACTCTCAAGAGTCTTCTCCAACACCACAGTTTAAAAACATTAATTCTTTGGCACTCAGCTTTCTTTATGGTTCACGTTCATACATGACCACTGGAAAAAACCATAGCTTTGATTAGACGGACCTTTGTCGGCAAAGTAATGTCTCTGCTTTTTAATATGCTGTCTAGGTTTGTCAAAGCTTTTCTTCCAAGGAGCAAGCGTCTTTTAATTTCATGGCTGCAGTCATCATTTGCAGTGATTTTGGAGTCCAAGAAAATAAATGTGTCACTGTTTCCATTTTTTCCCCATCTATTTGCCATGGAGTTATGGGACTGGATACCATGATCTTAGTTTTTTGAATGTTGAGCCAATTTTTCACTCTCCTCTTTCACTTTCATTAAGAGGCTCTTTAGTTCCTCCTCACTTTCTGCCATAAGGGTGGTGTCATCTGCATATCTGAGGTCATTGATCTTTCTCCCTGCAATCTTGATTCCAGTTTGTGCTTCATCCAGCCTGGCATTTCACATGATGTACTCTGCATATAAGTTAAATAAACAAATGAGGGCTTGACATACACACTGCTATATATAAAACAGGTAGTTAACAAGGACATAGGGTATAACACAAAGAACTCAACTCAATATTCTGTAATAACCTAAATGGGAAAAAAATCTGAAAAAAAATAGGGACATATATATGAATAACTGAATTGCTTTGCTGTAAGCTGAAGCTAACATAAAAATCAACCACACTCCACTATAAAATTTTTTAAATGTAATGAAAAATATAAAATAAGTGACAAGGAGACAACATAGGGAATATAGTCAATATTTCATAATAACTGTAAACAACAGGATACAGGATGCTTGGGACTGGTGCACAGGGATGATCCAGAGAGTTGATATGGGGTGGGAGGTTCAGGATTGGGAACTCATGTACACCTGAGACAGATTCATGTCAATGTATGGCAAAACCAATACAGTATTGTAAAGTAAAAATAAAAATTATAAAAAGAAAAACTGTAAACAGAGTATAACTCAACTTCCCTGGTAGCTCAGATGGTAAAGAGTGTGCCTGCAACGCAGGAGACTCAGGTTCAATCCCTGGGTCAGGAAGATTCCCTGGAGGAAGAAACGGCAACCCATTCCAGTATTCTTGCCTGGGAAATCCCATGGACAGATTGCAAATCACTATATTGTACACCTGTAACATATGATATTGTATATCAGTTATATTCAATTAAAAAAATAGTAGGGAGAGACCAAGAAGAGTGCAGCCAGTTAGGAACTCCAGGACACAGACACTGAATCACAGTTAGGAGTGCAACTTTGGGGTTATTGGGAGGGTGAAGATCAAAAGTGGGTTGGAGGGTGGTGAGGGTTGAGCCACAAAATCCTTCAGATTTTCTCATTTGAAAATTTGACCACTCTTATGAAAAGAAAGAGGGAAGAAGGCAGTATTAAACAGGAGAAGCCTTGCATTGAAATGCCTATCTGACAAAAATCTCAGCAAACCCAATGGGACCCTCCAGAGTGGAGATTGTCCATCTGATGAGTCCTATTTTGCACAGAAATGGCCATGCGCAAGTGCCTCCTGCTACGTTCAGGCATTCCTTGGGGGCTGCCTGGGAAAACTGTGGCCCTGGATGGAAAGTTGAGGCGGATCCTGAAAGCATTACATTTGGAATCTCTCAAGATGGGAAATTCTTTTCTGAAAGAAGATTGAAGCAGTGGGCCTGCACAGCACCACCACAGTGAAGAGTTCAGTCCTAACATCCTTAATCTGGGACTGCTGCTGGCAATGTCCCATCTCACTGGGTGAGGAAAATGAAACCACTCATTTATTCAGTTCTCCATCTGGGGATTTCAGTTCTCTTGGCTTCTATAAATGATCAACCCAGATTACACTGGGCGAGACTCCAGTTAACAGTGAATTAGGTGCCAGGGGAACTGTGCCATTCACCACAATTGTACCATTCACCACAATTCCAGGCCATAAGAGCTCCAGTCAATGAAACAACAGCCTAAGAGCAATGCTGTCACCAGGCAAATATGAGCACCAGTTTTCCAGGAGAATTTTAGTGACAACAAGTTGAATAATTACTTGCAAAAACAGAAATAATAGGCTTAATGAATATCTGCTTAGAGGGACTGATGTTTGGACCTTACTGCAAGGATTTTCAGACAGCTACTCACATTAAGGAAATTATACTGTTTCCTTACTTCTGGATTCTTAACCACATTGTTGGTGGCTGAAGTGCTACAAGTCTGACTTCCAGAGAGCCTTAGAAAGCACTCTTTAACCTCTCTGGACTTCAAATTCCTTTTCACAAAATGAGGAGGTGGATGATGTACCACTGCAAGTATTGAATAAACAGAAAGGATTGAAGGCGCAGAATGGGTTACACAGGTGATGGAAAAGCTGAGAGTCGAACAGGAAATGATGGCATAACCCAGATGTTAGCAACACCAGGAAGCCAATCCCACCTTTAGGCTGCAGAACAAAGAAAAGAGGTAGTACTCCTGGAACTCAGGAGAGTCCATGAGCCAACAGAGCTGGAACCATGGACAGCCTATACAGTGGGAGCTGGAGCCACAGGGAAAATTCACCTGCTGCCAGAGCCTCAGCCCAGGGTAGAAGGAAGAGGGAAGTTACCCTGGCTTCTCCCAATCTCCCTCCTCCAGGCTCTCATCAGGGCCTCCAGTGGCTCAACTCAGTGAGAAGCCATCAAACACAGGAATTTGGTAAACCATAGCCTCTAGAGGTGCCCTGCAGCAACCTCTGTAGTTCTTCATGATAGAGAACACAAGAGGGGAAGAACAAACAGGGAACCCAGGCAGAGCAGGTCCAAGACCACCACAATCTAGATCAAACACATCCACACTTCTTCAGAAGTAGGTCACAAGAAGACAAAAACATAATTGGGAAGACTGCCTGAACTGTTGATAATGCATGCATGTGTGCTAAATCACTTCATTTGTATCTGACTCTTTGTGACCCTATGGACTGTAGCCCACTAGGCTCCTCTGTCCATGGGATTCCCTATGTAAGAATACTATAGTGGGTTGCCATTTCCTCCTCCAATGGATCTTCCAGACCCAGGGACTGAACCTGCCTGGTAGCTAGAGAAGATGAATGATTATCATATAAACATGGAACTTAACTCAGAAATAAGGCAAATGCATGCCAAGGCATTATTCATACTCATAATCTCTTGATTCATCACACAGTTCTGGTGTAACGAGCTGAATTCAGATAGTTCAAAAATCACATATTTAATAAAACTCATTTCCATTATATCTGCTAGCATGATTCTGGGTCTGCCATTCATTCGGCAAGAGCTCATGTGTATGTGTGTGATTTTGTTTGGCCATTTTTCAAAGTTAATCAAAAGCTCCAGGCAGCCAGGACCCAGAGGCTGGGTGGCTGTGCTGCTCTTAGCACCTCTTACTGGATGCTGGGCCAGGATGCCACAATTCCTTCTGATTTAATGGTCCCCATTTCTCTAGCCTAAGAGCACTCTCCATGATGAAAGGCTCCTAGAAGCTTTGAGGAGGTCATGTATCTGTCACTCGTTCACTCAGTCATGCCAACACTATCAACCTTCACCAGCAAGGGGTTACTGCTCTTGGCTAGGAAGTTCTTGAAGCCTCTTTCTTACAGTCATGCAAACAAACCATAAGGGAGCTCAAAACCGTTGAGAACATCCTAGAGCCAGAAGCACCTATCCATCTCCAGCCCTTTGGGGGACCAGATTTCTAAAGTGAAATCTTTGGCAATTAGAGCTAGACAAAAGTTAAACTCCTCACCTCCTTGCGCAACCATCATCCTGGTTGGTTGTGTGGAAGGCTGCTGGACACTGCAGGTCAGCCAGCTATACTAAAGGCACATAGTTGAAGCCTAGCAATTCTGTGTTTCATGAGTATCAATTTAACATCCCTCCAAAAAAGTATGAGTTAAAAAATGATCCATGTAAATATGAACTCATGTTTTTCTCCATTTGCTCAAGGAAAGAGCATAATTCCATAATTAAAAAGCCCCTATTTTCATCTTTCAGATTCTTCTCCTCTGAATTCAGAGTTCCAACCAAGGGTGACATAGTAATTGAGGCTCCAGGAGGGCAATACAGTAGCTGAGTGGAGAGTATCACAGTTCAGCCTTAGCTCAATAAAGCCAACCCAGCAAAAACAGGAGCGCTTACTACTGAGATAACAGACAAACAGAATTTTCCTCATGACTTAAAAAATATACTCTTTTTTAAACTTAAATGCTCTTGCACAGCAAAGGAAACCAAAAACAAGAAGAAAAGACAACCCTCAGAATAGGAGAAAATATTTCGAAATGAAGCAAATGACAAAGGATTAGTCTCCAAAATAGACAAACAGCTCATGCAGCTCAATTAAAAAAGAAAAAGAAAAAGAAAAAAAACCCAATCAAAAAGTGGATTCAGTTCAGTTCAGTTCAGTTCAGTGGCTCAGTCGTGTCCGACTCTTTGCAACCCCATGAATCACAGCACGCCAGGCCTCCCTGTCCATCACCATCTCCCGGAGTTCACTCAGAATCACGTCCATTGAGTCCATGATGCCATCCAGCCATCTCATCCTAGGTCATCATCCCTCCCAGCATCAGAGTCTTTTCCAATGAGTCAACTCTTCGCATGAGGTGGCCAAAGTACTGGAGCTTCAGCTTTAGCATCATTCCTTCCAAAGAAATCCCAGGGCTGATCTCCTTCAGAATGGACTGGTTGGATCTCCTTGCAGTCCAAGGGACTCTCAAGAGTCTTCTCCAACACCACAGTTCAAAAGCATCAATTCTTCGGCGCTCAGCCTTCTTCACAGTCCAACTCTCACATCCATACATGACCACAGGAAAAACCATAGCCTTGACTAGACGGACCTTAATCGGCAAAGTAATGTCTCTGCTTTTCAATATGCTATCTAGG
>SJXQ01011101.1:156952-324091 GCA_006408695.1 Aepyceros melampus | reverse complement strand
CTTGACTAGATGGACCTTTGTTGGCAAAGTAATGTCTCTGCTTTTCAATATGCTATCTAGGTTGGTCATAACTTTCCTTCCAAGGAGTAAGCGTCTTTTAATTTCATGGCTGCAGTCACCATCTGCAGTGATTTTGGAGCCCAAAAATATAAAGTCTGACACTGTTTCCACTGTTTCTTCATCTATTTCCCATGAAATGATGGAACCAGATGCCATGATCTTCGTTTTCTGAATGTTGAGCTTTAAGCCAACTTTTTCACTCTCCTCTTTCACTTTCATCAAGAAGTTTTTTAGTTCCTCTTCACTTTCTGCCATAAAGGTGGTGTCATCTGCATATCTGAGGTTATTGATATTTCTCCCAGCAATCCTAACTCCAGCTTGTGCTTCATCCAGCCCAGTGTTTCTCATGAGGTACTCTGCATCTAAGTTCAATAAGCAGGGTGACAATATACAGCCTTGATGTACTCCTTTTCCTCTTTGGAACCAGTCTGTTGTTCCATGTCCAGTTCTAACTGTTGCTTCCTCACCTGAATACAGGTTTCTTAAGAAGCAGGTCAGGTGGTCTGGTATGCCCATCTCTTTCAGAATTTTCCACAGTTTATTGTGATCCACACAGTCAAAGGCTTTGGCATAGTCAAGAAAGCAGAAATAGATGTTTTTCTGGAACTCTCTTGCTTTTTCCATGATCCAGCGGATGCTGGCAATTTGATCTCTGGTTCCTCTGCCTTTTCTAAAACCAGCTTGAACATCTGGAAGTTCACGGTTCAGGTATTGCTGAAGCCTGGCTTGGAGAAAGCATTACTTTACTAATGTGTGAGATGAGTGCAATTGTGCGGTAGTTTGAGCATTCTTTGGCATTGCCTTTCTTTGGGATTGGAATGAAAACGGACCTTTTCCAGTCCTGTGGCTACCACTGAGTTTTGCAAATTTGCTGGCATATTGAGTGCAGCCCTTTCTCAGCATCATCTTTCAGGATTTGAAAGAGCCCAACTGGAATTCCACCACCTCCACTAGCTTTGTTCGAATGTGGTCCACTGGAGAAGGGAATGGCAAACCACTTCAGTATTCTTGCCTTGAGAACCCTATGAACAGTATGAAAAGGCAAAATGATAGGATACTGAAAGAGGAACTTCCCAGGTCGGTAGGTGCTCAATATGTTACATGAGAAAAGTGGAGAAATAACTCCAGAAAGAAAGAAGGGAGGGAGCCAAAGCAAAAACAATACCCAGTTGTGGATGTGACTGGTGATAGAAGCAAGGTCCAATGTTGTAAAGAGCAGTATTGCATAGGAACCTGCAATGTTAGTTTCACGAATCAAGCCAAATTGGAAGTGGTCAAACAGAAGATGGCAAGAGTGAACGTCAACATTCTAGGAATCAGCGAACTAAAATGGACTGGAATGGGTGAATTTAACTCAGATGACCATTATATCTACTACTGTGGGCAGGAATCCCTTAGAAGAAATGAAGTAGCCATCATGGTCAACAAAAGAGTCCAAAATGCAGTACTTGGATGCAATCTCAAAAATGACAGAATGCTCTCTGTTCATTTCCAAGGCCAACCATTCAATATCACAGTAATCCAAGCCTATGCCCCAACCAGTAATGCTGAAGAAGCTGAAGTTGAACAGTTCTATGAAGACCTATAAGACCTCTTAGAACTAACACCCAAAAAAGATGGCCTTTTCATTATAGGGAACTGGAATGCAAAAGTAGGAAGTCAAGAAACACCTGAAGTAACAAGCAAGTTTGGCCTTGGAATATGGAATCAAGCAGGGCAAAGGCTAATAGAATTTCCCAAGAGAACGCACTGGTCATAGCAAACACCCTCTTCCAAGGAATAGTAGGCCCCCACATATGCACTGAAGGTCTGACAAAGTGAACTTCATTGGTGGGTACCTTCCAGAAAGAGGGCAGTAAGATAAAAGTTGCTGACTACAGTGATCTTTAATGCCAGGGCTGACATGTAAAGATTGTTCTGTATTTGGAGAGATTCAGAAATGGAAGATTCAGAGAAGACAAATTGGGAATGAAACAGAAGTAGCGTGAAACAAAATAATATGCAAAAAAAAACAAAAACAAAACAGGGCTCAATATTCTGAATTCATACACCTTATAAAATGAATATACAAAATGTTTCTATATAGATCTGAATATAAATTAAATTATTATAGCTACATACTTAGAGAATTATAAAAATTCAACACCAGAAGTGATCTTATAGGCACTCTCTCATAACTCTTGATGGACAAAAAGTTGTTGCTGAGAAATGGGAAAACGTCAATCTTTTCTCCCTCTCTGGTTTTCTTGGTAATAAACAGTCTGTACTTTAATAGAAAGAACAAAGACGGCCTGAATATGAACTAATCCTCTGGGATGTGGAGATCAAGTCCATTTCATGATTGTATTGATTGTGGGTGTCTCTAATGACTCAACTGGGGTTCCCTGGTGGCTCAGTGGTTATAAAAAAAAAAAAAAGACATCTGAAATGCAGGTGCCCCAGGAGACTCGGGTTTGATCCCTGGGTTGAGAAGATCTCTTGGAGAAGAACATGGCAACCCATTCCAGTATTCTTGCCTGGCAAATCCCATGGACAGAGGAGTCTGGTGGGCTACGGTCCATAGCGTTGCAAAGAGTCAGACAGGGCTGAAAGGACTTAGAACGCACGCACGCACGCACGCACACTTGCACTAATGATTCAACAGTAAGCCTCTCTCTTGGCTTCTGTGCATTCTCCGTGGCTCTGAGCCTCTCTTTTCCACCCTCCGCCTGTGCATTGCTCACGTAACATGTGATCTGGGCCCAGAGATCTGGCGGATTTGAGCAAGGGCCTTTGCTGCAGCTTATGAGTATGTAAGTTGTTAATTTACTAGATCAAAGAATGGAAAAACCTACAGGCCATACCCTTAATGTTCCGCATCAAAAGCAAGTACATAAGAATGGAGTATGATGAGTCAGAAACAGCATTAACAGCACTCATTTCATTAAAGTACTGTGAACTGACGAAAGAGATTAAGTGGAGAATTCTTTCCAAGGATAAAAAGGATCCTGGGGAGTACAAATACCTAAGATAGAAAGAAATACAAATATTCATTTAGAACTAGGATTTGTTGTTGTTTAGTTGCTAAGTCCTGTTAGACTCTTTTTGAGATCCCATGGACTGTAGCCCCCAGGCTCTTCTGTTCACGGGACTTTCCAAGCAAGAATGCTGGAGTGGGTTGCCATTCTCTTCTCCAGGGAATCTTCCTGACCCAGGGATTGAACCCACGTCTCCTGCATTGGCAGGTAAATTCTTTACCACTGAGCCACCAGGGAAGCCCAGAACTAGGATAGGCACTTTAAAAAAAAAAAGTGTGTTCTAGATATATTTATCGAAAATTAGGCGAAAATGACTTTTGGTTATTTATCATTTATCATTAGTTAAAATGTCAAATAGCAGTACTCTTAATTACTAAACTCTGTGATAATGAAGTATTTTTAGAAATGATATGCTTTTCTATTATTTACAATTCAGGGCATCATTAAGAATAGCATATTTGGACAATGACAACTGGATCTGGTTATGATATTTTTGCCAAACTGGGTGACACCACAACATAAGTTAGATTGACTTGTGATTATTGTAAAGGTCTTTTCTTTCCCCCCACTTTATTTCTATTTAAACAACTGTGGAAAGGAAAATTAAAATGCATAAACAATTTATCCTAGAACATTTGTAGGAAATCTTTCCTAATGTTGGCGGCCTTTTTCTGTCCATTTGTTCCATGAAATGCAATAGCAATGTTGGATAAAGAACTACATGTGTCAGTACTATTTTAGCCATTACGCCTTAGGTGCAATAGATTTTCTCATTTGAAATCCATGTTATTATGTGCATTCGTGGCATGGCACTCCTGTGAGCAATCATCACTGAATGTCTACAATAGGCTTATAATGAGACACATATTTATGTTAGCACAATAATTTTTTTTTTTCTAATTGAAGTCACAGTCTCCTTTTTCAGATCTCTAGGCTGAAAAAAAGTCATGCTTTCTCTAAAAATCCTAATAATCCTAAGACACATCCCCATATGTTGATAGCAGATTGCTTGGATAAAGGCAGATCTTATAAGTGTTTATAAATAATCAGTGTATATGATGAGTAAGTGAATGAGAGACCGCCTCTACTATTTTTAAAAAGTAATAAAATGTGAATATGTCCACAAATTTCCACCGTAATTAGAGGACAAAACAATGCTTTTTGAAGTTGAAAGGTTTAAAATATCAATAGGAAATGACAACCCACTCCAGTGTTCTTGCCTGGAGAATCCCAGGGGTGGGGGAGCCTGGTAGGCTGCTGTCTCTGGGATCGCACAGAGTCAGACATGACTGAAGCGACTTAGCGGTAGCAGCAAAACACAAACAATTTAATTTTTAAAATTTAATTAAAAATTCACATCAGAGGATCTGAATACACATTTTTTTTTTTTAAGTAAGACATAGAGATGGCCAACAGACACAAAAAAAGATACTCAACATCACTAATCATCAGGGAAATGTACATTAGAACCCAATCAACAGACTGACAGAAAACATATGCAAAGCATACATCTGATAAAGGACTTTTATCCAAAAATTATAAAGACTTAAAATCAGATTGCTGTCATATTGTTGAGTTTTAAGAGTTCTTCATTTCACCAAAGAAGATATACAAATGGAAAATAAGCATGTGAAAAGATTCTCCATATTATATATCATCAGTTCAGTTCAGTCACTCAGTCGTGTCTGACTATTTGCGACCCCATGAACCGCAGCACGCGAGGCCTCCCTGTCCATCACCAACTCCCAGAGTCCACCCAAACTCATGTCCATTGAGTCAGTGATCCATCCAACCACCTCATCCTCTGTTGCCCCTTCTCCTCCTGCCCTCAATCTTTCCCAGCATCAGGGTCTTTTCAAATGAGTCAGCTCTTCACATCAGGTGGCCAAAGTATTAGAGTTTCAGCTTCAACATCAGTCCTTCCAATGAACACCCAGGACTTATCTCCTTTAGGATGGACTGGTTGGATCTCCTTGCAGTCCAAGGGACTCTCAAGAGTCTTCTCCAACACCACAGTTCAAAAGCATCAGTTCTTCTGCGCTCAGCTTTCTTTATAGTCCAACTCTCACATCCATACATGACTACTGGAAAAACCATAGCCTTGACTAGACGAACCTTTGTTGGCAAAGTAATATCTCTGCTTTTTAATATACTGTCTAGGTTGGTCATAACTGTCATCAGGGACATGCAAATCAAAACAATAAGATACCACTACACCCCAATGAGAATGGCTGATATCTGAAACACTGACAACACCAAATGCTGGTAAGGAAGTAGAGCAATAGGAACTCTCATACATTGCTCTTAGGAGTAGAAAATAGTACAGCCATATTGGAAGATAGTTTCATAGTTTCTTACAAAACTTAATATACTCTTACCATAAAATACAACAATCATACTCTTTGGCATTTACCCAAAGGAACTGAAAACTTATATCCACACAAAAATCTGTACAAGGATGTTTATAGCAATTTTACTCATAATTGTCAAAACTCGGAAGCAACCAAGATGTTCTTTAACAGATGAATGGATAATAACTGTGGTACAACCAGACAGTGGGAATATTAACACTGCAAAGAAATGAGATATCAAGCTATGAAAAGACATGGAGAAACATTAAATGAATATTACAAAATGAAAGAAGTCTACCTGAAAAGGCTACATACTGTATGATTCCAATTTTCAGACATTCTAGAAAAAAGCAGAGTATGACAACAGTAAAAAGATCAGCAGTTGCCAGGCTTTGGGGAAGGAAAAGTAATGAATTAGGTAGAGCACAGAGGATTTTTAAGGACAGTGAAAATACTGCTTTGAAACTATAATGGTAGAATCGTGTCAGACACTTATCCAGACCCATAGAATATATACCAAAGGTGAACTATAATATAAACCATGGACTTGAAAAGATTATGCTTCATCAGTGAAATTTCATCATTTAATAAATGTCCCACTCTGGTGGGAGATGGTGAAAATGGTGGAAGCTATGCAAGTATAGGGGCAAGGATTATTTGGGAAATCCTAGGAAGTCCTCCCTCTCAATTTTAAAGTGCTCTAAAAATATAAAGTTTAAGAAAAATAAAGATAGGGCTCCTGTCTCCTAGTCTCTGTGAGAGAGAAGTAGTCTAACTTCCAAAGCACCAATTAGCAAACACAGATGGTCTGATCACATAGACTACCCTCTTCAACATCCTCTAGTACTTTCTCAGTTGCTCACACCAGTGCTTAAAAACTCTCCTGCCCAGGACTTCGCTGGTGGACAGTGGTTAAGAATCTACCTTGCAATGCAGGTGATGTGGGCTCAATTCCTGGTTGAGGAATTAAGATGCCACATGCCATGGAGCAACTAAAGAGTTTGTCTGCCAGAACTAAAGAGTCCCTGTACCACAAGGAAAGATCCTGCATGATGCAACGAAGATCCTTCATGCTGCAAATAAGAACAGACACAAACAAATAAATATTCTAAAAAAACAACTTTCCTGTCTGTTAAATACCATAAATTACTGCTACTGTTTCTTTTAAATATAGCTAGAATGATTTTTTAAATACCAGAAATTTTTAGAGCATATTGGATACAACATATAGAAAAAGTTTTGTGTAATCTCTTTCAAAATTTATATGTGTAAATTTGGTGTAAGCTGTGAAGTAGCTAGGAAATATTTTACTAATTGCATGATAAAATAATAATACAGATTTCATCAGTTATTTAATTGACCAAATAATACAATTTAGTCAATTACATTTTTCCATAAGATATTTAACAATTCCTAATGCCTATGACCTGCCTCTTGAGAAACCTGTATGCAGGTGATGAAGCAACAGTTAGAACTGACATGGAACAACAGACTGGTTCCAAATAGGAAAAGGAGTACGTCAAGGCTGTATGTCGCCCTGCTTATTGAACTTAGATGCAGAGTACCTCATGAGAAATGTTGGACTAGAAGAAACACAAGCTGGAATCAAGATTGCTGGGAGAAATATCAATAACCTCAGATATGCAGATGACACCACCCTTATGGCAGAAACTGAAGAGGAACTAAAAAGCCTCTTGATGAAAGTGAAAGAGGAGAGCGAAAAAGTTGACTTCAAGCTCAACATTCAGAAAACGAAGATCATGGCATTCGGTCTCATCACTTCATGAGAAATAGATGAAGAAACAGTGGAAACAGTGTCAGACTTTATTTTGGGGGGGCCTCCAAATTCACTGCAGATGGTGACTGAAGCCATGAAATTAAAAGACGCTTACTCCTTGGAATAAAACTTATGACCAACCTAGATAACATATTCAACAGCTGAGACATTACTTTGCCGACTAAAGTCCGTCTAGTCAAGGCTATGGTTTTTCCTGTGGTCATGTATGGATGTGAGAGTTGGACTGTGAAGAAGGCTGAGAGCCGAAGAATTGATGCTTTTGAACTGTGGTGTTGGAGAAGACTCTTGAGAGTCCCTTGGACTGCAAGAAGATCAAACCAGACCATTCTGAAGGAGATCAACCCTGGGATTACTTTGAAAGGAATGATGCTGAAGCTGAAACTCTAGTACTTTGGGCACCTCATGCGAAGAGTTGACTCATTGGAAAAGACTCTGATGCTGGGAGGGATTAGAGGAAGGAGGAGAAGGGGATGACAGAGGATGAGATGGCTGGATGGCATCACTGACTCGATGAATGTGACTCTGAGTGAGCTCTGGGAATTGGTGATGGACTGGGAGGCCTGGCGTGCTGTGATTCATGGGTTCACAAAGAGTCGGACATGATTGAGTGACTGAACTGAATTGAACTGAATGCCTATGATGCAAAGAAATAGAGGAAAAGAACAGAAGGGGAAAGACTAGCGATCTCTTCAAGAAAACTAGGATACCAAGGGAACATTTCATGCAAAGATGGGCTCAATAAAGGACAGAAATGGTATGGACCTAACAGAAGCAGAAGATATTAAGAAGATGTGGCAAGAATACACAGAAGAACTCTACAAAAAAGATCTTCACGACCAAGATAATCATGATGGTGTGATCACTCACCTAGAGCCAGACATCCCGGAATGTGAAGTCAACTAGGCTTTAGAAAGCATCACTATGAACAAAACTACTGGAGGTGATGAAATTTCGGTTGAGCTATTTCACATCCTAAAAGGTGATGCTGTGAAAGGCTGCACTCATTATGCCAGCAAATTTGCAAAACCCAGCAGTGGCCACAGGACTGGAAAAGGTCAGTTTTCATTCCAATCCCAAAGAAAGGCAATGCCAAAAAGAATGCTCAAACTACCGCACAATTGCATTCATCTCACATGCTAATAAAGTAATGCTCAAAATTCTCCAAGCCAGGCTTCAGCAGTACATGAACCGTGAACTTCCAGATATTCAAGCTGCTTTTAGAAAAGGCAGAGGAACCAGAGATCAAATTGCCAACATCTGCTGGATCATGGAAAAAGCAAGAGAGTTCCAGAAAAACATCTATTTCTGCTTTCGTGACTATGCCAAAGCCTTTGACTGTGTGGATCACAAGAAACTGTGGAAAATTCTGAAAGAGATGGGAATCCCAGACCACCTGACCTGCTTCTTGAGAAACCTGTATGCAGGTGAGGAAGCAACAGTTAGAACTGGACATGGAACAACAGACTGATTCCAAATAGGAAAAGGAGTACATCAAGGCTGTATATTGTCACCCTGCTTATTGAACTTAGATGCAGAGTACCTCATGAGAAACACTGGGCTGGATGAAGCACAAGCTGGAATCAAGATGCCAGGAGAAATATTAACAACCTCAGATATGCAGATGACACCACCCTTATGGCAGAAACTGAAGAGGAACTAAAAAGCCTCTTGATGAAAGTGAAAGAGGAGAATGAAAATGTTGGCTTAAAGCTCAACATTCAGAAAACGAAGATCATAGCATCTGGTCCCATCACTTCATGGGAAATAGATGGGGAAACAGTGGAAACAGTGTCAGACTTTATTTTGGGGGCTCCAAAATCACTGCAGATGGTGATTGCAGCCATGAAATTAAAAGACGCTTACTCCTTGGAAGAAAAGTTATGACCAACCTAGATAGCATATTGAAAAGCAGAGACATTACTTTGCTGACTAAGGTCAGTCTAGTCAAGGCTATGGTTTTTCCTGTGGTCATGCATGGATGTGAGAGTTGGACTGTGAAGAAGGCTGAGTGCAGAAGAATTGATGCTTTTGAACTGTGGTGTTGGAGAAGACTCTTGAGAGTCCCTTGGACTGCAAGGAGATCCAGCCAGTCCATTCTGAAGGAGATCAACCCTGGGATTTCTTTGGAAAGAATGATGCTAAAGCTCAAACTCCAGTACTTTGGGCACCTCATGGGAAGACTTGACTCATTGGAAAAGACTCTGATGCTGGGAGGGATTGGGGAAGGAGGAGAAGGGAACGACAGAGGATCAGATGGCTGGATGGCATCACTGACTCAATGGATGTGAGTCTGAGTGAACTCCAAGAGTTGGTGATGGACTGAGAGGCCTGGCATGCTTCAATTCATTGGGTCACAAAGAGTCGGGCACAACTGAGCAACTGAACTGAACTGAATGCCTATGAACAAAACTTAAAATTTAACCTACCTGCCACATTGCTTAATTTTTAGTTACACGTATATTCTCTTCTTTAAATAAAAAAGCAATATTTGTTCTTGATTAAAAAAAAAAAAAACTCTGCTTTTTGTTTCAGTGGAGTTGAATTTACCTCTTTCCTTTTCCAGTAGTCTAAATAACATCTCCGTTGCCTGTTTAACTTGTTCAATGCAATTTTACATTGACAGATCTCATAGAATCTTCCCTCCATGGTTAGGGGTAACCCTTGCTAATTACTGGTCAAGGATCTGGCATATCAATCTTGAATATAAGGAATTAAGAAATCCTAGTTCAATAACTCATATGAGTCAGAAGGCAATGGCACCCTACTCCAGTACTCTTGCCTGGAAAATCCCATGGATGGAGGAGCCTGGTGGGCTGCAGTCCATGGGGTCGCTAAGAGTTGGACACGACTGAGCGACTTCCCTTTCACTTTCCACTTCATGCATTGGAGAAGGAAATGGCAACCCACTCCAGTGTTCTTGCCTGGAGAATCCCGGTGGGCTGCTGTCTATGGGGTCGCACAGAGTCGGACACGACTGAAGCGACTTAGCAGCAGCAGCAGCAGCATAGGCTTTCTTTGACCACACAGTTTTTGAAATGGAGGTTCTATCCTGCTATTGAAATTACATGCCACTTAGTTTCCATCCTGTGGACTATGTCTTGTAGCTTCTCTGAGAAAGACTTCTTGCCCTACAACCTTTCTATTACCCCATATCTCCAAGATCTTGCCAAGTTTTAATCCCACTAGGAACTAGATCCCAGTTCATGCACCTTACAATTGCTATGTGACCACACCTAGAGGGACCTTTGCTTGTTTGCCTGACACCAAGATCCTCGGAACCATTTTTGCTGCTTTGCTTACTTAGAAACGTCAGAGAGCCTGCTGCTGGGGTTGTTCCATAATGGCGTTGTCATATGCTCTGTAGTTGTCATTTGTCCTGCTAAACTGCAGTACCCCTGGAGAAGGAAATGGCAATCCACTCCAGTACTCTTGCCTGGAGAATCCTATGGACAGAGGAGCTTGGCAGGCTATAGTCCATGGGGTCGCAAGAGTTGGATACGACTTAGCAACTAAACCACCACCCCATTAAACTGCAGTACTGTTCGCTTAGATCTTGTTAGGTGGCTGCTAAGTCCCTGCCCTATCTCATGAGTGGCCCTAGATTTCCAGGGTGTGCTGTCCACTGGTCCAGCCTGGCCCAAGGCACCTCTCAAATGACAACTCAAGGCCATATTCTATTCTGAGACAAAATGTTGTCCTAACTGCTAACACAGGGAATGGAGATTTAGGTTCAGGTGGTGTCTGTGTTTTGTTTCAGGCTATAGTGTGCAAATCATGCTTTGATATGTTGTAGTTTGTTTAAAAAGTCAACTTAAGCATGTCTTTCAGAATAAGTTATGTTTTATGGTTTTATATTCAGTTTAGGTATTTTATTTTTATTTATTTTTGGCACATCAACTGAGAATATTATGTTTTGGAATGCCTATAGAATTCTTTGGAGGATAAAATGAAATTACATAAAAAGTTTCCCAAATGTTAAAAAAATATTTCATTTCCAAAGAAAATAGCAAATGTTGGAAAGATTAGGAAGGCATCTGGGGCTTCTAGAAATCAAGTAACAGTACTGGACACAAATCTCTTTCAGCTGGTAAGTACACTAGGGCATTGAGATAGGAACTCAACAGAAATAATAAAGGGAATAAAATCTTGCTTTTTTTTTTTTTTTTCAGATTTCTGCTTCAACTTGGTCTGCCCTTAAAGGAAGAAAAAATTTCTTGTTTCTTCATAGACTGCATAAACTTCCCAAGGAAAATTTTCACTTTCTCAGTGGATCATCTATGGATGTGCTCTTGAGTATCAACTTATAACATGGACAAAACCATTCCTCCTGTTCTGCAGAGTGAGCACTGAATTCATTGAATTATTTTTGTAAACAACTTGGTCAAAGCACAACAGTGTTTGTGGAGGACTCTTTTCTATAAAAGCATAGATAGGCTTTCCTAAGTGATCCCTCTCACCTTTACCCACATTAGTAAGAATGTATATTCTAAGGTGAGAGTGAGCTTATGTTACTTGCAGAATTCATTCAGCAAAGATCATCTCTTAAAATCTAATGGTATTCAGACATGCTGGGCATGTCTAGTCAATTCATCTCAGCAATTGTACTCCGCAGGGGACATTTTTCAGTATCTGAGACTTTTCACTGTTACAAAGGCAGACAGTATGGGGATTATTACTTGCATATAGTGGGTAGAAACTAGAGTTATTGCTAAATACCATACAGTGCTTAGGATAACAATCTAAAGAGGAATTATCTAGTCGAAAATGTCAACAGTGTGGAGGGTGAGAAACGTTGGACCAGGCAAATGGAAGTCTTACTGCTTAAGAGCTGAGAAGCCTACTGAAAGAGTTTACTCCAAGATGAGAAAGAACCAGAGGGGATGGGAGTAGAACTAAGTATAGTGTTACATGCTATGCTTGTTTCCAACATAGTCCCCTCATTCCTTAACAGCATCCCTGTGTACTGGAGAAAGCAGCCACTGGAAATAAACCAATGGCAAAGCTTCTCATGAAAACATCAATGCATCAGCATGATTTGGGAACACCTTCCCCAGCACGAAGCACAGAAGAAAGAATGAGAAAGGCTTTCACTTTCTGCAACAATAGAAAGCATAATACTTGGAAAATTTCCAATTCTGTCAAGAGGGAATAGCCTCTTTTCTCCAAAGTCCTCCTTCTTACAACTAGAATTCCTGGATATAGTTCAACAAACGAGTATAGGAAGACCTTAAAAGGAAAACAAAAGAAATCTGACAGCCTAGGGACCCCAGAGTTCAGCTCAGTTCAGTTCAGTCGCTCAGCCATGTCCAACTCTTTGCAACCCCATGGACTGCAGCATGCCAGTCCTCCCTGTCCATCACCAACTCCCGGAGTTTACTCAGACTCATATCTATTGAGTTGGTGATGTCATTCAACCACCTCATCCTCTGTCATCCCCTGCTCCTCCCACCCTCAATCTTTCCCAGCATCAGGGTCTTTTCAGATGAGTCAGTTCTTCACACCAGGTGGTCAAATTATTAGAGATTCAGCTTCAACATCAGTCCTTCCAGTGAACACTCAGGACTGATCTCCTTTAGGATGGACTGGTTGGATCTCCTTGCAGTCCAAGGGACTTTTAGGGTCTGCTCCAATACCACAGTTTAAAAGCATCAATTCTTCTGTGCTCAGCTTTCTTTACAATCCAACTGTTACATCCATACATGACTACTGGAAAAACCATAGCTTTGACTAGATGGACCTTTGTTGGCAAAGTAATGTCTCTGCTTTTTAATATGCTCTCTAGATTGGTCATAACATTTCTTCCAAAGAGTAAGCATCTTTTAATTTCATGGCTGCAGTCACCATCTGCAGTGATTTAGGAGCCCAAAAATATAAAGTCTGTCACTGTTTCCACTGTTTCCCCATTTATTTGCCATGAAGTGATGGGACCAGATGCCATGATCTTCGTTTTCTGAATGCGAATTTTAGGCCAACTTTTTCACTCTCCTCTTTCACTTTCATCAAGAAGCTTTTTAGTTCCTCTTCACTTTCTGCCATAAGTGTGTTGTGATCTGCATATCTAAGGTTAGTGATATTTCCCCCAGCAATCTTGATTCCAGATTGTGCTTCATCCAGCCCAGCGTTTCTCATGATGTACTCTGCATATAAGTTAAATAAGCAGGGTGACAATATACAGCCTTGACATACTCCTTTTCCTGATTTGGAACCAGTCTGTTGTTCCATGTCCAGTTCTAACTGTTGCTTCCTCACCTGCATACAGATTTCTCAAGAGGCAAGTCAGGTGGTCTGGTATTCCCATCTCTCTCAGAATTTTCCACAGTTTGTTGTGATCCACACAGTCAAAGACTTTGGCATAGTCAAGAAAGCAGAAATAGATGTTTTTCTGGAACTCTCTTGCTTTTTCCATGATCCAGCGGATGTTGGCAATTTGATCTCTGGTTCCTCTGCCTTTTCTAAAACCAGCTTGAATATCTGGAACTTTATGGTTCATATACTATTGAAGCCTGGCTTGGAAAATTTTGAGCATTACTTTACTAGCATGTGACATGAGTGCAATTGTGCGGTAGTTTGAGCATTCTTTGGCATTGCCTTTCTTTGGGATTGGAATGAAAACAGACCTTTTCCAGTCTTGTGGCACTGCTGAGTTTTCCAGATTTGCTGGCATGTTGAGTGCAGCCTTTCACAGCATCACCTTTTAGGATTTGAAATAGCTCAACTGAAATTCCATCACCTCCACTAGCTTTGTTCTTAGTGATGCTTTCTAAGGCCCGGTTGACTTCACATTCCAGGATGTCTGGCTCTAGGTGAGTGATCATACCATCGTGATTATCTTGGTTGTGAAGATCTTTTTTGTAGAGTTCTTCTGTGTATTCTTGCCACCTCTTTTAATATCTTCTGCTTCTGTTAGGTCTATACGATTTCTGTCCTTTATCGAGCCCATCTTTGCATGAAATGTTCCCTTGGTATCTCTGATTTTCTTGAAGAGATCTCTAGTCTTTCCCATTCTATTGTTTTCCTCTATTTCTTTACACTGATCATGGAGGAAGGCTTTCTTGCCTCTTCTTGCTATTCTTTGGAACTCTGCATTCAAATGGATATATCTTTCCTTTTTTCCTTTGCTTTTCTTTCTTCTTTTCACAGCTATTTGTAAGGCCTCCTTAGACAGCTATTTTGCTTTTTTGCATTTCTTTTTCTTGGAGATGGTCTTGATCCCTGTCTCCTGTACAGTGTCACGAACCTCTGTCCATAGTTCTTCAGGCACTCTATCAGATCTAATCCCTTGAATCTATTCCAAGGGACCCCAGAACTTGAGGATAAAGAGAGAAGTGAGTGGGTTCCCTGAGCTTTCTCACTATCTCAAAGAAGTGGTCTTGAAGCCTCCAACCCTGAACAGGCAACACACAGATAAAATAAGCTCCAAGAAAAATCTATTTCCCCTAGCCAATAAACTAAGGAAAAGTATAATCTAAAAATTTCAGCAATAATTGCTTTACTATAGCAGTTTCAGTGGCCAAGTGGGGAGTGGATCCACACCCCAAATACTTGGAAGCAGAGTTCATTCTCCCATCTGAGGAGGAAGGTTACCTTCCATCTGTTTCCTGGGGGAAGCAGTTGGTGCTCCAATTTTTCTGCTGTGATAGTGTCAGAAGGGCTGAGCGGCAGTTGATCTTCCTACTGTTCTCTCCTTTTTTCTCTGTTGCCTTTTCTTCTAGTTTTTTGGTGCAATTTGAGATATTTTCAAGAATAAGAACTCAGCAAATATATAAACATATCAGGTACCACAATGTATGTTTGTGGATATATGTGTGTTAAATGTAGACACAAAATCCACTGTAAACCTGATTGTTCACTGACCAAAAAACAGAATATCATCCCATAAGATCTTGTCATTAAATTAAATTTAAAAAATTATAAAATACTAAGAATACACAAGGCACTTAATCATAAGTAAAACATTTGTTTAGCACATATTGCATATAAGACATTGCTACAGAAGATAAATAATTCATTATAAATATGCAGTATTTTACAATTTAAAAACCATTGGTCCTGCCTTCTAGGGGTTAATGATTTTATCAGAGACTAAAAACACAACTGACATCAGAAACATTTTTGTTAAGCACAACATGATACATGAATTTATCATGATGTTTGTTATTAATTTTTTAAAATCATTACTACTATTGGTTTATTGTCTTATTTTCTTTATAATCCTGGCAAAAACGAAAGTGACTATTTGCAACGAGCATTTAAATTCTACATAGGTGTTGCCTTTAACGGTTCACAGAGAAGCAATAACTCAGTTTCTCTCCCTCTTTTACACATACACACATACTTACACTCACAATTTGAACCAAGGATTAAAGGATTTGAAAATTCTTCACTACAAGTAGGCATTTTACTTTAACATATTCATCTTGTCCTATTTAAGAACATTAATTATCTTTCTATGCTGTCCAAATATAACCCAACTGAAATGTGACAAAATATGGTAATTTTTTTCAAAAGATTTCCAGACTTTTTTCATTTTGAAGAGTTCTATCTGGCAGGATCAATCCCTGGCCAGGGAACTAAGGTCTCACATGCCACGTGTTGCAGCAAAAATAAATAAATAAATAAAATTTTAATTTTAATAAAAAGAGTTCTATTTGTATTCTACTGTTTTGCTCCTTATAACAAAGAACTAATATAATATGGACCTTGTTCCTTGCTACATGTTAGAGTCTGTTGGTATTAAGATATGAAAAAAAATAGAACAAAAAAATCCAAATTCCTTACCAAGTTTTTCAAGGCTCCATACAATAGGGCCCCAGGTTATTCCTCTAGAACTTCCAAATCTATTCCAAGAATAAACACTTGGAATAGAATTAGAACAGGATTTGTGCTGGGAAAAGACTACTGCTAAGTTGCTGCAGTCTTGTCCTACTCTGTGCGACCCCATAGACGGCAGCCCACCAGGCTCCCCCGTCCCTGAGATTTTCCAGGCAAGAACACTGGAGTGGGTTGCCATTTCCTTCTCCAATGCAGGAAAGTGAAGTCATTCAGTCGTGTCTGACTCTTAGCGACCCTATGGACTGCAGCCTACCAGGCTCCCCCGTCCATGGGATTTTCCAGGCAAAAGTACTGGAGTGGGGTGTCATAAGGTGACTAAAGGGCAAATTAAATACACAAGAGACTAGAAAGAAACCTGGGAAGTAAGATCCCATGAATGGACTACAAAGCTTTGCCTTTCATAGATGAAGTCATTTTAGGACTCTGTAGAGGTAACACAGTTCACCTCCTGCACATAAGAATCACAAGGAAATAAACATCAGTGGTTACAATTATTGTTGATGGCAAGAAATTTGGAAAGAAAATGGCAATCTGTGAATATGATGACTTAGGGCCCAGTAAAGCCAGTTGCCATAAGATAAGAAGAGGCAGACTGAGATGAGGTTGAGAAAGCACAGACAAAATATTCAGCAAAACTGCTTACAAAATAGCACAGTTCTCTGAGGTTCCAGATGGTATACTGTTATTAGCCTGAACATACTCTTTACTAAGCATCACCTTGGTATTGGCCATTTGCTTACTTTTCAACATCTGCATTAATGTCTTTCTCTTATGATATTATGTTTCATTCACATAGTTTGCTTCCCAAAAAACTAGAAAGAATTTTTTAAATCATGATCTTAATGTAATGGAAACTACTATATGCTACTTTTCTTCCCCCAGGATGTTGATTCAAAATACACACACAAACTTAACTGCAAGAGCATTGATATTTGAGCTGGCATTTTGAAACACTCAGCAATAATGACAAACCCTTATAAGACTAAGGGAAAAAAGACTCAGGTAACAAATTTCAGAAATAAAAGAGGAGATATCACAAGTGATGCCACAGAAATAAAAAAGATCATAAGAGATTACTGTAAATAATTATGTAATAAAAAACTGAATAACCTAGAAGAAATGGATAAATTCCTAGAAACACACAACCTATCAAAACTGAATCATGAAGAATAAAATCAAAAACTTGTATAGATATAAAAGTAATACACATGTTGAGGCAGTAATCAAAAATCTCCCAACAAAGAAAAGCCCAGTATCACATGGCTCTACTTGTGAACTCTACCAAATATTAAAAATACATAATTAAAGGCAATCCTTCTCAAACTTTTCCAAAATACTGTAGAGGAAGAAACACTTCCAGACTCAATTCATGAAGCCAGCATTACCTTGATACAAAAGTCTAATAAGACAAGAAGAGAAAATACTATGAAGCTAAATTCAGCAGCTCATTGAAGAAATCACACACCATAACCAAGTGGATATATTCCTAGAATACAAAGAAACCCACACCTGCAAATCAATGTAATACAATGCATTTAAAAATGAAGTACAAAAACCACCTGATCATCTCCACCTACACAGAAAAAGCCTCCAAGAAAACTCAGCAATCTATGGAAACATTCAACAGACTAGGAATGGGAAGAAATTACCTTAATATAACAAAGGCCATAAATGAAAAGCTCACAGCTGACATAATAGTCAACAATGGAAAACTGAAAGCTATTCCTCTAAAAACAGGAAAAAGGCAAGGATGCCCACTCTTACCACTTCTGTTTGACACAGTACCAAAAGTCTTAACCAGAGCAATTAGGCAAGAAAAATAAATGGTATTCAATTTGTAATACTGTTTCTTGCTTGAAAAGTGCTTATTTTTGAAAACTATTTTTATTTTGAAAAAATACTTTTTATTATTTTGAAAAACATTTCTTATTTGAAAAATAAAAGGTATTCAGTTTGGAAAACAGAAGGAAAATTATTTCTGTTCACATAAGACATGATCTTACATGTAGAAAACTCACATCAAAAATTGCTATAACTAGCAAGTCAATTAAGCAAAGATATGATATAAAATATCAATGTACAAAAAACCCAAGGTATTTCTATCCATCAACAATGAATAATTCAAAAAAGAAATTATGGGATTGAAAATTATCTCATTTGCAATAGCATCAAAGTGAATACAACTCTTAGAAATAAGCTTAACCAAGGAAACAGAGGACTTGTACACTGAAACCTAAAGAAACATTTATTTTTACAAAAGATATAAATAAATGGAATGACAGCTCATATTCATGGATTTGGAAGACTTAATATGTTACAATGTCCATACTACTTGACACATAAGACAGATT
The DNA here is from genome assembly GCA_006408695.1 of Aepyceros melampus. Lineage (NCBI taxonomy): Eukaryota > Metazoa > Chordata > Mammalia > Artiodactyla > Bovidae > Aepyceros > Aepyceros melampus. The sequence goes on along the minus strand of SJXQ01011101.1, from coordinate 305,682 downwards.
CAATGCAACTATCATCAAAATCCTAATGGCATTCTTTCCAAAAATAGAAAAAATTTCCAAAATACATATGGAATCTCAAAGGACTCCAAATAGCCAAAACAATCTTGAGAAATAAAAACAAAGCTAGGGGTCTCATTCTTCCTTATTTCAAACCATATTATAAAACAACAATAATCAAAACAGCACAGTACTGGCATGAAGCCAGATGCAAAGGTTTCCCATATGGCACTAGTGGTAAAGAACCCACTTGCCAATGCAGGAGACATAAGAGACCAGGGTTCCATCCCTGGGTCAGGAAAACTCCCTGGAGAAGGACCTGCAACCCACTCCAGTATTCTTGCTGAGGAATCCCACAGACAGAGGAACCTGACAGGCTACAGTCCATAGCGTCGCAGAGTTGGACATGACGGAAATGACCTAGCACGCACACTTAGGCCAATGGAACAGAATGAAAAGCTCAGAAGTAAACCTTTAGCATATGACCAAATAATCTTCAACAAGGGTTCCAAGACTACACAGTGGGGAAGGATCATCTCTTCAACAAATGATGTTAAGAAAACTGATATCTACATGCAAAGAAAAAAGGAAGGCAGACACTTATTTTATACCATACAACTCAAAAAGTAACTTAAAATGGATTAAATATCTAATTTTAAGGTCTGAAACTATTAAAAACCTAGAATAAAACATAGATGAGAAGCTTCATAACACTGGATCTTGCAGTGATTTCTTGGAACCAACAGTATAGGCAGCAAACGCAAAAGTAGACAAATGGGACTCCACCTAACTTAAAAACTTCTCTGTAGCAAGAAAACAAGCAATGGAGTGAAACAGCAATCTATGGAAGGGGAAAAAAAAAACTTGTAAAACATATATCCAATAAGGGGTTAATATTTAGACTCTAAAAAGAACTAAAACTCAACAACAATGACAACAAAATAACCCAGTTTTAAAATGAGCAAAGGACTTGAACAGACATTTCTCCAAAGGAATATACACATGGCCAGCAAGCATATAACAATGTATTCAACATCGCTAATTATCACAGAAATGCAAATCAAAGCAATGAGAGAACACCTTACACCCACTAGGATGGCCACTATCAAAAACAAAAAAAATTGCATTGGTGAGGATGGAGAGAACGCTTGTGCACTGCTAGTGGGAAAGGTCATACTGTTGGTGGTAAAATGGTGCAGCCGCTATGGAAAATAGCATGGCGATTCCTCAAAAAATTGAAAACAGAATTACCCCATGATCCAGCAAGTCTTCTTCTTGGTATGTATCCAAAAGAACTGAAAAGAGGGTCTCCAAGAAATATTTGTACCAGCATGTTCACAAGAACCATTATTCACAGAAGCCAAGAGGTACCAGTGACCTAGATGTCCTCTAAAGGATGAATGGATAAAGGAGCTGTGTTATAAACATACAGTGGAATGGTTTTCAGCCTCAAAAAAAGAAAAAGAAAGAAAATCCTATCAAATGCTAAACGTGGGTAAGCCTTGAGGATATTTGGCTGAGTAAAATAAACTAGCCGCAAAAACACAAACACTGCATGATTCCACTTAAAAGAAGGATCTAAGCAGTAAACTTCTAAAAATAGAAAGTCAAATGGTGGTTGCTAGGGGCTAGGGATAAGAGAAAAATAGGAGCTCTTCAGTGGGTATAGTTTCAGTTTTGCCGGATGAAAAGGTTCTGGCAATCTGTTGCACAATATAGATAGAGTTAACGCTACTCCACTCTACACTGAAAAAGTTTAAGATGGTAAATTTTATGTTTTGTGTTTTTCACCACAATAACAAAGTGCTGAATTTGAAGACCCTAACTGGAAATATTTTGTATACTTTGATCAACAAAAATAATAAAGGTTTAGATACTAACTTAGGGAGGCCATAAATAAATACAATAGTTGAGAGACTGAGGGAGAGAGAGGGCTCTAACGTATGTAGAAAGATTAACATAACTTTTTAAAGATGGATTTTTATAACCTATAACACAATAATTGACTCAGCAAGGATATAAAACTAATGAAAGTTTGTTGAAGACAAAACTGTAACATGAACTCAAAATTGTTGTTGTTTACTCGTTCAGTTGTGCCCGACCTTTTTGCAACCTCATGGACTGCAGCCAGCCAGGTTCCTCTGTCTATGGGATTTCCCAGGTAAGAATACTGGAGTGGGTTGCCATTTCCTTCTGCTGGGGATCTTCCTGAAGCAGAGATTGAACCCACATCCCCTAAATTGGCAGGCAGATTCTTTAACACTGAGCTACCAGGACTTAAGGCACCACCTGATAAATTGCTTATATCAAGGAAGGAGAAATCTAGCATTCAACAACTTACCCAAGAGACAGTTGAACATCTGGTCGTTATGCAATAGAATAAAAATTACATAGCATCATCTAGAATTCTTGCCAAGAAGGTTTAACCTTAATCTAATCATAAATAAATGATCAGATAAGCCTAGAATGTGAGACATTATACATGATAACTTCCCTGAATGTCTCAAAAAGTTAATGTCAAAAAAAAGTTGCTGAGGTCAGGGGACTGTTCTAGGTGGAAAGATACTGTAGACATAAAAATTGAAATTTACAACATGAATCTTGATTGGTCTTGGCTTTTAAAAACAACTACTAATAAAAGAAACCTGGGGGACCATTGAAGAAATTTGGTTATGAGATGTATATGATTTGACATTGTTGAATTACTGCTAATTTTCTTGTGTGTAATAATGTTTACCCAGGATAATCATTATTCTTAGAAGTTACGTGGTAAAGTATTCAGAGTCGTACATTTTGGCAATGTCAGTTCAGTTCAGTTGTTCAGTCGTGTCTGACTCTTTGCAACCCCATGAATTGCAGCACGCCAGGCCTCCCTGTCCATCACCAACTCCCGGAGTTCACTCAGACTCACATCCATCGAGTCAGTGATGCCACCCAGCCATCTCATCCTCTGTCATCCCCTTCTCCTCCTGCCCCTAATCCCTCCCAGCATCAAAGTCTTTTCCAATGAGTTAACTCTTCGCATGAGGTGGCCAAAGTACTTCACCAAGTAATATCTGTGAATGAAGAGAGAGGGCCACATTTGGCAAAATCATGGAAACAAGTGGGTCTGTGTAAAGAGTACAATTGAAACATAGGTTTCAATTGTTTTAATTTCCAAAATGAAAAACCAGGGGACATTAAATAAGCACAGATATCTACACTAATTTGTTTTGGGGAAATAGAGAAGGGAAATAAACCAAACAGGGTCAAGCTTCCCAAATATCTCCTTTGTAGACCCCTGCTCTTTCACCCAGTGTCTACTCCCTACTGCATCTTCCACTTTCTCCTTCTCATCCTCTCTCCTGCCCTCTCCCTCCCTCCTTCATTCCCTACAAGTACTCACACACAGAGACACAACTACACACATACCTCAACATACCTGTCTTATAAAATCCATCCAGATCACTCACTGCCCTCTACAAAATAAAAGCTAGGTAATTTGCCTGGCATTGTAACAAAGGACACATATTTCCTTGAAGGGAGTTCGGTTGGAAAGGTGAAGAAAATGATGGATTTGCCCCTCTCAACAAAGATGGCGACATGAATCCAAAGGCAACATGAGATTCTTGCTTTTTCAGTCCATCATGGGAGTCCTGAACATTTAGCAACTCAATGGGAGGATCTCTTGAAAACTATCTGGGGTTAGATGGAGGTTGAGAAGGTTGACCTTCAAACGCTGCCAAGTCCCTGGCCAGCCGAGTTAGGAACAATTGCAGTCTAAAATTTTTCCACAGTAGCAAAGCAAACAAAGAACATAATTGACTTAGGAAACTCAGAACACAAAAAATTAAATCCGCAAGTGGTACAAACTGTTGCTAAAGTCACCCCTACGCTAAAAGGGCAAAATGATAAATGCTCAGTCACACCTCTTACACTCTGCATCCCTTGAGGGATCTCTAGATTCAGGGGGAAAGCAACCCCACTGTGGGCAAAAGTAATGATTAGGAAAGTGAAAGTGTTAGTTGCTCAGTCATATCCAACTCTTTGCAACCCCATTGACTGCAGCCCACCAGGCTCCCTGTCCATGGAATTCTCCAGGCAAGAATACCAGAGTGGGTAGCCATTCCCTTCTCCAGGGGATCAGCCCAATGCAGGGATTGAACCCAGGTCTCCTGCATTGCAGGCAGCTTCTTTACCATCTGAGCCATCAGGGAAGCCCAATGATTAGGAAGGAAGAGACTAAATAGTCTAAAGATGTTTGGTTAAGAAAATACTAGACCTTAGAGTCAAAACTTTTAGTGATAAAAGTTTACCACAACCTTCGTTTGCTATGCTCTTTCTCCCCTAACAATTGTCAATAGGACTAATGGGTAAAAGGCCAAGGGTTTTATATATTTGTTTTTATTGGCCTTGAAACATCCACATTTATACACATGAGACCCAGAGGGTCATGCAGAGAGTTGGAAATTATCTTCTGTCCTTGTTGGATTTCTTTCACTATGTGTGAGGCAATGCCAGACTTCTTTTAAAGCTACTTTACTCATCTAGAAAATAATGGGGTGATGAATTTCCTCTAATAAACCCAGCTCTGCTGACTTCATGAGCCAAACCCTTCATGTGAAGTACAAAGTAGTCAAGGCTATGAAAGTGAAAGTGACAGTCACTCAGTCAGTCCAACTCTTTGTGGCCCCATGGACTGTACAGTCCAGGGAATTCTCCAGGCCAGAATACTGGCGTGGGGGGCCTTTCCCTTCTCCAGGGGATCTTCCCAACCCAGGGATCAAACCCAGGTCTCCCGCCTTGCAGGTGGATTCTTTATCAGCTAGCCTCAAGGGAAGCCCAAGAATACTGGAGTGAGTAGTCTATTCCTTCTCCAGGGGATCTTCCCAGCCCATTAATCGAACCAGGGTCTCCTGCATTGCAGGTGGATTCTTTACCAACTGAGCTCTCAGGGAAGCTATCAAGGCTATGGGTGTCTCCTAACATTTCCAGCATGAGTATTTCTCACATAGTGCTATCGTGACACAATGTGATAGCTTATGTCCTAAAGGAGTAAACCATGATTGATTTTTTTTATTGCTAAGTCACTTCAGTCGTGTCCGACTCTGTGCGACCCCATAGATGGCAGCCCACCAGGCTCCCCCGTCCCTGGGATTCTCCAGGCAAGAACACTGGAGTGGGTTGCATTTCCTTCTCCAATGCATGAAAGCGAAAGGTGAAAGTGAAGTCGCTCAGTCAGGTCCAACTTAGCGACCCCATGGACTGAAGCCTACCAGGCTCCTCCATCCATGGGATTTTCCAGGCAAGAGTACTGGAGTGGGGTGCCATTGCCTTCTCCTATTTAAGGACTGATTATTGTTGCTCTGCATTCTCAGTGTCTCTGTGGTCATGGTTGCCTGTTTATTCTGTTCTAAAGTTGCTTCTTTGTGTCTGAAGAAATATTTGCAGAGCGGTCCCTTCAGTTGCCCTAATGGAGCAAATTAGCAATAAGTTCAAGCAGGTAGAATGTAACAGATATCTTACATACATATAAAACAACCAAACAAAAACAATGAGAATAAGACAGAAAATGTAACTGCAAAATGAATGTAAAAATAAAATTATCACCAATTAGGTCTCAGCAGAACTAAATGACTTTTAAGATGCCAATTAGGGAAAATTTCCTCTTGTTGAAAATAAAAGCAAACATTCCCAGGGTGGGGAGAAAAAAACTTGATGTTAATCAGAATCATGTTGGGCAAAAACTAGCAAGAGGTTGGTGCTACCCTGCAGAAAGGAAAACTTGACACTTGACTTCCTCCCAACAACGGGCTTATTTTAAAGCAGTGCTTTATGTAAAAAAAAAAAAAAAATCGGAGAACTGCAATTCTTAGGTTAATATGCTCATCCTAAATTATTTCAATTATCCAATTTATTTACAGAGATATATTGAGACAAGTCACTCTCTGAGTAAAAGTCATTGTGTTTTTAGAGATCCAAAAATATAATTCTGAGCTTTAGAACACAGCATGCTGCATTTGAAATCATGTTTGTTAAGATGTCTCTTAACAAAGCAATTAGCAAGATGTGTTTGGGGAAATGCAAAAGCATTACAAGCTATTATAAAGAGTGTTAATTTTTTCCAAATCCTTAAAGCAATGTAATTTAAAACATATTTGTGACATCATCTGCTTTGTAATAGGAGGTGTTTTTTTAAATCAAATAAATTAAATGTGAAAGGCTGCAGTTCATTTCACTAGAGCTGCATATCTCCAGAACAAAAGCCTCAAGGCATGTTCAAATGAAAAATGTTCTTTGGTCAATTATGGGAGGAATTCTGGCTTCGTGGCCGTAGGACTCCTGAGAACAATTTTCTACAGTATGTTGTAGGGCTCCAGGTATGTGGTCATAAAGCACTTCTCTATGGAGCTTCTCCAGGGACCAGTGTTCAGAGGCACACAATTTGGAAATCTTCCTAGAAAACAGTAGGCTTATAATGGTGGTTGAAATCCTACATGTGAATAAGACAGTGTATTGCTTTGCTAGGGCTACTCTAACAAACTAACAAAGTGCCAAAGTACTGTGAAGTGAGTACCCTTAAACCACAGAAATTGAATGTCTCACAGTCGTGGAGGCTAGAAGCCTGAGATCAAGGTGTCAACAGGGACGCCCCCTCTCTGAAGTGCTAAGGCTCCATTCCAGGCTTCCACCCTAGCTTCTGGAAGTTCCTTGGCTGGGCTGCATACATGGAGTTCTCATGTGCCTGCCTCTGTCCAAGGGTCTCCTTTGCATTTTATTCATCACAAGCAGTTCTATTGTTAACTCACACTTCAGTTTAGCTTTTTCAATTTTAGAGTGGAAAAGAAACTACTGTTACTCAAAAGAAATGTCAGCAGTATTTCTTTGTGATGGCCTTAATATATTCTAGTGAACTGGAAACCAGAGATCCTGATGCATGTTTTGTTACATGTCCAAGTAAAAGGAGATAGATGAGCTTCCCAGATGGTGTTGTAGTAAAAATTCACCTGCCAATGCAGGAGATGCAAGAGATGCGGGTTCGATTCTTGGATCGGGAAGATCCCCTGCAGGAGGAAACGGTAACCCGCTCCAGTATTCTTGCTGGAAAACTCCATGAACAGAGGAGCCTGGCAGGCTACGTCTATGGGGCTGTAGAGATTCAGACATGACTGAGCAATTGACCATGCATATATAGACAGAAAGATATAGATATATTCCCTTGTGCTGCTGCTGCTGCTGCTAAGTTGCTTCAGTCGTGTCTGACTCTGTGCGACCCCATAGACGGCAGCCCACCAGGCTCCGCCGTCCCTGGGATTCTCCAGGCAAGAACACTGGAATAGGTTGCCATTTCCTTCTCCAGTGCAGGAAAGTGAAAAGTGAAAGTCAAGTCTCTCAGTCATATCTAACTCTTAGTGACCCCATGGACTGCAGCCTACCAGACTCCTCCGTCCATGGGATTTTCAAGGCAAGGGTACTGGAGAGGGCTGCCATTGCCTTCTCCTCCCTTGTGCTATGTTCCAGTAATTTCAATAAGATTATAAGTCCCTAAAGAGCAACAGTATATTTCATATCAATTTTATATCTTCAGTATTGCTTATCTTAGAGCTCAATGCAAAGTACATGCTCAATAGAAACTTAAGAGATTAAAATTATTGCCTACTCTCCAAAGAAATATCAAATAATCATAACTAGCAAAGTCATCCAGAATTCTACTCTGAAGAAAAGAAGACTGAATCTTCTCCCAAGTTTTCTCTAAATATAAATCATATACAAAAGTTAGGACTTTTCATCACTGAAATATTTGTCACCCCTTGGCTCTTGCCTGCTCTCCTCCCATACTTTCCAATGACTATTTGTTGGTTTTCTCAACCAGTTCATATCACTGCCCCCTGACATGCTGGCATTCCCTGATGTTCTCTGCTTGACCTAGTTCACATTTCTAGTTATCTCCCTGGAAAACATTCACAGAGTTCAGCTGTCAATTCCAGAGTAAATTGTGCTTAATTATACTTCTCCAGCTCTGATCTCTTTTCCCAAGCTCAGAGACAAACGTTCAGTTTACACGGATGCCCCACTTGACTCATTATCATCCCTAAAACACATCAGTCCTTTCTTCTGTAGCCTGTATTTTGGGGAAACAAGAATATACACCAGTTGCCTTTGTTGTGTTCCTCTCTTTCCTTTCCTACATGCAAACCATTGTAACGTGCTGGTGATTCCGTGTCCATATACCAACTATCCTGCCCTTTTCCCTCTCTTCCATTGTTATTAATGCTGCTCTGTGTAGACTCAGGTTCTTTGCCCTGACTACTACAATCATTTCTTTCATTTCCTTGATTGCCCTCCTCATTCACTTGCAACTCTGCTCAATCTCTTCCTTTTATCCCTTTAAATCTACTCTCCACCCTTCTCCACATTGACCGGTCCTTCTGAAAGCTGAAATACGTGGAATATGTCAACCAGTTCTCTTGTCCTCTAGCTTCCTACTGGTTTGACCCATGGGAAATGATGGTAGGTGATCAAGGAGCAGACAGAGGGCCCTCAGGTCTTTCACTGCCCTGCTGTCTTTGATCCTATTGGGTGGCCCTCTGTACACACCTCTGTCTCTCCAGATTGTATCATCTAGAGCTGTGGATGATAAAACACTGAGCTTAGTCCCAGTACCAAGTTCTAGAGGTTGTATTCCTTTTGATTTTCTTTTCCAGAATTTTGCCAGTTTCTTTGCCAATTTCTTTTCCAGAATCCCTTTATTAAACTTTTCTCAATTGCTTGAGTTGAATGTATCATCTGTCTCCTAACTGATGGCAAAGTTGTTTATGAAAAACAAAAAAACAATGTCACTCTATTTTAACAAAATCTTAAAACGTTTTCTATTATCTAAATTTCAGAGTCTGTAGCATGGCATTCAAAATCTTCCACAGAAATTTGCTCTGGTCTTCCTCTCCCACTATAACCACCCCACTTTCCATCACTGGTGTATGCTCAGGCTCTCTGTGGTTTACCCAGTTCCCTAAAAAGTCATATATTTCTATGCGCTATGCCCAGAAGTTACTTCTACTCCTCTATCTGGTAAGATGTTATTTCTTTTTAATGCCCAGTTTAAAATCCTGTCCTTCAATAAAGACTTCTCAATTGAAATCATCTCTTATTTCTTTGCTTTTTAAAATACATTTCATTATATTTTGATAATGATATTTGGCTTAAACTGTGTTAAGAGCATTTTAAATGATGCATGCTTGCATGCTCAGTCATGTCCAACTCCAAGAACTGTAGCCCACCAGGCTCCTCTATCCATGGGAATCTCCAGGCAAGAATATTGGAGTGGTTTGCCATTTCCTACTCTAGGGGATCTTCCTGATCCAGGGATCAAACTTATGTCTCTTGTGTCTCCTGTATTGGCAGGTGGATTCTTTACCACTGAGCCACCTGGGAAGCCCCATTTAAGTGAAGGGCTATGTAGTAAGTAATATTTGTGTGTATTCACATGAAATGTTTCCTTTTTTTGACATGTGTTTTTTTGTTTTGTTTTGTTTTTTGTTTTTTGTTTTTTTGACATCAGAAGAATACCTCTCTGTGTTGGCCAAAGTTTCTAGGAAGCAATGCAACTTGAGCTAGATGCTACACCCAACTGTAGTTCCGCCACTCATGCAAATGCCACTGTATCCCCAATCAAACAGTAACTTGTATGCAATTGGGCATCAGCAGTAAATGAAGATATTGAGAGGAAAATACAGATGGCACAACTTAAATGGAGGGCTTATGTATTGTTCTTGGTGAAACAAAATAATGTGCGACAAACATAATTCTTAGAATGACGTCTTAATTTCAGTGGAGCGAAATGTGGGGACAAAAGCAAGGGTCACAGATGGAGCCAAATTAGAATATTCTTTTATGCTTTGACTCATAACTCTGTGAACTGGGAAAGGAAGTCGAGAAATTTCCCCAAGAGAATCAGGGAATTTCTTCCCTGGTTACACTGTCCTGAGAACGTTGAACAAATGCTAGCCCCAAATTTTCTCATTAGTACTATCCAGATTTATCTGACTCTTCTGGTCCACAAGTAACTTTGAGGCAGAGATACCAGCAACTGCAAAAGAAACTAACCCCAGAGGACCTGGTTTCTATCTTAGGCTAGAGTTAAATGCAAGTCAAGTTGAGCCAATGGAACAAAAGTTCAAAATATATTTAAAGACTTTTTTATAAGCAGTCTTTACAAGTGCTTACATTACTTGGATGGAAATGGTGAACCTGAACAGTGTCTATTCTGCACTGAATGATGAAAGCAAAGACTTAAGAGGCAGTCATGAGTTTAAAGGTACATATACTGAATGGGTCCAAACCATAGGAAAGGAAAGGGAGCAGAAACAGCCCACTAGGCAGGTATTTTGAACTACAATTAGATATTTAAAAACAATAAAAGTAAAAGTATCGACAAAACATCTCACTTTTTAGGGGCTTTCCTCATGGTCTAGTGGTTAAGGCTGCCCTTGCATTTCAGGGTGCGCAGGTTCAATCCCTGGTCAGGGAACTAAGATCCCAGATATTATACGGGCACAAAACAAACAAAAAAAAAAAGCTTTTTCACTTTTTGTGAAGCTGTTAAATGTCTTTATACACCAAGTTGAAAAGGCACTACTTCAAACCAGCCTTGAAAGAAGTGGCCTTCTCAGCCACACACACTGAGTGTCCTATTGGACATCTGGCTTCTCAACCACACCTACGTGCAGAAGAAATAACGTGAAGGGAAGGACAGCAGGACAGAAAGGATCAGCCATGTGCTCGAAACATCAGAGCTCATCTAGAATTCCCTTGAATCAGTCTTTTTCTTCAAGTGAGGGCCAGGGATCCAAGGCTGCGTAAGGGTGATGAAAGGGCAAAGCCCAGACCAAGGAAGAAAACACACACGCCAGGCAGGATCGCCCATTTTACCAACTCATGCCACTGCCATCTCTAATTTCATGGAACTCTTTCTTGCCTCTCTGTGCATTTCTCTTCCCACAGTCTCCACAGTTCCCACAACCCACAGCCCTTTCTCACTCCCCACCCAACCCACTGTTGGCAGGACACATGGTTAGCTTGAAGGCACTCAGATGCTGAAGTCAGAGGCAGCCCATCACGGAAGTGACTCCATTTGTTTCCATTCTTTCATAACTCTTTAAACTCGAGGGGAATACTTTTTTTGAAAATAAAACCAACAAAAGATGCCCAGAAATCTAAATTATTTCTTTGTACTTAATGGGAGCTCAAGCTATTGTTAATTAGTAGTCATGCTTCTTTCTGTAAGTTGGATTTGAAAATCACATTATTCGGAAACCTGGGTTGTATATTCTCCTTGTAAATACATAATTATAGCTTCAACTTGGAGACAACACCTTTGTTTTATAGAAAGAAATAAAAGTATCCTTTAGTTTGAAAGTATATTAAAAAGTCGGTTTTCTGAACATCTGCTATACACATTTTATAGCCACATGTTATTGATCAAAACAGCCCCTTCTTCTTGGTTTGTTTAGAGTTTGATTCACTACACAACTAACCTCAACATGGTATTAGTACTTTTGTTGGTGCAAGAAGTCAATGCATGTTTAAATTAAAAGAAACAACAGCCAGAGAAACTGTGTAGTTACTTTTTTTCTCATTAAACCAAAATAAAACTGCTTTGTTTAATCAAAAAGAAATTCTGTATTGAATTTTTGATCGATTATCTTTGTCTTGGTTTCCCTTAAAGTAGCATTAAACTAAACTAAAATATATGGCCTTTTTTTCGAGGTCATCACTAAAATATAAAGCATTATAATACCAACCTAGACAGCATATTAAAAAGCAGAGACTTATTTTGCCAGCAAAAGTCCATCTAGCCAAAGCTATGGTTTTTCTAGCAGTCATGTATGAATGTGAGAGTTGGACCAAAAATAAAGCTGAGCACCAAAGAATTGATGTTTTTGAACTGTGTGTTGGAGAAAACTGTTGAGAGTCCCTTGGACAGCAAGGAGATACAACCAGTCCATCCTAAAGGAAATCAGTCTGAATATTCATTGGAAGGACTGATGTTGAAGCTGAAACTCCAATACTTTGGCCACCTGATGCAAAGAACTGAATCATTTGAAAAGACCTTGATGCTGGGAAAGACTGAAGGCAGGAGGAGAAGGGGACGACAGAGGATGAGATGGGTGGACGGCATCATCAACTCAATGGACATGAGTTTGCATAAGCTCCGGGAGTTGGCAAAGGACAGTGAGGGCTGGCATTCTGCAGCCCATGGGGTTGCAAAGAGTTGGACATGACTGAGTGACTGAACTGACCTGAACTGATAATATTTTGGAAAGAAAATGTATTTTCCATGAGCAGTAGCTTTGTGTTAATTTTCAATAAAATTGAATGATTGACCTATCATATTAAGTGTATATATGAATTTTCTATTTTATATTATAATAAGAAGATTAGTACCTTGCCTGGAGAATTCCATGGACAGTGGAGCCTGGTGTGCTACAATTCATGGGGTGGTAAAGAGTAGGACATGACTGAGCAACCAAGCACACACATACTCTCAGGATAAGGGGCAGAGAGACCAGTCACACTGTCCAAGATAGAAGAAAGCATACAATTCTGAACCCCCAAATCCTCAGCAGGATTATACTGATGGAAATAAAGTGTCTGAAATGACAAGGTCTTTACCTGGAAAGCCCAGCTTCCAGGATATACGACCTAGCTTTATAAACACATATCCTTTTTACACATGGTGAAGTTATTCAACACATAGGCAACTATAAATATGTACAAGAGACCATTTCATCTGGTCTTGGTCTCAGTGCACCTCATAATATCAGAAATTTGCATTACAATTTGTGATTGCGTGCGGTACAATATCCTTGGGCATCAACACAGTTCTCTTTGATGACATTCACCCTCCCCAGACTAACCCAGACTTGGCCCAAGGGTATATTGGAAATCAGTGGTGTGGTACAAGAACAACAGTTAGTTCTCTCTAAAATCTTTGATGACATTCACCTCACAGGAGAGTAGAATAATCAAGGAAGACAACAATGCCAAATTTTCACACCCAGAAGAAGATAAAGCAGAGAAAGACAACTATCTCCACATTATCGACTCTGGCCTCATGTACTAGGTACCTGTCTCTCACTCATTCATCTCAATAAATACTGAGTACTTGCTTTATGCCTGGTACTATTTCAGGAGCTGAAGAAAGGATGATGTGCAAAGGAAAGTTTCTATTCACATGGAGTTGACATTCTAGTAAGGTTATCTTCTGTGTGATACTGAACAAGACTGCTTGGAGACCGACCCTGCTTGTGAGCTATTCCAGGCCCAGTCTATGTTTACTCAAAGTTAATGAGATGTGGCAGAAAAGGAGAGACTGCCTGGAAAACTATCAAAGTTATGAGGAGTGAACACATGAGTGATGAGAGTGTGTTCTGGTACAAACTTTAGACCTTTCCCATGGGCTGATTTGCTAGCTTGTGCTAAATTTCAAAGCAGAATTGACTCATGATATGGAAAACATCATGGGTAGGGGAGAGGTCATTAGCAAATCACTTAAGGTACAGAAAGCATCATGTTTATGTCTACAGGATGCTAACCATTCTTAAAATAATTATTCTTTAATTATGACCTTTTGAGGAGTCCCCAGAGTCCCTCTTGAATGGAGTCATCAGTTCAGTTCAGTCGCTCAGCCGTGTCCGACTCTTTGCGACCCCATGAATTGCAGCACGCCAGGCCTCCCTGTCCATCACCAAGTCATAGGTCATAAGTAACGTGTGTGAATGAAGAAAAAGACAACAAGAAGTGAATGATAGAAGCACACAAACTTATTTTTAAGAACACTTGCATGTGTGCATGCTAAGTCGCTTCAGTCGTCCTGATTCTTTGTGACCCTATGGACTACAGCCCACCAGGCTCCTCTGTCCATGGGAATTCGCCAGGCAAGAATACTGGAGTGGGTTTCCATGCTCTCCCCCAGGGGATCTGCTCCACCTGGGGATCAAATCCATGTCTCTTACATCTCCTGCACTGGCAAGCGGGTTCTTTACCGTTCTCTAGTGCCACCTGGGAAGTCCTTTAAGGATGCTATACAGGCTAAATTTGGCCCAAAGTCTGCCGAATTACAACCTCTGCCATAGTGGTATGAAAAAGTAAACTTTTTAAATTATAAAATATAATCATCATCATTACTGTCATTGAAATATTATCATTTCAGCACTCATTTTTGACATTTTTAACACCTAGAATTTAGTCACTATTCCTTTCTTAATCAAAATCCATTCTTCCTTCAGGGCAACCAATCTTTCCTCTATTTTCTGACTATGTGTTTTGAATGAGTTCCCCTCTACCAGGAAGAGATGCAACATTTGACCTAGCATAAGTCAATCAAAGCATTATAATCCCCCAGAAAGTGGTTGGTTTTGTCATAAGCCCACAAACCAAACAGGTGCAATGCAATAAAATCTTCCTGTTATTTGTAGAAAACAGATTTTTCGTTTTGCACATTAGATGTGAAAATGAGATATTGTAAGGTCTGGAGCATGGTACCCATCATCATGTGACCAGGAGCATAGTGCCTGTCTGACCACAGGCACTTTGAACATAGCAAGGGGATGCTAAATATTTATTGACCAAATGGGTGATTAACGTTAGAGTGTGCAAATCTGGGTTGCCATGACAGCTTAACATCTCTGTGGCACAATTTCCTCAACTCTAAAGGAAAAGGGGTAGTTTTAGATTGGTGACTCTTACACTATCGACAGAGAAGAACAAATACACATCTAAGGGCCCCACTTTCTTATAGTCAATCAATCCTTAATCAAAAATATTTGGGGCGAGGGGGAAATTCCAGGAAGTTCCAAAAAGCAAAATTTAAATTTGCGGTGTGCCCATAGCTGTGAAATAGCATTTATGCTGTATTTACAACTATTCATTTAGGATTTACATGGTACTATTATAAGCAATCTAGAGAGGATGAAAAGCATACAGGAAGGTGTGTGTAAGTTACATGCAAGCACTACACCATTTCCTATAAGGAACTTGCCAGTGGATCTTGAGTTCTTGGAGGCAACTCTCCACAGATACCCAGCACTGGACAGCAATTACCCCCAGGTGAGGGAGTATAAACAGAAAAGCTTCTCACTGGTGAAAATGTTATTCAATTTTTGTTTTACTAAAATATAGACATTGTTTTATTTCTATAACATTTATTTTATTATTAAGCAAAAACTGACGTCCCAGGGAAATGGGCATGTTTATTCTTTAGCTTCAAAAACTCCTTGGGACATCACCTCTGACCTAGAGGTATGAGAAACATGGGACCATACTGTTCAGAAAGAAAACATACCACTAAAAATCTGTTTATTTACATTTCTGAGTACTTGAACTTCAAGACATCCTCTTAACAATTTACAAGCAAAAGAACAATATTATTGAGCTCCTATAATCCAAGTTAAGAAAACATTTCCAAACAAGTAGCTCTCAAGAACTAGATTCCCTTCTTCCATTCACCTACTTCTCATCACCACTGTTTACAAATTACCACTTGCCTTCCCCTGTTTCAGCCACCAGTTAGAATATGAATTTAAAGACTGCTACTCAACCAATGTAAGTAAGCAGTCCTGCCTCTCCTCATCCAAGATGTAAATAACATGTCAAGTGCTTTACATAAAAAATAAAAGATTTTTTTAAAAGATCAATCTCTTTGACTTTTACAAGTCAATAGATCAATTCTCCCACCTCATTTCAACCAAAAAAGAGGAGAGGATGATAAACAATTTCTTAACTCCATGAGAACTTTATTTCAATGTGTCCAGGTCTATGGATGCAGTATGAATTCTGTGAAGCAAAGTGGTGTCCCAAGTCCTGAGGACATTCTGTAAACTCGAGCAGTACTTATGGAAACAGCATGCTATGGAGAATTAAAAATGAATCCTGAATTTTCCAACAATAATGTACATTTGCTGGAACACTCACTCTTCCCCAGGCAGAAGTCAGAATGTTTATAGCTTTCAGCCTCACTGTTTGTAAATGGAAAGCTGGACTCAGAATTTATAATCACTGATTAAGCTGCTGTTTTTTACCCAAAATTGGGAGGAAAAAATAGTGGATTCTCTCATACTGAACCATAAACACATGTTATGTTATGTGCAATAAATTCCCTAACATTGCACTTCTTTTGAAGGGAAAGATGAGGGATGTAATTGAATATTTTGAGCTGAAAGCTAAAAGAGTTTGTCTAGTTGTCAAGTTAAAAATGAAAAGAAATCCCTATAAATACTGCACCATATGTATTTCATAATTTTATTTTTAAGTGTCAGCATTAATCTTTGGAATGCTGAAGCTAGAAGGAACTCACAGATCACCTAATCCAATCCCTTCTTTATAAAAGCAAAATCTGAAAGCTTCTGAAGCAAATTACTTAGAATCATAGAGTGTCAACACAGAGAACAGAATATATTCCCCCAACTTCTAATGTAGCATGACTTTCCTGCATAAAGGATTGTATATACCAACTCAGTATGTTAACCACTAACCAGTGCCACAGATCATTCAGATTGTGATATACCATTTTGAATCTATCTAAATTCAAGTTCTCAGTGTCTTCATCACAGTGGACGTAAGTGATTAGCCATTATGCTGATCTGGGACTATTTGCTCACTGAACCATTTCCCCACACTTCTTTCCGCCCATTAATAAGTGCCTTTCACTAAGCCAGAAAGCTCAAAAAAAAAAAAAAAAAAATACTAGCTTGTAAAAAAAAAATCTGACTTTGCTGAGTCAAGAAGAAAAGCCTCTATTACAAGCTAGGAGGAAAAGCAGTGGGTCAGAATGTAATAACCATGCTTTTGTATTTGATGCTTCGACATCTTGGGGTCTTGAATACTCTGCAGGGACTGCTCCTCCCAGGACTAGCCAGCTCCTAAAGATAGTAATGGCAACCACTCCAGTACTCTTGCCTGGAAAAATCCCATGGATGGAGGAGCCTGGTAGGCTGCAGTCCATGGGGTTGCTAGGAGTCGGACACGACTGAGCGACTTCACTTTCATTTTTCACTTTCCTGCATTGGAGAAGAAAATGGCAACCCACTCCAGTGTTCTTGCCTGGAGAATCCCAGGGACGGCGGAGCCTGGTGGGCTGCCGTCTATGGGGCCGCACAGAGTCGGACACGACTGAAGCGGCTTAGCAGCAGCAGCAGCAAAGATAGTAAAGGAATGACCAGAACCCACACCTCAGCTAATTCCTGTTTATCAGGTTCCCACTCTCTAGCCCATTATCTCCCTGCCCTAACTACTCTCGGGCCAGGTACCAGATAACTAGAGACAGTGCCAACAGCCAGAGCCCACTGAAACTAATCAAACTAACTGAACCTAGACCTGCTTGTTCTGTCTTGCCTGTGACTCAAACCACAGAGGGGCTCTTGTCACATTTCCCTTCAGGCTCTCTGCCTCCTGACTAACCCTGCTGCTTCTCCACGTGGCCCTGTATGGCAAATGTCCTCCCTCCACTTGGACACAGTGAGTAACAAAATAGTTCTTCGGTGGCAGTCCTTTCTGCATCTGTTGGCCTCACCATATCTGAATAATAGAGATACTTACATTTCACAACAAACAGGTCAAAATCTAGGAAAACTAAAGGTGCCAGAGTCAGAGACAGGGTTATAGCAGACAAGAGAAAAGAAGAGGTAAGATGCAGGCAGGGAGATGTGGCAAATGTATGGCGTAGGTAGAGTTCTTGTAAACCCAGAATGGATTGTACTATAACTTGGGTGCCCTCCTGCTAATATGGGAGGGTTTCCTTAAAACAGCACACTAACAGCTTTCTCTTGAACACACTGCTTAATAAGCGACATGTGACGACTTTAACATTCCCAGACACAGACTCACTGAATTTTCCCGTGACCAGTGCCCTAGATCTCATCCACAGCAGAACATTAAAATAGCCTCTTAGTCATCTTCCTGCTTAAAAAAAAAAAAATCTTTCTTCCTTCTTTAATTCATCTATTCCACCCTTTCTAAGCCACAGCCTGTCTATTCATAAAAATCCTCCACATTTCCTCCTTTGTTTCTCAGTTAAGTATTGAATCCCCACTCTTATATTCAAAGCTCTCCAAATGTGTCTCCAGTCTAACCTCCAGTCTTGACGTCCGCACATCCACTATATTCACTATGATCTGGTTGAATTAAAACAATCACTGTTCCCAGCACATTTCCCCCTGTTTCAAACCACTCCACCGTAGGATGCATTTTACAATAATGGCTTCATATCTAGGTATGAATTCTTAGCTCCTCCAACCAACTGTTGTGTGATCTTTGGAGTTTAAGGCTCCTTTTTCTCATCCTAAAGTGGAAAGAAGAATACCATGATACAGATTTCTTATAGAGGTTATATGAGATGAGACATGTATAGATCTCAGCACAAATTTGGTATGAATTAATACTAGTTAATACCAGATATTATATCATTACTAAGCCTAGTATTTCTGAGTTTTCACAGTATATCATACACATTGTCAGTTGATGCTTAAGAAACTCTGACACATAATTCTTGCCATTTTTTCAGCTGAATAAACTCAAATTGAAGAGAAATAACTTTGCCCAAGCTCATATAAACAGATAAGAATTATAAAAGTGTCTTGCCTACTTCTAAACTTCACTCTTTTCTTCTCCACAGTACATCTGGCCTGCCACATAAAGTCATTTAGTGGAGAGACTGTGATTCATTTATCTTTTATTGTTAGAGAGCTTAAGAATTCTTTTTTTAATTTTTAAACTAACATTATTGAGTACTTGCTATGTACTTTAGAAAGCTAAAGAAGAAAAGAGGGAACAATTGAAATATGTTTTGAGGGATCTGTAGGTTAAGTATCAAGTCATAGAAATATGGAATATCAGGACTCGGAAGAAGCTTAATAGTTATCTAATCTATCCAAAGAGATCACATTCAATACTCTCTCCAATCTTAGTGAAGTAGAGTCACAGAAAACTAAAAAAAAAAAAAAAAAACTGTTGAATTAGACACAGCTAAAACAAAGTGTGGAACTCTGCTACTTGTCAGAGCTACATATGTGGATTAAATGTGCATCGCTTGGGAGGCATCTGTGCAACGTGCTGATATAAGCCTTCAGTGTGCTGACTCTTTATGAGACGATTCAGGAGAGTCAGAGCTGCTGGAGTCACAGCCAAGGCCCAGAGCGGGATATGAATCAAAAGAAAATTGTCAGGGGCTCATGCAGATTTACCTATTGACGCTACATCCAAAGACTTTATTTGGTTCATGGGATTCAGAACACTTTGCCTCAATTCTTAGGGACTTAGAAAAGCATTTTCTCTCACACATCCCTCATCGCACATCTCCAATGACTTACTTCATGGAAGCAAGATCAGATCACATGAGGCTCATTATGGTTTTTAAAATATGTGTATTATAAGAGCTGCATTTTCATGGTTATGCAGACAAGTTGACAGTGAGGTCATGGTTGCTGCACAAAGTGACATTATGGTTTATTCTCATGTTTATGCCAACTTTCAGAAGGAAAACAGAAGATCAAAGACACTGACTCCTTGATAGTGCCTTGCACAGCAGGAAGTTCAATATCATGCTCCTAATGGGTATTACACGGCATCAGCCCAGAGGCCTGAGAAATGGTGATATCCAGGCATTAAGCAGAAAAATTTGAAGAATTATGGTAAGATGTGTTATACACATCTGTGTGTGTTCCTCAAAGGGCAAGGACGTGTTAGAGAATAAGTCTCCCCCAGGAGCAACTGGGATCTCCTGCCTGACTCCTGGGTCAGCCCAACCCCTACCCCACAGCAGAGAGCCTTGCACCAGTTCCACAGCACAAAAGCAAGGCTTCCCCTTCATCTTCCTGAAAGTATCCTCAAAAACTGATTTTACATGGCCAGCTTAAAAGACACTCTAAAATCTGCAGAGCCAGCATTTCTCTTCATCTAACACCACTGCCTTCCCAAGCATTCGACTTTTTTGTTCTTCTAAAACGTGATTGTATGGTCTATTGAAGTGGAAATAAACTGCTACAAAATGTATTTTTATAAAAAGAATAAAAAGCAAAGCTACTTGGAAGGTGTTTGATTTGCACTCTACATTGGTCATATGCCCACATTATTATGATCCACCTCACACAGAGTTGAACACAACTGAGCGACTAAGCATAGCACAACACACGATGTATTTTACTCCTTCAGGAGGCCAAACTTAACTTACAGTGGACATATCACAACTTACCAAAATTACAGGTATTCAATTGTACAGCTCTACATCAACTGTATCTGCCCCTTGTCAGTATTTTTGTGTTGTAAGGAAAGAATATTGGCCTTTAAGTAAAATAAAATTTACTTACTTATTAAAAAACACTCTAGATCTAATTATTTGATTAAAATAATTATTTGGTCCAAATTTTCAATTATTTGAGTTTTAAGCCAGGTATTTTATGATTTTTCTTCCTGATAATATTTGCTTATTACAAAAAATGTATAAAGAGAAAATTTTGTAACTATGTTTGATGATAGATGTTAATTAGACTTACCCTAGGGATCATTTCTCAATATATGTCAATTACCTCAACTATTTTTAAAGTTTAAAAAAATGCGTAAAATACATGTAAGTGTAAAAAAAGAAATAAAACTCACTATAATGACACCATAGGAATTAAAAGAAATATTCTGGTACATTTTATAATATTTTAATATAGCTCATATTCTATATTTAAAATTATATCACACTAGTACTCTTGCTTGGAAAATCCAGTGGATGGAGGAGCCTGGTAGGCTGAAGTCCCTGGGGTCGCTAAGAGTCAGACACGACTGAGCAACTTCACTTTCCCTTTGCACTTTCATGCACTGGAGAGGAAATGGCAACCCACTCCAGAGTTCTTGCCTAGAGAATCCCAGGGACAAGGGAGCCTGGTGGGCTGCCGTCTGTGGGGTCGTACAGATTCTAACACGACTGAAGTGACTTAGCAGCAGCAGCAGCAGCAGTTATCTGTGTTTTAAGACATCTGTTTTCCTGATATTTTGTTTGGATTCTCTTTTGCTACATGGACTATATTTTGTTTAGTTTTAACTCCTTACATTTTTTGGAAAAAATCTAGCAGTGATGGTTAAAGTTTCTTCTAAAATTAATTCATTGTCAGTTCAGTTCAGTTCAGTCACTCAGTCGTGTCTGACTCTCTGCGAACCCATGAATCGCAGCAACCAGGCCTCCCTGTCCATCACCAGCTCCCGGAGTTCACCCAGACTCGTGTCCATCGAGTCAGTGATGCCATCCAGGTATCTCATCCTCTGTCGTCTCCAGTGCTCTTCTATCAAAAGGGTTTCTCTGGTGGCTCAGAGAGTAAAGCATCTGCCTACAATGAGGGAGACCCAGGTTCAAACCCTGGATTGGGAAGATCCCCTGGAGAAAGAAATGACAACTCACTCCAGTACTCTTGCCTGGAAAATCCCATGTATAGAAAAGCCTGGTAGGCTATAGTCCATGGGGTCATAAAGAGTAGGACATGACTGAGCGACTTCACTTTCACTTTCTATCAAATGAAGAATAAGTGGGTATCATTTAAGTTACTCCCTTTACTAACAACAAAATAAGAAAATTTAAGCTTCCTCTGTCCCTTCTGGCTACAGGAGCTTCATAAAGTCCTATTCAACATTATCTGTTAATATTATAAAATCTGTGGTTAAAACGCCTGGCACAGATCATGGGAAATAGTTCATGAGTTTAATCTCTGTATAACTCACAGTAAACCATGTAAAATCTATCTGAATCTTTATTTATGTGTTATTGGTAAACAAATTATGTGAAATCCAAAGAATAAGATGTATTTTGTCCACTACTAGAAGTATTTGTATCCAAATTCATCCTCTAGTTTAAAAAAATAGTTACTGTTAAGTGACAATTTACTAAATGAATTTGCCCCCTTATCACCTCATATTTCTTTTCCTACATAGTCACCTCCAGTTCATTCTATATAGATAAAATTAATTTTATCTCTTTACTATTTTAGGGATAACTGAGTTTTTTCCTTGTTTTCCTCCTTTTTTCCCTTTTTTATAGATTAATAATTTGTTCTTTTTCTTTTTTAAAAAAGTGGTAACATGAATTTTTATCATTATTTTTATTAATGATTTCTAAAGTTAATGTTTTAATCTCACTCATGAACAATATAAGCATCTTAGGACCATGCTTCCTTGGTGGCTCAGACAATAAAAAATCTGCCTTTAATGCAGGAGATCCAAGTTCAATCCCTGGGTTGGGAAGATCCGTTGGAGAAGGGAATGGCTACCCACTCCAATATTCTTGCCTAGAGAATCCCATCGACAGAGGAGCCTGATGGACTACAGTTAATGGGTTTGCAAAGAGCTAGACACTTTTAGGACCACGTGGAGCCTGGTGGGCTGCCATCTATGGGGTCGCACAGAGTCAGACACAACTGAAGCTACTTAGCAGCAGCAGCAGTAACTTACTAGAGAAGAAACTGATTACACTCAAACATGGACAAAAACATGCTCCTATGCCTTCATGACTTTACATTTACTGGAGATAACAAGCTTGATCAAAAACTATTATCAGCATACCACTGATATGAAAGTCTTAATAAGCTTCAAATCACAATTCATATATTTTCTATATCTCCACTTCTGATATTAGTTAGTATCCTGGTTTTTGTCCATAATTAATTCATCCAAACAGCCTAAATACAGAGACTTTAGTTTGAGCAAAGCAGGAGTAAGCTTTTAAGAATTACTCTATCACATTAAATCTGTGTCATAAAGCGTTCTCTGCATTTAGGAAACAAAGGAGGGGAAGATGACCTAAGTGTGGCTGAGCTAAACGAGTCGTGGTTAAGTCTTATGTTTATTCATGTTTTGAAAGAAAGATGAGAACTGTTGTATGGTTTCTTAAAATATCAGCTGCATTATTTTCTTGAAATTTTATTTAACATTTGTACTTCATGTTCAAAGTTTTTTCAAGCTCCGCAAGAGTGGAAACCACAGGCTGTGGAAATGGTAGCCAGCATAGCATGTAGGAGTCACTTGAGAGATTTGTGTTTATTGATGCAGGAGCAGATGAATAAGATGAATACATGAATTAGTGAATAAAGGAAGATACAGGAGAGTGCCTAAATGCAATGGCTTGACATTTCTTACCTAGCTTTTTATTTTTTTGCAATTTTCTCACTATTATTTCATTTTAAAAATATTATTCAAATTCATTTAAAATTATTTGAATATATTATTGTGTTTAAAAATGAATATGTCTTTTGTTCACTTAATTGTTTTTGAGTGTTTGTTTGTAGCCAAAACTTTTAATACTGGTCCATAAGAAAGTCTATGAGAGCCTAAGTTAACAATTATTCTAAAAGCATTAGAATTGGAATAGACAACACAATCATATTTTGAAGAAAAGAGAGTAATTTGATAAAAAAAAAATAAAAATAAAAAGCTCACAAGGTTAAAGAGAATCTCTGAAGGTCATCTTATCTGTGTGCCCAGATCCAGGAAAAATCACACATCAGTCATTTCAGACTATGGGGTATATTTTGCTTTAAAATAAACCCAGTAAAAGACACTCTACCATTCTCCTTCCTAACAGATCCCAGTTTTAAAAAGTCATCAGAAATGACTTCCCAATATTAAATCAAAATTCCTCATTATGATAAAGGCTAAAAGCAACTGATGCTATGGTAAATGCATCATGTGGACTGTTTCATTTAATCCTCATCATCCTTTGATTCAGGAAGAAATGAGGAAAGTAAGGTTTATAGGGGAGAAGAAATAAACAGAAAAAAGATTGGACCCTAAGAAATCTGACTTCAGGACCCACTCACATAATTATTCCACTCTCTGCTTCCCTGTGCTGCAATATAAATAATTTTCTTCATGGATTGATAGTGGTCATGGCCAACAGATCTCCAATCTTAGGTATTTCCATATTTTAATTCTATTTTATGTAGTATTAATTCCTGTTTTAAAAAGGCCTAAAACAGGGATGGATTATAGTTTCTGCATCTTCTTCCTCTTTCCAAAACATTCCACAACATTCCAACCCCTACACACACACACACATACACACACCCATTTTTTAATCTGTATCTAGTCTATTTAGTGGACTCCCCAGGTGGTGCAGCAGTAAAGACTCTCTCTGCCAAAGCAGGATAGGTAAGAGATGTGGGTTCAATCCTGGGTCAGGAAGATCCCCTGGAGTAGGAGATGGGAACCTACTTCAGGATCCTTGCCTGGAGAATT
The DNA here is from genome assembly GCA_006408695.1 of Aepyceros melampus. Classification (NCBI taxonomy): domain Eukaryota; kingdom Metazoa; phylum Chordata; class Mammalia; order Artiodactyla; family Bovidae; genus Aepyceros; species Aepyceros melampus. Next base: position 281,445 of record SJXQ01011101.1, on the reverse strand, counting down.
TCATGGACAGTGGAGACAGGTGGGTTATAGTCGATGGGGTCAGAAAGAATCGGATAAGACTGAGCAACTGAGCGTACCATAACACAATCTATTTAGTTGAAGCGCCTTAGCAGCAGCAGCAGCATGTTACTCAATTATAGCAAACAGGAAGACAAAAGGGCCACTAATATCTGAAATTTCATGTTTCCAGAATCATCCAAGAAGCAGATGAAGTAGGAAGTAAGACAGGTCCCAAAGTCAGTATTTAGGAAAATCCCATGGATGGAGGAGCCTAGTGGGCTGCAATCCATGGGATCGCGAAGAGTCGGACATGACTGATCGATTTCACTTTCACTTTCACTCATTGGAGAAGGAAATGGCAACCCACTCCAGTGTTCTTGCCTGGAGAATCCCAGGGACGGGGGAGCCCGGTGGGCTGCTGTCTATGGGGTTGCACAGAGTCGGACACAACTGAAGCGACTTAGCAGCAGCAGCAGACTCTAGTTACTATTTCTGAGATATCAGGGAGGTTTTTATTAACCTCATCAGCAAAATGGAGAAACAAAGCAATTTCTAGTCATTAGTCTCTATAAGGGAGAAGGCGATGGCACCCCACTCCAGTACTCTTGCCTGGAAAATCCCATGGATGGAGGAGCCTGGTAGGCTGAAGTCCATGGGGTCGCTAAGAGTTGGCTACAACTGAGTGATTTCACTTTCACTTTTCACTTCCAGGCATTGGAGAAGGAAATGGCAACCCACTCCGGTGTTCTTGCCTGGAGAATCCCAGGGACAGGGGAGCCTGGTGGGCTGCCATCTATGGGGTCACAGAGTTGGACATGACTGAAGTGACTTAGCAGCAGTCTCTATAAAGCTTTCACATTATGCATGGCCTATAGTATAAGTAGTCAACTACTGTTAGATACTGATATAAATTCTTGCCTGGAAAGACATCTAGTCACAAATTACGTCATAAATATGTTGGTAGTGGTGAGGATTTTTAGCAGATCCACTATGGCAGCTACATAGAAAACATCTATTATTCAAATGTTAAGAGACTGATTATGCGGGGGACTCCTTTGCAGATCTCCTCAATGGCACACAGTCATAGCTCGAAATCAATGTGTCCAGCCTTCCCTAGTGTCACAGTGGTAAAAAAAAAATCTGCCTGCCAGTGCAGGAGACATGGGTTCAATTCCTGATCTGAGAAGATCCCACATGGGCAGCTAGGCCCATGAACCACAACTAGTGAGCCTGCACTACAGAGCCCAGGAGCCACAACAACTGAAGCCCAGGTGCCCTAGAGCCTGTGCTCTGCAACTAGAGAAGCTACTGCCATGAGAAGTCTGCACACTGCAACTAGAGAATACTTCCAGTTCTCCAAAACTAGAGAAAAATCCTACAGTAACAAAGACCCAGCACAGCCATACATAAATAAATTTTTTTTTCATAAATAAAATTTTTAAGAATTTTAAAAATAAAGAAATCCATGTGCCATAGGAGTTATCTTCTGTTTCTGCTATGGTTCAGTTCAGTTCAGTTGCTCAGTCGTGTCTGACTCTTTGCGACCCCATGAATCGCAGCACACCAGGCCTCCCTGTCCATCACCACCTCCTGGAGTTCACTCAGATTCACATCCATCGAGTCCGTGATGCCATCCAGCCATCTCATCCTCGGTCGTCCCCTTCTCCTCCTGCCCCCAATCCCTTCCAGCATCAGGGTCTTTTCCAATGAGTCAACTCTTCGCATGATGTGGCCAAAGTACTGGAGTTTCAGCTTTAGCATCATTCCTTCGAAAGAAACCCCAAGGCGGATCTCCTTCAGAATGGACTGGTTGGATCTCCTTGCAGTCCAAGGGACTCTCAAGAGTCTTCTCCAACACCACACTTCAAAAGCATCGTTCTTCGGTGCTCAGCCTTCTTCCCAGTCCAACTCTCACATCCATACATGACCACAGGAAAAACCATAGCCTTGACTAGACGGACCTTAGTCAGCAAAGTAATGTCTCCGCTTTTGAATATGCTATCTAGGTTGTCATAACTTTTCTTCCAAGGAGTAAGCGTCTTTTAATTTCACTATTTTGGGGACTTCCCAGATGATGCAGTGGTAAAGAAATCACCTGCCAATGCAGGAGAAGCACTGGCGAAGAATATCCCCAGATCTACCAGAGGAGGAAATGGCTACCCACTTCCATATTCTTTCCTAGGAAATCCCATGGACAGAGGAGCCTGGTCGGCTACAGTCTGTGGGATCGCAAAAGGGTCAAACACGATTGAGCACACACTGGATATTACTTTTGGAGAAAGCCCTAAGAGGCTGCAGGGCCTCTTATTCCTCTGGCCCACCTTCATAAGGAGATAGGATAGCTCTCTATAAAGATAAGAACCCAGGTCTGGAATTTCTGCATCAAAATATCATCTCTGTCATCAAACAGCCAACATGGATCAACTTGCTGTAGCTTCTCACCAGCAACTTTCATCTCCAGTGACCTCATACTGCTTCTGGTAAATGCCCAACTCAAATATCTGATCATTATAGCTGCTCCATATTCATCTAAAGTCTCCAAGCTTGATTCCTGCATTAAACCAGAATCCATAAAACCACAAAACTGGAACATACTATGCTTGACCCCATCTACAAACTGTCTCCAATTGTTGTAAAAATATTATCACTCCTTCTGTCCTTTATGAAAACATCCACATGAAAAATTTCTCTCTTATCTCAGGGCCAGATTAAAGACATAAATATACTGGATAAATTTCTGAGCTTCCCATTTTTGGATAGTGAAATCTTTATAACATGCTAGCTTCCAGGGTGAAGTTCTCACTTAAATTTGATTTCAAATATATAACTTGTGACCACCATGTTTTTCTTTGATTATTTAAACAGCTTTATATTTGTCAGATAATTTTTCAATCGATTTCATACTAATCCAGTTCAAATATGGTCCCTGCAGTCCCTGTGGGTTAAGGCACTGAGTTGACCTCTGTCTCCTGTGATCCTAGGTCTCACACAGTTGTTTAGCATCTGCAGAGCATCTTAGCCGGATTCATCCCAGCTTTGCTCAGCATCTTGTAAAACTACTCTGTAGAAAGTCCTGCTAAGTCACTCAGGCAAAAGACTTATTCCAGGATCCAGTTGGAAACTGGATCACTGGACTTTTTCTGACTGCTCACCTTGCCTGTGGGTTACTGACCCATTTCCTTTTTTCCCTTTTTATATCAAAAATCCTTGAGAAGGATTTCCCTGGTGGCCTGGTGGTTAGGAATCCACCTTTCAGTGCAGGAGATTTGTGTTCAATCCCTGGTCTAGGAACTAGATCCCACAGGCCACAGAGTAACAAAGCCATCTTGCCCCAACAAAGAGCCTGCATGTGGCAACTAAGATCCAACACAACCAAACATAAATAAACATTTTTTAAAAATCCCTGAGAAATTGTCTGTATTAAGTGTCTCCAGTTCCTCACCATCTATTTTCTCTTGAACTTACCCCACCCACCACACTCTTTTGACTGCTGTTTTCAAGGTTGCCAATGGCTTCCCAGTAATTAAATATAATAGCTCATTCTCAGGTTTCCTCTTTCTTCAGTAGGACCCAGTTTCTCTTCCTAAGTACACTCCTAAGCGCTCTGTTTCTCTTCCTAAGTACACTCTTCATGAGTCTCTCAGCGGCCCCTCACTTAGCTCACCCATTGCTCCTTCTGTCTCCTCAGCTAGCTCCCCTTCTCCCACTGCTAATGGCTGAGCTCCTAATTGATCTCCTCCTTCTATCCTGATCTTACTACAGCCTATGCTCAGCAAAGCAACCAGGTGATTTCTTTTAAAATATGAATAAGATGATAAGTAAGATGCCACTTCTAAAAGGTCTCCAGAGACTTCCAGTTTCACTAGGGAAATAGCCAAATTTCTTATAATGGTGTACCATTGCCTCTCTGATCTCATTGCTTGCTCAGTTTACACTGGCCTGTTTGCTGTTTCTTCAACACATTAGGTATAGGCTCACCTCAGGGCCTTTGCACTTGCTTTCCTTTGCTTAGGATGATTTAATCTGTTTCTTTCGTGTGTTTACTGAATTCCTTCTTTGCAATGAAAGTTGCTCTGATGATTTAATTTAAAATTATAATCTGCTCTCCACTTTACCTTCCCTCTATCTCCCTATATTGTTTCTCTGCTTTGGTTTTTAATTTTTTTTCCATATAATGTAATGCTTTCTAATATATTACCTAATTTACTTATTAAATTTATTGCCAATTTCTGTCTTCCTTGGCACATACTAGGGGTTCAATAAACATTTGCTCAATAAACATGACAAGAATATCTATATTAATCAACATTCTGATAAACATGGCAAGAATAATTATATTAACCAGCTAATTCTTATAAATTAGCTAGAATCCACTCTAGCTAATTTGAGGAAAATTACTAGACATTTATCTTTGGTACAAATGAAGTAAAATTATAGAGAATCACTTTCTAATAATTCCCAGAATCACAAGGTAACATTTTCTAGGTAAAGGAGCAGCCAGGAGCAGCTGAAATCATAGTCTGACCTACGATTAGAAAGCAATCAAATCAGGAAACTGTGGCCACTGTTTCAACCCAAGCAGAACTGACTCCTTTTGTCACCATTCTTGGCAGAATATCCCATCTCTTCATTCATGAGTGTCACCATGGAAATGCCCACTTGGCTAAAACCTAGGTCATAAGTACAACCATAGGTGAAGGGAAATCTGATAAATATTGTCTTTCATTTTCCAGTCTTTTGTCTTTGTATTCTCCAGGAAGATATGACAAGGAAGTGTGAGTGGGTGCATAGTAAACCAACTGCATCGTGTATCACATCCCACGCTGTGACTACCCTACATCAGGAGAGTCACTAACTCTGACACTTAAACTTCCAAATAACAATAGCAATATTTTCACTCCCCATAATGCAACTTTCCTCACATCAATGAAAAGGTACAAGCCATCTTCTCAAAGGAGGAGATCCAAAATGTCATCAAACATTGAAACCATTTCTGCATCAGCTCTTCTCAATTTAGTCACATTTCTCTTTTGCTATTCTGTAGCTATATATCCTGTATTTATTAAGATCACTACCAACACCACATGTATGTAAAATACTAGTGAGACAAGTGAAACTTTTTTGTTTTCTTCCTAAAACTTCACTAAGTTAAAAAAAATTATCAACTATTATTTTTAAAAATAATTTGAAAGCAAAATAGAAAACATAAAAACTTTCTCAATTTTGAAAACATTTTAACATCAAATCAAATTATGTTCAAATTTCATTAAATATAATATATATTTATCCTTACATTGATCTATTCATGTGTGTGTGTTTGTGCATGCATGTGAGAATATGCATATATTTAGTTTCATGAGTGAAATACAGGTCTGTTACATAGTTGAAACAGAATATTATACTGAATGGGGAGCCACTCTACCACAATTGACAATTTAAAACAAACAAAAATAAATAATTTTTAAAAAATTTAATTCCAGAAAAAGAAATTATCAAAACTGTCTTAATGAATGATTGTAATTTTCACTTTCAAAAGCATGTTTCTAGTTAATCCTAAAACAATGCTTCACAATAAATGATTGCTTTATATAACAATTTGGCAGTTCTAAAAGTAAATTTTATTGCACTTTTATTTTCAACACTTCTTTCAAATTTCCAAAAAAGAAATCTAAATGGTAACCATATTTTCTGAATTAGATTCAGTAGTTTATTTTCATAAATAGTTGGTAGAAAAATAGAGGAATTTAACTTTTCCTTGCTTTAATACTCATTTTAATGTGAAAAATCTCTGGAATGTATACTAAGGAAACTGCAAATACTTCATATAAGAAAGTAAATTACTTTTACTGTACTAAACCTCTAGAATTTATGGTATATTAACAGAAAATTGAAGAAAGTGGGCAACACCACTAGACCATTCAGGTATGACCTAAATCAAATCCCTTATGATTGTACAGTGGAAGTGAGAAATAGATTTAAGGGTCTAGATCNGAACTGTGGTGTTGGAGAAGACTCTTGAGAGTCCCTTGGACTGCAAGGAGATCCAACCAGTCCATTCTGAAGGAGATCAACCCTGGGATTTCTTTGAAAGGAATGATGCTAAAGCTGAAGCTCCAGTACTTTGGCCACCTCGTGCGAAGAGTTGACTCATTGGAAAAGACCCTGATGCTGGGAGGGATTGAGGGCAGGAGGAGAAGGGTACGACCGAGGATGAGATGGCTGGATGGCATCATGGACTCAATGGACATGAGTCTGAGTGAACTCCGGGAGTTGGTGATGGACAGGGAGGCCTGGCGTGCTGCGATTCATGGGGTCGCAAAGAGTCGGACACTACTGAGCGACTGGACTGTTCTGAACTGAATGAGGAGAAGCATAGAAATAAAATGGAGCATCTCTCACCAGACTCGGGTTGCAGGTATAAAGGGAAAGGCGGGAGTGGAAAAAAACATCCTCCCGTCTTGAGTATAGATAAAGGGCAGGCAGGTAAGTGATAGAAATGAAGACCTTCAGAAGTGGCCTGAACCCTGCTGTGAGGCAGAAAACAAGAATTTTCCATGTCTGCCACAGAGACTTGTAAACTATGAAACCATGGAGTTATCATTTGTCTCACAGAACAGGCTCTTGATATCTGAAATCAAGGAAAATGCTAATTGATAGCTACAGTTATGAAAATACATATTTCTTGGTTTCAAGGAACAAGGTTCATCCTAAGTCAGATGTACTGAGTGGACTATATAAAGGAAATATTTGTCCTATTATCAAAAGATAAATTGTGTTAGGAGAAAGCGCTTTTGAAAAGAGTATAAATTACACTAGAAAGCATTTATATCTTAACTGCAATAAAAATGCATACAGATAAGCACTATGTACCAAAATATAATCATTTTGCTCAATTTCCTGAGAAATGTTGGAGGGATTTGCTTGTCATATAAATCAGACCATTGCTAAGTGTATATTGTAATCTCTGTTTGTCCAAAATTATCTCAACCACTTTTTACCAAACCAGTGCTTTAATTAAAATTAAAATTAAAAAAAAAACCCTGACCTCACTTTACAACAGATTCAACCAAGGTTAAATGTTGTTATTGTTATTGTTTAGTTGCCACATCCTGTCCAACTCTTTTGAGATTGCATGGACTATACCCACCAGGCTCTGCTGTCCATGGAATTTTCCAGGCGAGAATACTGGAGGGGTTGCCATTTCCTTCTGCAGGGTATCTTCCCAACCCAGGGATCAAACCCAGGTCTCTGCACTGCAGGCAGATTCTTTGCTGGCACTTAATAGTTAGCAGGTATATAGACAGATTTCCACCTTCCAAGGGTCTCTTACTCAAATCATAAATACAAACTTAGCTGTTTAGTGGAGGCATTTCAACACAATGAAAGTAATATGGACATAACAAGTCCTTTCCTGATTTGCAGAGGCAAGTGGCACCCTTTGCTCCTTAAATGCTGCTAAACTAGCTAAGACAATTTGGGAACTTGAACAAACCAAGTTGATTTTGTGTTCAAGGGAAGTTATTTCACTCTTCCCCTTCCCTTTACCTCTTTAAATTAAACTTGTAAGCTAAGTAAGTGTAAGTCTATAAGAGGATGATTATTCATTTAATCCTTCATACAATTTCTCTACGTTTTTTAACTTCCTGAAACTTTTAAGTTCCTACATACCAGCAAAAGTATATTCTGAAGGCAAAAGGAGAAGAGGGCAGCAGTGGATGAGATGGTTGGATAGCATCACCGACTCAATGAACATGAACTTGGGCAAATTCCGAGTGTCTGCTTTTACCCTAGCTTTAGTGTCTAGGTTTAGCATAGTGTCTAGGTTTGTCATAGCTTTCCTCCAAGGAGCAAGCATCTTTTAATATGGTGGCTGTGGTCACCATCCATAGTGATTCTGGAGTCCAAGAAAATAAAATCTGTCACTGCTAACACTTCTTTCCCTTCTATTTGCCATGACATGATGGGGCTGGATGCCATGGTCTTCATTTTTTGAATGTTGAGTTTTAAGCCAATAGTCCTCTTTTTTTCACTCTCCTCTTTCACCTCATCAAGAGGCTCTTGAGTTTCTCTTGGCTTTCTGCCATTAGAGTAGTATCATCTGTGTATCTGAGGTTGTTGACATTTCTCCTGACAATCTTGATTCCAGTTTGTGATTCATCCAGCTGGGCATTTCACATGATATATTCTGCATATAAGTTAAATAAGCAGGATGCCGTATAAGTCAGTTTTAAAATATTTGCTCTTGATTTTGACCCTGGAATTACTGTTATTATTTTATCTCATCTCCCATTTCCCAGATGCATTTATCCAGATGTCTAAACCTTTTTCTCCATCGCCCACCCTCACTCACTCACCAGACTTCACTTAATCCAATTTTCTTCATTTCACAAGGTGTTTTCTAGAGACAGCTGAGTGAAGAGTTCTTCAGAACTAAAAACAGACTTTTTCTTTCCAGTAAGGAATTTGGTTTCCCAATACTCATTTGTATTTAATTAATACAGTTATTTTTCCAAGGAATTTTAAAGGAATAAAGTTTAAAACTACATTTAGACTGAAGTTTCTCATTCTGTCATCTAGTCTGAGTGAGTCATGACCAAAAAACAACAACAGCATAAAGTTCTTTGATCAACATGTGCAGACATTTCTTCAGAATGAGCATGATCTCAATTTTAACTGGTAAATAGCTAATTTGTTAGAGAATGTCAAATATATAATTATTAAACTACTCTGTGTCTTCGTCAAACTGTCTTAGTAATATAACCAAGTCTGAATGAGACTTCTCAAAACATTTGAATATTTAAGATAATAATCAGAAACCCACAGATATCAAATGCACATCCCAAATTATTCCCTTTTAATAGGCACAATAACCAAATATGGAATGCCAAATTCATTTAGTGCTAATGTTCAGAAACTCAGATGGTAATATAATCCCATATTTGTATAATATAATAACAACTGAAAATAATGATAGAGTCATTTAAAATAAAGGTCTAGCAGGAAAGTTTACACAGGTGCAAAAAAGCATTTGTATTACACATAGTATATTTTAATTATATTTAATTTTAAATGAATATTCTACTTGGGTCTACATGAATGTTGGAAAGGTTTTGTTACCCTATAATACTGAAATTATTTTAAGTCCTTTGAGAGCATGGAACATTTCTTATTTATGTTCTAAAACAGAAACTTTGGAGTAGATTGTGAAAATCTGCATATTTAAGCTCTCCAAGTTGTCTCATGCACAGTGAAGTTTGACAACTAATAATATAAAAATTATTCCGTAAATGTTTGCTACCCTTGGAACACTGATGTGTAGAATGCAAAAGACTCCTGTTGTTATTGAGTTGCTAAGTCATGTCTTCTGCAAAAGAATCATAACTCTTTTGCAACCCCGCAGACTGTAGCCCATCAGACTTTGTCCATGGGATTCTCCAGATGAGAATACTGGAGTGGGTTGCCATTTCCTCCTCCAGGGGATCTTCCCAGCCAGGGATAGAACCAGGGACTCCAGTGTCGCCCGTATTGACATGTGGATTATTTACCACTGAACTACCTAGGAATCCTCTAAATGCCATGAAAGTTTATAGATGTTTTAGTTCAGTTCAATTCAGTCACTCAGTCATGTCCGACTCTTTGCAACCCCATGAATTGCAGCACGCCAGGCCTCCCTGTCCATCACCAACTCCCAGAGTTCACTCAGACTCACGTCCATCAAGTCGGTGACGCCATCCAGGCATCTCATCCTCTGTCATCCCCTTCTCCTCCTGCCCCCAATCCCTCCCAGCATCAGAGTCTTTTCCAGTGAGTCAACTCTTTGCATGAGGTGGCCAAAGGACTGGAGCTTCAGCTTCAGCATCATTCCTTCCAAAGAACACCCAGGGCTGATCTCCTTTAGAATGGACTGGTTGGATCTTCTTGCAGTCCAAGGGTCTCTCAAGAGTCTTCTCCAACACCACAGTTCAAAAGCATCAATTTTTCGGTGCTCAGCTTTCTTCACAGTCCAACTCTCACATCCATACATGACCACAGGAAAAACCATAGCCTTGACTAGACGGACCTTTGTTGGCAAAGTAATGTCTCTGATTTTCAATATGCTACCTAGGTTGGTCACTTTCTTTCCAAGGAGTAAGCGTCTTTTAATTTCATGGCTGCAATCACCATCTGCAGTGATATTGGAGTCCCAAAAAATAAAATCTGACACTGTTTCCACTGTTTCCTCATCTATTTCCCATGAAGTGATGTGACTGGATGCCATGATCTTCGTTTTCTGAATGTTGAGCTTTAAGCCAACTTTTTCACTCTCCTCTTTCACTTTCATCAAGAGGCTTTTTAGTTCCTCTTCACTTTCTGCCATAAGAGTGGTGTCATCTGCATATCTGAGGTTGTTGATATTTCTCCCGGCAATCTTGATTCCAGCTTGTGGTTCTTGAAGTCCAGCATTTCTCATGATGTACTCTGCATAGAAGTTAAATAAGCAGGGTGACAATATACAGCCTTGACGTACTCCTTTTCCTATTTGGAACCAGTCTGTTGTTCCATGTCCAGGTCAACTGTTGCTTCCTGACCTGCATNCCAGCATTTTGCGTGATGTACCCTGCATATAAGTTAAATAAGAAGGGTGACAATATACAGCCTCAATGTACTCCTTTCCCAATTTGGAAACAGTCTGTTGTTCCATGTCCGGTTCTAACTGTTGCTTCTTGATCTGCATACAGATTTCTCAGAAGGCAGGTAAGGTGGTCTGGTTTTCCCATATCTTGAGGAATTTTCCACAGTATGTTGTGATCCACACAGTCAAAGGCTTTGGCATAATCAATAAAGGAGTAGATGTTTTTCTGGAACCCTCTTGCTTTTTCTATGATCCAGTCGATGTTGGCAATTTGATCTCTGGTTCCTCTGCCTTTTCTAAAACCAGCTTGAACATCTGGACATTCACAGTTCACATATTGCTGAAGCCTGGCTTGGAGAATTTTGAGCATTACTTTACTAGCATGTGAGATGAGTGAAATTGTGTGGTAGTCTGAGCATTCTTTGGCATTGCCTTTCTTTGGGATTGGAATGAAAACTGACCTTTTCCAGTCCTGTGGCCACTGCTGAGTTTTCCAAATTTGCTGGCATATTGAGTACACCACTTTCACAGCATCATCTTCCAGGATTTGCAATAGCTCAACTGGAATTCCATCACCTCCACTAGCTTTGTTCGTAGTGACGCTTTCTAAGGCCCACTTGACTTCACATTCCAGGATGTCTGGCTCTAGGTGAGTGATCACACCATCATGATTATCTTGGTCATGAAGATCTTTTTTGTAGAGTTCTTCTGTGTATTCTTGCCACCTCTTCTTAATATCATCTGCTTCTGTTAGGTCCATACCATTTCTGTCCTTTATCGAGCCTATCTTTGCATGAAATGTTCCCTTGGTATCTCTAATTTTCTTGAAGAGGTCTCTAGTGTTTCCCATTCTGTTGTTTTCTTCTATTTCTTTGCATTGATCGCTGAGGAAGGCTTTCTTATCTCTTCTTGCTATTCTTTGGAACTCTGCATTCAGATGCTTATATCTTTCCTTTTCTCCTTTGCTTTTTGACTTTCTTCTTTTCACAGCTATTTGTAAGGCCTCCTCAGACAGCCATTTAGAACACTGCTGCTTCAGAATGCAAAGAAGATTTAAGCAACTCTTAGAGTTTAGTAAATCAATTTATTTGTCAAATCCTTATTTCTGATAGCATGAATATAATAGATTCTTGTATAATTTTACAATATTTGAACATTCCATAAATAGATTGTAACCTATATGAGGGCCCAGATATGGGAGTGTCTTGTCCACCTGGTGTTTAGCATAGCCACATAATGATTAATGAATATTTATTGATTAAATAAATTTAGAATCAGACAAAAGTGGTGGAGTCACTTGGGCAAATCATTTAATGCCTCTGAAACTTAATTTGTCATTTAACTTTACAGGGTCACTTAGGACTGTAAGAGCATAATGCCATGAAGAGCACATAAACCCTTCAATTATATATTATAATAATTCAATCAATTAGAGAAGATGAAGTCAGTCTACCACAATCATGATTTCCCAGATCTACCATACTGGATAATGCTGTGCTTAATTTTCCAAGTTTTCAGAACAAATTGCCTGGAAACTAAACCATAGTGTACAATTACACTGGAAAACTAAATCCAATGCACTTTTCTTTGTTGCCAGTTGTTTCCAAAAGATGAGAACTATAATAAGGCAGCATAGCTGAATTTTAATTGCAGAAGAGACATTTTATTAAGTGACTCTGTTGTGCAGACGTCAAAATGGATCCTGAACTGTACTGCCTCCTTCAACCTTTCATCTGTAACTTCAAAATTTTAATCTTCTTGTATTTATCTACAGATGGCATTTGAAGAATATATCAGAAAATGACATCTGCAGTTAAGTTCTATATCAGAAGGCATTTATTATTAACACCACCCTTATGGCAGAAAATGAAGAGGAACTAAAAAGCCTCTTGATGAAAGTGAAAGAGGAGAGTGAAAAAGCTGGCACAGCCATTTTGCTTTTTTGCATTTCTTTTCCATGGGGATGGTCTTGATCCCTGTCTCCTATACAATGTCACAAACCTCCGTCCATATTTTTAATTAACCCTATAAAGCATAGTATTAGTCCCTGAAATTACGATATTAAATAATTAAGTATATTTCAATGCCAAATGTAAATGTATAAATAAATACATACCGTATGAATGAAAATATCATGGCCTTAACTCTCAAAGCACATAGCACAGAACTTGATATTCTGATAAATTTAGTTGTAACATCTATAACTTTTATAATGAAGCCTAGTTGATTAAGATCAATATATATTAACAGGATAACATAGGCATAGAAGGATGAATGACATATGGTCACACTCTGAATGAGTGGATGTCTCATCTAGTAGAGTGGATGTCAGAAATAATGATCAAATGTGATAGATACTACTTTGCCGACTAAGGTCCATCTAGTCAAGGCTATGGTTTTTCCTGTGGTCATGTATGGATGTGAGAGTTGGACTGTGAAAAGGCTGAGCGCAGAAGAATTGATGCTTTTGAACTGTGGTGTTGGAGAAGACTCTTGAGAGTCCCTTGGACTGCAAGGAGATCCAACCAGTCCATTCTGAAGATCAACCCTGGGATTTCTTTGGAAGGAATGATGCTAAAGCTGAAACTCCAGTACTTTGGCCACCTCATGCGAAGAGTTGACTCATTGGAAAAGACTCTGATGCTGGGAGGGATAGGGGGCGGGATAAGGGGACGACAGAGGATGAGATGGCTGGATGGCATCACTGACTCGATGGACGTGAGTCTGAGTGAACTCCGGGAGTTGGTGATGGACAGGGAGGCCTGGCGTGCTGCGATTCATGGGGTCGCAAAGAGTTGGACACGACTAAGCAACTGAACTGAACTGAACTGATGATGGACAAATGAAAGCCTATAGATATTCCATTAAAAGTCATCACTTTGCTTTTTCACAGCAAAGGAAACTATAAATAAAGTGAAAGACAGCCTTCAGAATGGGAGAAAATAATACAAATGAAAAAATTGAGAAAGAATTAATTTCCAAAACATACAAGCAGCTCATACAACTCAATACCAGAAAAATGAACAATCCAATCTAAAAGCAGGCAAATTCATGTCAATGTGTAACAAAACGAATACAGTATTGTAAAGCAAAACAAACTAAAAAATAAAAATTAATTAAAAAAAAAAATAAATAAATAAAAGCAGGCAAAAGAACTAAACAGGCATTTCTCCAAAGAAGATATACAGATGGCTAACAAACACATGAAGAAATGCTCAACATCACTTATTATTAGAGAAATGCAAATTGAAACTACAATGAGATATCACCTCACACCAGTCAGAATGACCAGCATCTAAAACTCCACAGATAACAACTGCTGGAGAGGATGTGGAGAAAAGGCAGCCCTCTTGCGCTGCTGGTGGGGATCTAAATTGATACAGTCACTATGGAAGACAGTATGGAGATTCCTTACAAAGTTAGGAATTAAACCACCATGCTGCTGCTAAGTCACTTCAGTCATGTCCGACTCTGTGCGATCCCAGAGACGGCAGCCCACCAGGCTCCACTGTCCCTGGGATTCTCCAGGCAAGAACACTGGAGTGGGTTGCCATTTCCTTCTCTAATGCGTGAAAGTGAAAAGTGAAAGTGAAGTCGCTCAGTCGTGTCTGACTCTTAGCAACCCCATGGACTGAAGCCTACCAGGCTCCTCCGTCCATGGGATTTTCCAGGCAAGAGTACTGGAGTGGGGTGCCATTGCCTTCTCCAAAAACACCATAAGACCTAGCAATACCACTTCTAGGCATTTAGCCCAAGGAAACCAAAACTGTAAAAGACACATGTACCCCGATGTTCATTGCAGCACTGTTTATAGTATCTTGGATGTGGAAGCAACCTAGATATCCATCAACAGATGAATGGATAAAGAAGCTGTGGTACATATATGCAATAGAATACTACTCAACCATAAAAAGGAACACATTTGAGTCAGTCCTAATGAGGTGGATGACCTAAAGCCTAATATAAAAAGTGAAGTAAATCAGAAAGAGAAAAACAAATCTCATGTACTAAAGCATAAATATGGGATCTAGAAAGATGATACTGATGAACCTACTCACAGGGCAGCAATGAAGATGCAGACGTAGAGAACAGACTTATGGACAAGGGCAGGGAATGGGAAGGAGAGGATGAGAACAGAGAGAGTGGCGTGGAAGCATATACATGAACATATGTAAAATAGATACCCAATGGAAATTTTCTGTATGATTCAGTGAACTCAAACTGGGGCTCTGTAATAACCTAGAGGAATGAGAAAGGGTGGGAGGTGGAAGGGAGTTTCAAGAGGGAGCAGACATATGTACACCTATGATTAATTCTTGTTGATGTATAATAGAAATCAAACATATTGTAAATCAATCATCAATCAATTAAAGATAAATAAATATAATTATTAAAGAAAAAATAAATAAAATACACACCTGAACACGGTTAAAATTCATCCCTAAGCTCCTTAAATTGGACCCTACCTTTCTCTCCAGCTTCATCTTCCCCCTTCCTCTCCTTCATTGCCACTCGTATTGAAACCCCAGCAAAAGCAAATCCCTTTTACTGCTCCCCTAGATGCTATGTATGTTTACGCATGATGTCCCTACTTCCAGGCTGACCCACTTCCCATCCTCAGCTTTCACCTGGCTAACACCTCTTGTTAGTGTAAGACTCAGCTTAAGAAGTCTTCTTTGACCATCACCACCTATCGCTCACCAGCAAACTTGGTTAAATACTTGCTCCTCTTGTCGTGTATGCCCCTTGAAATGGTTGCACCCACTGAGATTAGGTAGCAAGCAAGGGATTAAGCAATCTTTTGTGATATGAAGATTGTCTGGAACTTCATTCTGATTTCTTCTTTAGCCATCTTTTCCTCTTTCTTGGGACAATCCTGGTGGCTCAGATACTTTATCATTCAGATCTTCTAATTTGATTCTAATTATAATTCTATATTATACCTGTGTGAATACAGATGTCCTTCTAACACTCTGGTCCTCGATATCTTGACCCTCTCCTCCAAAGAGCTGATCTTTCATTCTACCTCCAACCACTCACTCTCAAGGCTGTAGCCTAGAATTTGTCATGACCAATGTTTGCAGACCCACTGAATCTCAGTTCCTAGCCATTCCATGCCTTCTTTCTCAAACTACCAACATCATGTTGCCTCCCTTCACACCCATTGATGATCTGCAGCATCAAGTCCAATTATTTTTTTTAATAACACTAAGACATTTCTCATTATGCCAGGCTTGCAATGTGCACATATAATTTGAACTGAGCAAATTTGGATTTATTTAAATAGGGTTTGATAAGACATAAGCATTATCTTTTGTAATGATTACTTTTTCTGTTGTAGAATATATAATATTGTATTTTAAGTGTTTACATTTTTTATATCATTGGGGGATTGCTGATTTACAATTGTGCCGTTTCAGGGATATAGCAAAGTTAGTTAGTTATATTCATTTTTCAGCTTCTTTTCTCATATAGGTTATCACAAAACATTGAGTAGAGTTCCCTGTGCTACACAGTGGTCCTTTTTGGTTATCTATCTTATATATAGCAGTATGAGCATGTTCATCCCAATATCCTGATTTATCCCTCCCCTACATTTCCCCTTTGGTACCCATACATTTGTTTTCAAAATCTGTAAGTCTGTTTCTGTTTTGTATATAAGTTCATTTATATCATTTTTAAAATTAAATTCCACATGTAACATGATATCATATATTTGTCTTTCTGCGTCTGACCTACTTCACTTAGTATGCTAATCTCTAGGTCCAGCCATGTTGCTGCATGTTTCCAGGGGAAGAGAGTCGCAAGAGTGGAGAATATGTCTCTTATCTGTATCTACACTGTGACCTGCCACTAAGCAAGTCCTAAAATGGTTTGATGAATGAACAAATATAGTGACTTTAACTGGCATGAGTGAGTGTCAGTGATAGTCATTCAGTCATGTCCAACTGTCTGTGACCCCATGGACTGTAGCTTGCCTGGCTCCTCTGTCCGTGAAATTCTCCAGGCAAGAATACTGCAGTGGGTTGCCATTTCCTTCTCCAATGGCAGTTATCTCCAAAAGCTGGAATATTCTTGGAGTATTTCATTACTGTTTGATACTTGTAATTACTCTCTACTGTCTTTATTGTGTGAAAGATGTTAAAAGCTGCCATACATTTTCACAAGGTACTTATTTCAAACATCAAACAGAAAATAAAAAGCTCTAAGCCAGAGAATAGACAGATTCACAATAATATGTGAAGTCTTTAAAGATATTCTAAGTATTGTTGAACAATGATATTTTCTAAAAAGCAAAGATACAAAAGACTGTATCTACCACTTTTATATAATGATGTTATTACTTTTAACAACTAGAGAATAAACATTCTTTTCAAGTCCATGTCGAATATTCACCAAGATGGAATGTGCTGGGCTACAAAATAATTCTTAATAAATTTGAAAAGATCAAAATTATACAGATCATGTTTTCTGATCCCAAGAAAATTCAACTAGAAATTGCTGGAAATAGGAATAAATGTAATTATATTCCTATATACCAAACCATAGAATATTTTAATATGTGCATGATTTTGCCCGCCACATAATAGGTGTTCAGTATAATGGATGGGTGAATAAAGCTACTTTCTTATGATTATAAAAGCTCTTTGTAAGTTAAGGGGGGAAATGTGAAACAGTGAGGTTTTATTAAAAATTAGATTTGAAAAGATCAAAATTATACAGATCATGTTTTCTGATCCCAAGAAAATTCAACTAGAAATTGCTGGAAATAGGAATAAATGTAATTATATTCCTATATACCAAACCATAGAATATTTTAATATGTGCATGATTTTGCCCACCACATAATAGGTGTTCAGTATAATGGATGGATGAATAAAGCTACTTTCTTATGATTATAAAAGCTCTTTGTAAGTTAAGGGGGGAAATGTGAAACAGTGAGGTTTTATTAAAAATTAGAAATCCAGTCTTTATAATTCAGACCACATTTTTCAGTCCTCAGATAATCATATCATAATATACACTAGGCAAATATTTTTACCTGATTGGACAGAATTGAGCTCAGAGATAAACAATGAGTCAAGTTACCCTCAAATCATTTTGACTCTTCCTGGAGGAGATTTAATGTTAGGTCAAACGGCTAAACAGGCAGTCGCTTTCTACTTCAACCTGAACGTAACTAATTAGATGTTAATTCTCTGACCCTCAAAGACTGTGCAGTTTTTCTTTTGTGTTAAATATTGAACATTTCAAAAAGGTTTAAGGGTGCCTGTTAGAATAATCTAACATTGTGTGTTGTTTAGGCATTGTGTCTAACTCTTTGCGACCCTATGGACCGTAGCCCTCCAGGCTCCTCTGTCCATGGGATTCTCCAGACCAGGATACTGGAATGGGTTGCCATTTCCTTCTCCAGGGGATTTTCCCAACCCAGGGATCAAACCTGCGTCTCCTGCTTGGCAGGCAGATTCTTTATCACTGAGCCACCAGGGAAGCTCAATCTAACATTACATATTCTCTATTTCTTATATGATTTTCACTCTTTCATGCAGCATATAACTAAATCCCTAAGCAACTCAGTTCAAAATCACACCATCCAAACCCTTGGGCCAGTGTACATGTTTGTCTTTATGAGGGTTTGGAAATCATTAATGAATATCTCAAAATTTGAATAACAAAAACATTTTTATTACCATTTTGAGGACTATTTCATAAACTCTAGGACAAGTTAATTAAAATCAGCTCATTTATGTTTCGAAAGAATGGTAATTACAGAAAAACAAAAATATCATTTCATGAGAAAAGCACTGTTCCAATGTCCTAAAGCTACCAAAAGTTTATAAATATCTGCTTGCCTTATTTCTATCATAATCAAGGCAGTTTTTACTGCAAAGTACATTTGAGAGTGTAACAAGCAGCAAAACAATGAAAACTCTGGTTAAAGTAGGAAATCATGTGAAAGATCCTGGCAATATTTATTGACTGTTTACAATAGCCAGTAGTAAATGGATAATGTGTCTGACGACGATTGTCTTCTATATGGCAAGCACTGCACACAGTATGAATATGCAGATAAGACCTGTTCCCTAGTCTCATAGTCTTTCCCACAGTATTTTATGAAAAGTACAAAGCTTGGAACATTGGAATGAACCTAACCCAACTTGAAGGCAGACGTGGCTCAATGATTTGATGAAGGTATTCGATAGGAGCTAATTATGCCCCTGGGGTCTCAAAGAGTCAGACATGACTTAGCTACTGAACAACAACTAAGATGTAAGGGTCTTCCCAGGTGGCTCAGTGGTAAAGAAGCTGCCTGCAATGCCAGAGACATGGGTTTGATCCCCGAGTCAGGAAGATCTCCTACAGAAGGAAATGGCAACCCATTCCAGCATTCTTGCCTGGGAAATCCCATGAACAGAGGAGCCTGGTGAGCTACAGTCCAAGGGGTTACAAAGAGTGAGACATGACTGAGCGGCTAAACAACAGCAAAATCATGCCTAAGCTGAGTTGTAAAGACTCAGTAAGGTCTACCTAAAGAAAGTGGGTGGAGGTATTTCTAGAAAAGGCAACAGCAAAACTGAAGGCAAAGAAGTAGAAAAAGGCATGCATGCTTGAAAATCTGCAAAGAATTTGATAAGCGTGCAAAAGTTGACTGGGAGAGTGTGATGAAAAGTGAGAGTAATAGTTTAGCAGGGAGCTGATTACAAGCTGCCTAGCACACCACGGTGAGATAGCAAAGATTTTGGATTACATCCAAGCAACTATGGAAAATCATCTGGGAAATTTTAACTGAGTGGTGACATGATCATATTTATTAAAAACATTTATTCTGGTGGGTAATATTAAGCACCTTCAGAATAGTCATCATATCAATGCAGATATTTTGAATGCCTGACCTAAGTTGGTGATTGGGAAGAATAGTATGAGAGTACACTAATTTTACTTCTCTCTGTATTTCTCATCAACAGCCCAGAAAATTAAAACATCATAAAAAAGAAAATAGTGGATGGTGGCTTCCATCTGGTGACACTGAAGGAAGGAACTCGGCTTTGGAGACATCCACGCATCAGAGTGATCATCGCCTTCCTCCTGCCTGAGTTCACATAGTAAGCAACCATATCACAGCCCTAGGTCTGCCTTTTTAAAATTATTTAATTACTGACATACTGTATAAGTTTAAGATGTACACTGTGTGGATCTGATATACTTAGTCATTGCAGTATGATTACTAAGTATTAATTTTGTTGTTCAGTCACTCAGTTGTGGCTGACTTCTTTGCAACCCCATGGACTGCAGCATGCCATCCTTCCTGTTCTTCACAGCTTTAGCTAAAATTTCTATCACATTAAAAATCATCATTTCTTTTCTGTGACGAGAACATTTGAGATGTAGTCTCAGGCAATTTTGAAATATGTAATACTATATTGTTAATAATACTCATATGCTGAGTTTTAGCTCTCTTAGAACTTCACCTTCTAGTTGCAATTTTGTAGTCTTTAACATGTCCCTAATTCTACCACTACCCAGCCCTTAGCAACCACCATTCCACACTCTGTTTCTACAAGTTTGATACCACATATAAGTAATATCATACAGTATTTGTCTTTCTCTGTCTGACATATCAGACTGAGCACAATGTCTTCGAAGTTCATGATGTTGTTGCAAATGGCAGGACTTCCTTCCTTTTTGAGTTAGGCCATCAGGCCATGCGTGTTTGCTAAGTCATTTCAGTCATGTCCAACTTTTTATGAGCCTATGAACTGTAGCCTCATCTGTCCATGGGATTCTCCAGGCAAGAAAACTGGAGTGAGTTGCCATGCCCTCCTCCAGGGGATCTTCCTGACCCAGGGATCGAACCCACACCTACTGCGGCTCTTGCATTGCAAGCAGATTCTTTTACCACTGAGCCACTGGGGAAGCCCTTGCCATCAGGAACATCTCTTTACATGTCCCTGTTCCCAGGCTTCCTTTCAGGGGAGTGAGCAGGCTGTATGCCATGCAGTGGTTTCCCCAGGTAAACCCTGAGATCTGGACCTGGGGTAAGGTATCAGGAAGCCTCATCTTCCCCACAGATTCAAGTTTCAGTTTCCAATTCAGCTTTAGCAATAATAAAGCTAATCTTTTCATCTTTATCTGAAGGTCTTGCCTATTGCTGATTGATTCTCAGAGAGGAAAAGATATTTCATAGGTCTGGATGACTAAAGGTAGAGATAAAGAGAGGAAGGACTTCCCAGGTGGCTCAGTGCTAAAGAATCTGTCTGCCAATGCAGGAGATGCGGGTTCAATCCCTGGTTCAGGAAGATCCCTGGAGAAGGAAATGACAACCCACTCCAGTATTCTTGCCTAAAGAATACCATGGACAGAAGGATCCTGGTGGGCTACAGTCCATGGGATTGCAAAACAGTCAGACACAACTGAGTGACTAAACAAGCAGGAACACAAAGAGGGGGAGGGGGGTCAAAGGCAACACCCACATACAACCTTTCTCAACCACTTCTCCACCAGATTCACCGAGAGCTGCTATTCAGCAAAAATGTCAATGACTAATCCAGCTTGGAAAAGAAATTTCTCTCTCCCATGGCATCTTTGGTCTCAGTAAATTCAGGCAGAAATGCTTTGGCAGGACATTGAAGGAAAGAAGCAGTGCCAGAATATACATCCTCAGCCCACTGAACTAACAGTAGGCAAGCAGCTCTCCCTCTGCTCGCTGCCCGTCACCATCAGCAAAGGCACAGCCAAGGGAAATGGCTTGATTACCACCACATGGCTATCAACTTCCCTGCAGGTAGGCTGAAAAGCCTGGAACCCCCCAAATTAGAGACCCACCCAGAGATGATTCACATTTCTGAGAAAAGTACTGGTAAGGCATTAAATGGCATGCAAAAGGTATTTGTTATTTAAAGTAAAATTAAGTGTCACTGACATCTCACACAAAGCCTATATATGAACTGTGTCCCATTTTTTCCTTTTCCACTATGAGGATCTGAAATCCATACAGGGCCAAAACCCAATATTCCATCATCCGTTGGCTCATATCTTTACTAGCTTCCTCTGGGCCTGTGTTCTCATGTTTTGAAATTCAAAACTATCCAAAGAAATTGTGTGAGGTGAATTGCAAACTTATCAGTTAACTTGCTGAATTCATTTGTTTTTTGTTCATAATAATATTGATGATTAAGACAAGTGTCATAATGTATGAACTGAAAGCAATACAGCATTTCAGTAGCTTATGGGACTTCATGTGATCCTAATATATCCTGAAGCGTAAACCTCTTTTAGAAAATATATAAATGCTTAAAAAATTGGGTGAAAACCATAAATGCATGTCCTTCCTATGTTTCACATCAATAAACAAGAGCACACACAAAACTCTGCAATATTGACTGAAGGACATTGTGTATTATATATTGTTTTTGTATAGTCTGGGACTTCATTAATTTAAGAGTTAATATGAAATAATTCTTGCTGCTCTAATATTAAATGAAGAAATTCTTCACATAGTCAGTTTCTTCAGTATTTGTCATATAAGTAAACCCTTTGTATTTTCTCCTCCCCAGGAGAGTAGGCAAGTGATTTCTTTCAACTTGGCTGTTTATCTTCAAAGAAATCACAGGATTTCAAAACAGCATTGGGGCACCTGGCTTACAGCCATCAGCCAATTTACTGAATTAATTAATGAATGGCAACACATGATCCTGACTCATCAATGCAGAGAGAAAGAAAGGTAATTTGAGTAAGAGAGAGAAATAATAACTTCCTTTTAATGAGCAAGAATCCTACTTTTTTAAAAATGGAAAGGAAATAGTAGAAAAGTAAGAGAAGATAATCACCCAAGAGCTTCTTTTTTATTCAGCTACATATACAAACACACACACAAACACACGTCTATATGGAACTCCCCTGGCAAGAATACTAGAGTAGGTTGCCATTCCCTTCTCCAGGGGATCTTTCCGACCCAGGGATCAAACTTGGGTCTCCTGCATTGCAGGCGGATTCTTTACCATCTGAGCCACCAGGGAAGCCCCGTCTATGTCACACCTCAAGCTAAAGTTGGATTACAAGGAAACCTATGGATAGAAAAAGCAGGATTTTTACCACTTTTTTTGTACCTCAGAATATCTTAACCTAGTTATTGCTCTTTATTTCAAAGAAAAACAATCGTCAGTCCAGGACCTCTGGTATTCAGGAAAAAGGCGCTTGGAAAACACATTCGTCTAGTATTGACATCTATGTAGTTACCGCATGTTTCTTAAAATAAAACACAAGCTGAGCTTCTAGAAAGCACACATCTTCTAAGTTCTTTAAAATATATTGAAACATTTTCAGTATAAATACTATTACCCAGTTGACTCCACTAAGGAGCAGAGACTACTTTATCAAGCTTATAATCTGGATAAATGATAAGCTATTTGTAACATATTCATAGATATTACAGAAACTTCAGAAAATCTCCCATATTTGGAAGGATAGATTAAAGGGCTATGCTTGCTCTTGAGCTTAGTTGTTTTACAACTCATAAAGAAATTCTTTGTTAGGTTTGGTTAACACTATGTTCCATCCTAAAAAACTTTTAAAAAGATAAAGGATACCTCTAATGCATTATAAGCCAAATAATCTCATAAATAAATTATCAATGATATTCTAGTTACCTGTCACATTTGCAGCATTTTAAGTTTGTCCTTAAAGAATGGGCTTGCCATTCAAAAGTGAAACAGCTGGGGGAAAAAGTTAATAAATTCAGTATAATCATGCCTATATCTTGATAAATTGGTTATGAGTAGAAAAAGTTGTGAAAAGATATATACTAAATTCTGTTATTTTCTTCTTTACTTATCTGTACTTTTTGAAAATACTTTTATAATACAAAAAATCTTTGAAATTATATTCATATTGAAGATTTATAGTAGTCACTTTGCTAGCTGAAAATACAAAATTAAAGTCACTTTCATTTTAATTTCAAGAAGACAAGCTCATAGTTGCGTGCTCCTTTATCTGTTACAAAAAGCTTGAGTTCTGGAAAGCTTTCCATTCCTTCATTTGCTGCCAATTTAGCAGCTGCTTCTTTTGTTCATTTCAACAGCTCAGCTGCTTCTTTATTCCCTGAAGATCAGGGATGAAGCTCAGCTACATAAATCATCATTACTTACCACATTTTATTAATTTGTCTTAACTAGGTATTTCTTAGCCGTGAGCCTCATTCAGCTTTTAATTTTCTGTGCTTGGCAGAAATAGCACCTCATTGAACATGTGTGTTTCCAGCCTTTCTCCTAGTGACTTGCTCCCCTTTTGGAAAATCCCAGGCTGCTTAGGAAAACGGCAACTTGACAATTTGATTAACTGTGCTTGTGCATCTAAGCTAGAAGAGGTTTCAGGCCTAAATCTAGATTATAGTTATGCGGTGGTCATCTTAGCAATTTTTGTGCTTACAAAAGTAGGACTTTTCTTTTTTTAATTAGGGTATAGCTGCTTTACAATGTTGTGCTAGTTTCTGCTGTACAGAAAAGTGAATCAGCCACATGTATATGCACATCCTCTCCCTTCTGCATTGCCTTCCCATCTAGGTCACCACAGAGCATCAAGTAGAGTTCCCCATGCTGTACAACAGGCTTCTCTAGGTATCTGTTCCATGCAGAGCAATGTATACGTGTCAATCCCGATCTCTCAGCTCATCCCCCGTTTTTCCCCCCTTGGTGAGTCCATAAAGTTGTTCTCTACTTTGCCGACTAAGGTCCATCTAGTCAAGGCTATGGTTTTTCCAGTAGTCATGTATGGATGTGAGAGTTGGACTGTGAAGAAGGCTGAGCGCCAAAGAATTGATGCTTTTGAACTGTGGTGTTGGAGAAGACTCTGGAGAGTCCCTTGGACTGCAAGGAGATCCAACCAGTCCATTCTGAAGGAGATCAGCCCTGGGATTTCTTTGGAAGGAATGATGCTAAAGCTGAAGCTCCAGTACTTTGGCCACCTCATGCAAAGAGTTGACTCATTGGAAAAGACTTTGATGCTGGGAGGGATTGGGGGCAGGAGAAAAAGGGGACGACAGAGGATGAGATGGCTGGATGGCATCACCGACTCGATGGACGTGAGTCTGAGTGAACTCCGGGAGTTGGTGATGGACAGGGAGGCCTGGCGTGCTGCGATTCATGGGGTCGCAAAGACTCGGACACGACTGAGTGACTGAACTTAACTGACACTTGTGTCTCTGTTTCTGCTTTGCAAATAGGTTCATCTGTATCATTTTTCTAGATGCCATATGTATGCTTTGATACACAATATTTATTTTTCTCTTTCTGACTTACACCCTGAGAAAACCATAATTCCAAAAGGCACATGCACCCCCATGTTCACTGAAGAAGTAAAGTGAAATTTGCTCAGTCGTGTCCGACTCTTCACAACCCCATGGGCTATACAGGTCCATGAAATTTTCTAGGCCAGAATACTAGAGTGGGTAGCCTTTCCCTTCTCCAGGGGATCTTCCCAACCCAGGGATTGAACCCAGGTCTCCTGCATTGCAGGCAGATTCTTTACCAGCTGAGCCACAAGGGAAGCCCACTGAAGCACTACTTAAACACTAGCCAGGACACAGAAGCAACCCTAACATCCATTGACAAATGAATGAAGAAGATGTGGTACATATACTCAATGGAATGTCACTCAGCTATTAAAAGAAACAAAACTGGGTTATTTGTAAAGACAAGGATGGACCTAAGGGCATTATTTTTTTAACCAGTAATTTAAAACAATTTTTGTGCATTGGATTCAATGGATGTCTCAAACTCTACCCCCAGGATATTTAGATGAGATTAATTTCTCTACATCTGTGTCTCTATCTTTGCTTTGTGAAAAATAAAAGCACTTTTCCACATAGAAAAATAAAAGAAGAAACACAATGTATTATTACATGAAAAATTTTATTCGATAACTGTATTTTAATATAACTGATTTCCAGTCTAAAAAAAAGGAAAATTTCATTAACATCTTCCAATCTTTACTAAATTTTTCCTTCCTGCTCTAAACCTTTACACTATACTACTTTTTGTCTACTTTTAAAGTTTTCAAAGTTATTTCCTGACAATATCAATTTTCTGTTGATTTTTTTAAAACTTTCTTCTACTAACTGCATTTTGCCCTCTTACTCAAAATTCTCACAGGCTTTAAAACCTACAGTTAAAGAGGCAACTCATTTTTCTGTTAGGAAAATTTATATAAGTGATCATACAGCCAAGAGATGGGTTATTATATATTTTGTACTAGAGATTAGTTTGATAATTTAGTATCAAAATAACCTTTGATTTAGCCCTTATCAAAGACAAATATGAATATGTGATATCACAGAAAATCAAGAGGTCTTGACCTAGTTATTTGATTTATAGGTGTTTGCTCCAGATCAGACATAAATGAGTGAGAGCATCACAGTAGCCACTCCTCACGCAGAGGAAAAAAGAGAATCTCTCACACTGTAAAAGATATCCCTCTCCTCTCAGCATTCTTGTAAACAAAGGAACCCTGATCTTATGTACATAGCCTTGAGTGACTAAGAAAACCCAAAATTCAAGTGATAAGGTAGGATTTTTTTCCTCCTATACATCGCAAGTTTAGAGAATGTAGATCAGGTTTTTTCCAAATAAGAGGAAATAAAACATGTTGATACATTCACAGGAATTCAGAGATGATGTAGGGTATTTCCAGTAAGCATCCTGAGCATATCCATACTTAGAAAATATTGCTATCTGGCAGTTCCCCTGCCAGCTAAACAGGATGTCACAGTTTGTTTTTCTGTTTCCAAAAATATTTTTTTGCACAGGGTTTTGGCATAGAGTGAAATATGAATTACTTCCCAGGTGGCTCACTGGTAAAGCATCTGCCTGCCAGTGCAGGAGATGCAGGTTCGATCCCTGGGTCAATTTCCTGGAGGAGGAAATGGCAACCCACTGCAGTGTTCTCACCTACAGAATCCCATGGACAGAGGAGCCTAGAGGCCTACGGTCCCAAGGGTCACAAAGAGTCAGACACAACTGAGCGCGCGCACACACACACACACACACACACACCCAAGAAAGATGGATTCTCCTCGGTAACAACTCTGTTTTCTCAGAGAATGTAATCTCTCTTCACTGAGAACACTTATGCTACAAGTTAAAAAAAAAAAAAAGATAGAACAAACTAAACAAAAAGACAAAACATAAGACACAAAATGGAGCATATTTTCTTTCTTTTTCTTAAGTTCGTTTACTAGCTCATTTCTATTTAAGTATTTGAATATAATCAGCACAAGCTGGAATCAAGATTGCCAGGAGAAATATTAATAACCTCAGATATGCAGATGACACCACCCTCATGGAAGAAAGTGAAGAGGAACTGAAGAGCTCCTTAATGAAAGTGAAAGAGGAGAGTGAAACAATTGGCTCAAAACTCAACATTCAAAAAACTAAGATTATGGCATCCAGTCCCATCACTTCATGGGAAATAGATGGGGAAACAATGGAAACAGTTACAGACTTTATTTTCTTGGGCTCCAAAATCACTGCAGATGGGACTGCAGCCATGAAATTAAAAGACGCTTGCTCCTTGGAAGAAAAGCTATGACCAACCTAGATAGCATATTAAAAAGCAGAGACATTACTTTACCAACGAAGGTCTGTCTAGTCAAAGCTATGGTTTCTCTAATAGTCATGTATGGATGTGAGAGTTGGACTATAAAGAAAACTGAGTGCCAAAGAATTGATGCTTTTGAACTTTGGTGTTGCAGAAGACTCTTGAGAGTCCCTTGGACTGCAAGGAGATCCAACCAGTCCATCCTAAAGGAAATGAGTCCTGAATATTCACTGGAAAGACTGATGCTGAAGCTGAAACTCGAATACTTTGGCCACCCAATGAGAAGAACTGACTCCTTAGAAATGACTCTGATGCTGGGAAAGATTGAAGGCAGGAGGAGAAGGGGACGACAGAGGATGTGATGGTTGGATGACATCACTGACTCAATGGACATGAGTTTGAGCAGGCTCCGGGAGTTGGTGATGGACATGGAAGTCTGGCATGTTGCAGTCCATGGGGTCTCAAAGAGTTGGATATGACTGAGCAACTGAACTGAGGAACATTTTATTTCTACAAACATGATCCTATGCTTGTGTCTTAGAGTTTCTCAGTTTTACTATTAGGTAGTCTAAGGAAAAATTTTGAGAACATTACACTATTCATATGAGTCAAAATGCTTAATACCAAATGAAAAAAAATATTTCTTAAAAATAAAAAAACAAAAGGATTGGAAAAGTAAACTACTAATTGTTCGATCTTATGATATCTACATCATACAGGCCTTTGCTGACCAAAACTGTAATTAAAAATGCCAAATGGAACAGATACTTGTGATAGGCAAAAATAACAAGTAAATTTCAAAGAAAGAGCAACTCCATGTTTAATTTTTATCATTATTTGTGCATTTTAAAATATACAATTGGAAATGTTTTAGAAATTCTACTTATTCACTTTATCAAAAGTACACTAGTTTCTTTTAATTCTTGTGAGATTTTGTCAATTTATTCAACAACTATGTCACAAATATATTCATATACTCAACATACACACTTATATATCTGTTGATTAATATAAGTATATTTATATTCATTCATAAAGAAAGTTCTTAAAGGCACCATGCTGGGTTCTAAACCCAGCAGTCATTAAAAAATAAAAGTCAAATGAATCTCACTGAGTTAAATTCACACTGATGTTTTATACGCCTCCATCTTTCTTTCAGAACATGAAAGTCATCTATTCTACACTCTATAAAATGATATGGCTCTTAATAATTCTGAAAAATGTAGACAATAAGGCATAGTAAATATATACCATGCTTGTTTTCTCTAATCATCTTTCCTAAAACTCATCCACCAAGTGAAATTGTCTAATTAGACTCTCAAGACAGTAAATGTTTTTGATTTATAGTTAATTGTGTAAGTTGTATGTACAGCAAAATTTAAGAAAGTTCTGCTCTATGTCATTCAATGACCTTGATAAGGAAATTAGTTACATATTTCCAAAAAGTACTAAACATCCACCCCTCACTACACAATGATCCTTTGAAAATAATTACATGGTTTAAAAAAATTGCTGAGAATTAGTTCTTGGACATGTTTCAAGTCTAATCAAGTTCCTTGACATATAGCCATGGTAAAGCTTTTAATATCTCTGTCTACATAATAGGCAGGGGGTGCAAAAAGGCTGTATCCAGCAATATAACATAAAATCAGTAAGTGACAGTGGAAGAGTTAGACTTCTTTCTCAACTGTAACCGGATGCTACTATTCTGGAAAATGTCACGTTAGGAATCAAAGACCAAGATATTTGGCTGCTTGCTTCTGCTTGGTGCAGTCATTTCATTTCTATTCATTTCTATTAAGTTCTGTATTCCAGAATTCTGTATTCTCAGCTAAGATAAACCAGAAATTACAGCAGCTGTGTATGTCAGCCTTTTCTCACTAATCCATATCTTAACTGCAACAATACAGATATCTAGCTATCATACAGAAAGTGGGTTGGAGTGGGCAAGACTGTAAGTGAAGGGACCAATGAAGGTTATTTAATAGTGTAGATCTGAGAGCAAGCTTGGACTAGCATAGAGGAATTGAGAGAGATAGAGATGGCAATTAGAAGTTTACTAGTGACCTTGCTAAGAGCCACACCTTTGTATGGTGAGGGCAAAATTTGGATATCGAGGGGCTGTAAAATCAAGCATGGAATAATTTTGAAAAGGAAAAGCTTGTTTCTAAACTATTCTTAAATTAATGTAGTTTATAACATGAGGCAAATTTATTAGGTCTGGTTCAATGTAAGAGAGCTAATTTAAACATACTTTATGTTTTTTAAGTGTTAACCATAAAATATTACCTAGGCTAAAGAAAAATTGGCTCACTGATCATAGTAACTCATTAGAAGTTAGACAGTGGAATTGTTTCCTGGCAAGGTTTCCTTCTGAAAACTAGAAGGAACAACTTTGGTTGAAGCCAAGGTAAAAAATAACCCCAGTATGCCATATTTGAGAGTGTCAAGTAAGCAGAACTCTATTTGGACTAAGCCTGTTATCATTACTATAAATAAGTACTGGACTAGTTTATCATCATCATTATTGATACCAAAATGAAACATTGCCTGGAATTGGTACACAGTTTGTTAATAAAGTTTTTCTCATACAGATGTGATTTCAGTATGTTTCTAAGGATTAAATAATCATTTTTTATAATCCTCTTATTTAACTGCCAAAGCTTGATCCAGAGAGTAAGCTGATAATATTTTATTGTTCAAATCTCAAATATAAGAATGGTTAGTTTTGTGGAACCATTTTTAAATAGGGACTGTTTATTAGTTATATACAGAAAAAAATGTAACTTTCAAACAACAACAAAGAAATATTATTTCTGTGCATTTTCAAAATAGCCTCAAAAACTAAGATACTCAGGCAAGATCCTACAAATATTATAAAAACATATAAAAAATATAAAGCATTATTAGAGGAGATAAAAGATTTATTTAAATGGAAAGATATGTCACATTCATGGATTAGAAGATTCAGTGTTATAAAGATGTCAGATATCTTCCTAGTTATATATATACTGCATATTATTGAATTTATAATCAGTGCTATTCCAATCAAAATCCCTTAAAGTTATTTTCATGTAACTTGGCAACATGGTTCTAACCCCAATAATGATCAGGCCATTTTGCAAAGAAAAGCAGTGTGGGAACTCTCACCTTTCCAGATGTTAAGACTTAACAGCAACAACAACAAAACTGTAGTAATTAAACTACATGATAATTAACAAGGTCAGAGGGAAATAGACTAATCTCAGAAACAGACTGGTATAAAAGGAAAAATTCTTGCAATAACATTATCTAAAAGTATGAGGAAAATGACTTAATACATGGCACTTGTTCCTTATGATTATTCATAATTAATGAATATATTATTTAATTATAAACAAAATCACCACAGATGGTGACTGCAACCATGAAATTAAAATATGGTTACTTCTTGGAAGGAAAGTTTTGACCAACCTAGATAGCATATTAAAAAACAGAGACATTACTTTGTCAACAAAGGTCCATCTAGTCAAGGCTATGGTTTTTACAGTAGTCATGTATGGATGTGAGAGTTGGACTATAAAGAAAGCTGAGCACTGAAAAATTGATGCTTTAAAACTGTGGTGTTGGAGAAGACTCTTGAGAGTCCCTTGGACTGCAAGGAGATCCAACCGGTCCATCCTAAAGGAGATCAGTCCTGAGTGTTAATTGGAAGGACTGATGTTGAAGCTGAAATTCCAATACTTTGGCCACCTGATGCAAAGAGTTGACTCATTTGAAAACACCCTGATGCTGGGAAAGACTGAAGGCAGGAGAAGGGGATGACAGAGGATGAGATGGGTGGATGGCATCACTGACTCAATGGACATGAGTTTGGGTAAACTCCAGGAGTTGGTGATGGACAGGGAGGCCTGGCCTGCTACAATCCATGGGGTCACAAAGAGTTGGACAAAACTGAGCAACTGAACTGAACTGAAACATGTGAAAGTGTTAGTTTCTCAGTCATGTCCAACTCTTTGCAACCCCATGAACTGGGGTCTCTAGTATCCTAGCCTGCCAGGATCCTCTGTCCATGGGATTCTCCTGGCAAGAACAGTGGAATAGATAGCCATTCCCTTCTCCAGGGGATCTTCCCAACCCAGGGACTGAACCTGGGTCTCTTGCATTGCAAGCAGATTCTTTCCTGTCTGAGTCACACTTATCCATGTGCAAAATTAAAATAAAATTAGATCCCAATTTCACAAAATACACAGTAAGAAAAGAAGAAAAGGGAATAATATGTGCAAACCCTGCTATATTTGGGGGGAATACAGCAGCTTCTTTTCTTCTGTGGGTTATGACCACCCATTGAAAGTAGGAGCGAAAGTAAGAGAAGAACATGTTTGAAAAGGGGGAGGAGCTTGAAAGCCACAGAGAATAAGATAAAAAGTTACCTAGGAAAACATAGAAGGAATTCTACATAGCATTAAAATACGAAATAAGTCTGGAGACTTTGAACTGAAGGCAGTACCCATTGAAAAGAGCTATCCAACTTTCCAATGACTTTCTGGTAGAGACTTAAAGGAGATGGCTAGGTTAACTGAGCGCTGATTACCACAGACAAGAAAGGGAAAATGGGGAGTTGAGGATAATTGTCAGGGGAGTGGTCAAAGGTATAGAGTGTGAACTGTAAGAACTGAAAATTCAGGGTTTGAATCCATCCTCAGTGTGGATGATAAAGTAACCCAGGATGAAGGTAGAATTTGGAGTGAAGCAGAAAACAGGGAGCCACATGCCAAAATATTTGAAAATCCACGGAATAAAATGCATCCCCTTTGTTCATAGCCCTTGTTGGTTTTATTTTGGAGACAATTAGAACCCTTTTTCTAGTCCAGATCAGGTACCTTCACAGTCTTAAAGAGTTGGGCTAACAGCAGAGAAAAATGTGATAAAAACCATAAATAACAGTCTAGGATCATTTACCATGGGAAAAGAAACAGCCTTCAATATATCAGAAACCCTGGAAGACATACCCTACTAAAATCCCAAGAGTCAGAAGAGATTAAATTTGAGTTACTCTTCCCCCCTGGAAAATCTCTAAAACTCAGTTTCCACAGCTGTCTAATGAAAAAATTAGACTCAATCATCTCTAAATTTATTTCTAGCTCAAAGTATCTATGTCCATAGTGATTAGCTGACTTGTCAGGGAAACATTTTTATTTAGGAAGAGCTTATGTTAAATATTTTATAAAAATTATCAAAATAATTTAAATTAAAACATTTTAATTATCTGAAAAATTTACCTATATTGGATATCATGTGTTCCAACATTGGAGATATGTCAACAAAAGGAAATAGTAGTAGAGACCAAGTTGAAGTCCTATATTCCAGAATTCCTTTGGTTCACAATTTAACACTTTTTTGTAGAGTTCAAGTTTTGCTTAAGCTATGTTAATCTTGCTCCTTAATTAGACTCTGAGTTCATTGCTTCAAAACAACTTTAGTCAGTACTTCACGTTTCTTCACCAAGATTGCATTCACAGGCCTGGGTATAAACTAGGCAATATTTCCAAAGCCTGAAATGAATAAAGACCAGATCTGGAAAGTACTGTCTATAAATTTCAGAAGAAAAAAAAGACACAATTATACCCACACAGAGACTATTCTAAGGACTAGAGTCCAGAGTCTATTATCTTATTATCTTGTCTATTTCAATGGAAAAACATTTAGTAAGATTCCTAGTATCCTACATCAAAAAATTGTGTTTGTTTTTTTTTTATGTAATGTTAAAATGGATTTTTGCACATAAAACAAACCAGTGCCTAGCCTTACCCATTTCTGGCTCATATATCATGGACTGCAAATTGTGAAACATTATTTGCTCTTGATCTGCTTTCCAACTAAGTAATATATGTATTATATATCTATATATTATATATGTATATTAAACACAAAACATCTATAGATTTACAACTGATTCCAAAGACCTGGAATTCAGCTTACCATCATTTTCCAAGGTGCTTACCAGTGCAAATCATAGTCATAAAAATGATTATAAAAGCAGTTAGGAAAAGAATAGTTTATATTTGAAAAAATGCAAAATGAGGTACTGCTAAAATGACAGCAATTCTTTACTTTGGGCTTACTGTTTCAGTGGAAAAGATGAACTCCTGACCCCACTTCTCAGCAGCTAAAGCTTCACCCATCTTTTGCAAAGAATGACAAACTGCAGAAGCAGCCTGAAGCACATATGCCACATTCCTCTCATTAACTTTGCCTGTCCTGGCTTGTCTCTTCATAGAACACCATAGTTCTTTTCAAGGAACTTCAAAAGACCCAACAGCAAAAGTAAAACACATGTCAAACGAGTCAAGCTGTTTATTGGGACAAAATTTACAACATTCTCTACCACAGCAGTTGAACATCTACTCTACAAGGGTTCTCTGGCATTAAAAAGACAAAGTAAAATTCCTTACTCATCTTTTTGTACTTAAAAAATTTGATGCAATTTCAACAGATTATCCACATGCTGACATGAGCCAAATTTGGACATGTGTTTCTTTTTCATTCAATCAATATGATTCATAACCATAAGACTCTAAAGATATTGAGGCATTAAAAAAAGTCATATGAACAGAGGCCCCAAATTTGTCAATAAGCAAATTTATAGTTAATAACAGAGCAGGGGCTAAAACCCAGGATTCCTAACTGGGAGGTTAATGGTCTTTCCACCATGTTAAGATGCTGATTGTGTCAAATTTCTGTTAACTTTCCCCCATGAATGAAAGCATTTCATTTAGACAAGACATTTTCCATTCACAGAACTAGTCTGGCCCATTCTTTGTAAAGTATAATAGTAGTGAGAGATTTCATATTTTTCTGTTATATTCTGACACATTATTTTAAATCATTAAGAATATTATAATTAATCACAGATTAACATTGATTAAATTAAATTTAACTGACATCACATGATGATATAGCTAGAGTGCTATAGTTCAGTTCAGTTGCTCAGTCGTGTCTCTTTGCGACCCCATGAATCGCAGCACACCAGGCCTCTCTGTCCATCACTAACTCCCGGAGTTCACTCAGACTCACGTCCATCGAGTCAGTGATGCCATCCAGCCATCTCACCTCTGTCATCCCCTTCTCCTCCTGCTCCCAATCCCTCCCAGCATCAAAGTCTTTTCCAATGAGTCAACTCTTCGCATGAGGTGGCCAAAGTACTGGAGTTTCAGCTTTAACATCATTCCTTCCAAAGAAATCCTAGGGCTGATCTCCTTCAGAATGGACTGGTTGGATCTCCTTGCAGTCCAAGGGACTCTCCAGAGTCTTCTCCAACACCACAGTTCAAAAGCATCAATTCTTTGGTGCTCAGCCTTCTTCACAGTCCAACTCTCACATCCATACATGACTACTGGAAAAGCCACAGCCTTGACTAGACGGACCTTAGTCGGCAAAGTAATGTCTAGATGGTACCAAAAACTATTGATGTTGAAGAAAACACATAACAAACTCTCAACCTTTCTTTTCTCCTCTCAAATTCTCAAATACAAAATAGCGAGCTAAAATGTCACTGAATTCAATCCTTAGGAGAATGGTAGAAGTCAGCTCCCAGAACACAAATACTGCCATTGGTCATATAGACTGAGACTTTACATTTTTAGAGATCACCAAAAATATACTTTCTTAGAATCCTTGTTGGGCTTCCCTGGTGGCTCAGCTGGTAAAGAATCCACCTGCAATGCAGAACACCTCAGTTCAATCCCTGGGTTGGGAAGATACCCCAGAGGAGGGCATGGCAACCCACTCCAATATTCTTGCCTGGAGAATCCCCATGGATGGAAGAGCTTGGCAGGCTACCATCCATGAGGTCACAAAGAGTCAGACACGACTAAGCCCAAGCATAAGAAACCTCTTTATTGATATTAAAAGGCCACCACACATTCAATCTAAAATATAGTTCCAAACATAAATAATTTCAGTGGAATGACAGATGTATAAACAGGTTTATCAAGAAAGAAAAATTATGCAGCGGGAGGGGGGAGGTGGGGGTCGGGATTTGGGAGTTCATGTATACTCGTGGCTGATTCATGTCGATGTGTAGCAAAACGAATACAGTATTGTAAAGCAAAACAAATTAAAAAAATAAAAATAATAAAAAAAAGAAAAAAAGAAAAATTATGCAGAAAACTCATAATACTATAATGTATTAATACATTATAAACTATATACCAATTTATTAATATATTACAAGTTATGTGTCAGTGGGTATAAAAAGGCACCCCACAAGGTTGACATCTCCAGCATGTGGTCAGAGAATTCAATTCCCACTGCATTATTAAAACCTGATGTCTGTCACCATCCATACTGAGCCCATCGCATAGGACAAGGGAAATGACAGTTGGTACCACAAACACAATCTGAAAATGACCCCAGAAGGTATCACATTATTTGAGATTATACAGAGTTGGAACTACTGCTCCATTTTTCATATACCCACCCCCACACTTACCCTAGAGCTAGAAAGAATGCTAAGATTAACTCTTTTGCTCCCAAAGTCAACTCCCAAAGGTAGATTCAATCACCTGTTTTTTTTTTTCAAGATCAAGAGGATTTCATACATATATTATTTAAAAGATATACTATAACATGAATATAAAGAGTTTTTTTTTAATTACTAGATTGTAAGAGCTGCTAAAAAATTTCCCTAGTACTAGTTGTATAAAATTAAGAATGGAGTACCTCTTATAAAAGACAATATGATCATTAAAGTGAGGCTTTTCAGAGAAGAGATGCTTATCAGATCCAATCTCCCTATAACATATTTAATTATTATAAAAATAACATATTTTCCTTTTTAGTAATCTCTTATTCCATTATTTCTAGGATACCTTTGGTCTTTTTGTTCTCCACTTATCTCATTTCTACTTCTTGGTGCCCACATGGACTTTTCTTCCCCTGCCTCCCTATAAATGTTAGCGAATTTCAATGTTTCAACTCAAGAATTGTTACCATCTCATTCCATATATTTACATGATGTAAGCTACTGTCATGATCTATTGCTGATAAGAATGCTAAATATAAGTGTATACACCTTCCTCAGAGCGTGCTTCATTCATTTAACAAATATTGCATTTTTGAGTACCTTCTACATGAAAGACACTTATTTTAAATTTGGAGACATAAAAATGAATAAAAGAGAATTTTATCAAACATTTAGAGAAGAGCAAATGCCTATCCTTCTAAAACTGTTTCCAAAATTGCAGAGGAAGGAATACTTCCAAATTCATTCTACAAGGCCACCATCACCCTGATACCAAAACTAGACAAAGACAACACACACAAAAAAGAAAACCACAGGCCAATATCA
The DNA here is from genome assembly GCA_006408695.1 of Aepyceros melampus. Taxonomy (NCBI): domain Eukaryota; kingdom Metazoa; phylum Chordata; class Mammalia; order Artiodactyla; family Bovidae; genus Aepyceros; species Aepyceros melampus. Next base: position 244,912 of record SJXQ01011101.1, on the reverse strand, counting down.
CTGATGAACATAGATGCAAAAATCCTCAACAAAATTTTAGCAAACAGAATTCAGCAACACATAAAAAAGCTCATACACCATGAGCAAGTTTGTTTTATTCCAGGGATGCAAGGATTCTTCAATACATGAAATCAATCAATGTGATACACCATATTAACAAATTGAAAAATAAAAACCACATGATCATCTCAATAAATGCAGGAAAAGCCTTGGACAAAATTCAACACCTATTTATGATTAAAACTCTTCAAAACATGGGTATAGAAGGAACTTACCTCAACACAGTAAAGGCAATATATAAGCCTATAGCAAACATTATTCTCAATGGTGAAAAACTGAAAGCATTCTCCCTAAGATCAGGAACAAGACAAGAGTGTCCACTTTTGCCTCTATTATTCAACATAGCTCTGGAAGTCCTAGCTACAGCAATCAGAGAAGAAAAAGAACTAACAGGAATCCAGATTGGAAAAGAAGTAAAGCTCTCACTGTTTGCAGATGACATGATACTGTACATAGAAAACCCTAAAGATAGTATCAGAAAATTGCTACAGCTAATCAGTGAATTTAGCAAGGTTCTCCAGTACTCTTGCCTGGAAAATCCCATGGACAGAGGAGCCTGATAGGCTGCAGTCCATGGGGTCGCAAAGAGTAAGACATGACTGAGCGACTTCACTTTCACTTTTCATTTTCATTCATTGGAGAAGGAAATGGCAACCCACTCCAGTGTTCTTGCCTGGAAAACCTCAGGGACGGTGGGCTGCCATCTATGGGGTCCCACAGAGTCGGACATGACTGAAGTGACTTAGCAGCAGCAGCAGGATACAAAATCAATACACAGAAATCACTTGCATAAAGAAGTAAAGCTCTCACTGTTTGCAGATGACATGATACTGTACATAGAAAACCCTAAAGATAGTATCAGAAAATTGCTACAGCTAATCAGTGAATTTAGCAAGGTTCTCCAGTACTCTTGCCTGGAAAATCCCATGGACAGAGGAGCCTGATAGGCTGCAGTCCATGGGGTCGCAAAGAGTAAGACATGACTGAGCGACTTCACTTTCACTTTTCATTTTCATTCATTGGAGAAGGAAATGGCAACCCACTCCAGTGTTCTTGCCTGGAAAACCTCAGGGACGGTGGGCTGCCATCTATGGGGTCCCACAGAGTCGGACATGACTGAAGTGACTTAGAAGCAGCAGCAGGATACAAAATCAATACACAGAAATCACTTGCATTTCTATATACTAATAGAATATACTATATTCTATATAGCATTTCTATATACTAACAATGAAAAATCAGAAAGAGAAATTAAAGAATCAATCCCATTCACCATGGCAACAAAAAGAATTAAATACCTAGGAATAAACTTACCTAAGTAGATGAAAGAACTATACACAGAAAATTATAAGACACTAGTGAAAGATATCAAAGATGACATAAACAGATGGAGAGATATTTCATGTTCCTGGATAGGAAGAATCAATATTGTAAAAATGACTATACTACCAAATGCAATCTATAGATTTAATGCAATCCCTATCAAATTACAAATGGCATTTTTCACAGAACTAAAACAAAAAATTTCACAATTCATAGGTAAACACAAAAGACCCCAAATAGCCCAGGCACTCTTGAGAAAGAAGAATGGAGCTAGAGAAATCAAGCTTCCTGACTTCAGGTTATACTACAAAGCTACAGTCATTGAGACAGTATGATACTGGCACAAAAACAGAAATATAAACCAATGCAACAAGGTAGAAAGCCCAGAAATAAACCCATGCACCTATGGGTACATTATTTTTGGCAAAGGAGGCAAGGATATACAATGGGGCAAAGACAGCCTCTTCAATAAATGGTGCTGGGAAAACTGGACAGCTACATGTAAAAGAATGAAATTAGAACATTTCCTAGCACCATAAACAAAGATAAACTCAAAATGGATTAAAGACCTAAATGTAAGGCCAGAAACTAAAAAACTCTTGGAGGAAAACATAACAGAACAGTTGATGACATAAATAAAAGCAAGATCCTCGATGACCCACCTCCAGAGTAATAGAAATAACAACAAAAGTAAACAAGCAGGAACTGATTAAACTTAGCTTTTGCACAGCAAAGGAATCTATAAGCAAGGTGAAAAGACAACCCTCAGGATGGGAGAAAATGATAGCAAATGAAACAACTAACAGAGGATTAATTTCCAAAATATACAAGCAGCTTATACAACTCAATACCAGAAAAACAAACAACTGAATCAAAAAGTGGGAAAAAGACCTAAACATACATTTCTCCAAAGAAGACATATGGATGGCTAACAAACACATGAAAAGATGCTCAACATCTTTCGTTATTAGAGAAATGCAAATCAAAACTACAATGAGATATCATCCCAGACCGATCAGAATGGTCCTCATCAAAGTCTACAAACAATAAATGCTGGAAAGGATGTGGAGAAAAGGGAACACTCTTGCACTGTTGGTGGGAATGTAAACTGATACAGCCACTATGGAAAATGGTATGGAGATTACTTTAAAAACTAGGAATGAAACCACCATATGACTCAGGAATCCCACTCCTAGTCATATACCCTGAGGAAACCAAAGTTGAAAGAGACATGTATATCCCATTGTTCACTGCAGCACTGTTTACTATATAGCTAGAACATGGAAGCAACCTAGATGCCCATCAACAAATGACTGGATAAAGAAGTTGTGGTACATATACACAGTGGAATGTTACTCAGCCATAAAAAGGAACACTTTTGAGTCAGTTCTGATGAGGTGGATGAACCTAGAACCTATTATACAGAGTGAAGTGAGTCAGAAAGAGAAAGATAAATACCATATTCTAACACATATATACAGAATCTAGAAAAATGGTACTGAAGAATTTATTTACAGGGCAACAGTGGAGAAACAGACATAGAGAATAGACTTATGGACATGGGGAAAGGGGAGGAGAGGGTGAGATGCACGGAAAGAGTAACATGGAAACATATTACCGTATGTAAAATAGATAGCCAAAGGGAATTTGCACTATGGCTCAGGAACAGGGGCTGTGTATCAACCTAGAGGGGTGGGATGGGGAGGAAGATGGGAGGGAGTTTCAAAAGAGAGGGGATATATGTATACCTATGACTGATTCATGTTGAGTTTTGACAGAAAACAGCAAAATTCTGTAAATCAATTATCCTTCAATAAAAAATAAATAAATTTTTTAAAGAAAAAAAAATTCCCTGTCCTCATGGAAATTACATTCCAGTTGAGGGTTGGGGAAGTGACAATAAGCAAAATAATAATTACAATATATTCAGTTCAGCCGCCTAGTCGTGTCCAACTCTTTGTGACTCCATGAATCACAGCACGCCAGGCCTCCCTGTCCATCACCAACTCCCAGAGTTCACTCAGATTCACATCCACTGAGTCAGTGATGCCATCCAGCCATCTCAGCCTCTGTCGTCCCCTTCTCCTCCTGCCCCCAATCTCTCCCAGCATTAGAGTCTTTTCCAATGAGTCAACTCTTCGTGTGAGGTGGCCAGAGTATTGGAGTTTCAGCTTCAGCATCAGTCCTTCCAAAGAACACCCAGGACTGATCTCCTTTAGGATGGACTGGTTGGATCTCCCTGCAGTGGAAGGGACTCTCAAGAGTCTTCTCCAACACCACAGTTCAAAAGCATCAATTCTTCAGTGCTCAGCTTTCTTCACAGTCCAACTCTCACATCCATACACGACCCACTGGAAAAACCATAGCCTTAACTAGATGGACCTTTGTTGGCAAAGTAATGTCTCTGCTTTTCAACTGGTCACTTTCCTTCCAAGGAGTAAGCATCTTTTAATTTCATGGCTGCAATCACCATCTATAGTGATTTGGGAGCCCAAAAAAGTAAAGTCTGACACTGTTTCCACTGTTTCCCCATCTAATTCCTGTGAAGTGATGGGATCAGATGCTATGATCTTAGTTTTCTGAATGTTGAGCTTTAAGCCAACTTTTTCACTCTCCTCTTTCACTTTCAGCAAGAGGCTTTTTAGTTCCTCTTCACTTTCTGCCATAAGAGTGGTGTCATCTGCATATCTGAGGTTGTTGATATTTCTCCCGGCAATCTTGATTCCAGCTTGTGCTTCTTCCAGCCCAGCGTTTCTCATGATGTACTCTGCATAGAAGTTAAATAAGCAGAGTGACAATATACAGCCTTGATGTACTCCTTTTCCTATTTGGAACCAGTCTGTTGTTCCATGTCCAGTTCTAACTGTTGCTTCCTGACCTGCATACGGGTTTCTCAAGAGGCAAGTCAGGTGGTCTGGTATGCCCATCTCTTTCNTGCTTCTTCCAGCCCAGCGTTTCTCATGATGTACTCTGCATAGAAGTTAAATAAGCAGAGTGACAATATACAGCCTTGATGTACTCCTTTTCCTATTTGGAACCAGTCTGTTGTTCCATGTCCAGTTCTAACTGTTGCTTCCTGACCTGCATACGGGTTTCTCAAGAGGCAAGTCAGGTGGTCTGGTATGCCCATCTCTCTCAGAATTTTCCACAGTTTCTTGTGATCCACACAGTCAAAGGCTTTGGCATAGTCATTAGATGATGATAAATACTGCGGTAAAATAATGCAGGACTTCCCTGGTGGCTCAGACGGTAAAGCGTCTGTCTACAATGCGGGAGACCCGGGTTCAATCCCTGGGTCAGGAAGATCCCCTGGAGAAGGAAATGGCAATCCACTCCAGTACTATTGCCTGGAAAATCCCATGGACAAAGGAGCTTGGTAGGCTACAGTCCATGGGGTCGCAAAGAGTCGGACACGACTGAGCGACTTCACTCACTCACTCAAAATAATGCAGAGGAACACAGTACTTATCTGAGCATTAAAAACGCAAATACAGTCCAGTGACATAAACACTCTCTGCAACAAACTTTGGGATCTTTCCAGTGCATCCACTGGGGCTCATGTGATAAGCACAACACAATATTTCATACCTCAAAATGGCCCAAAGAGATTAAAACTCATCTTTTATTCTAAAGTTCTCAGAGTTTTTCGAGATGATGCATTCAAAGTATAAATTATGACCAGTGTCAGAAAAGTCTTCTTACTTGTAAATAATGTAAATTTATTCTCTCTGTTCTCTGTGGAAAAGATCATTGGTCACAAGGACACAGTCTATCCTGGGAATGTCACCGTGAAAAAGGCTCATGTGGTGTGAGTTCAGAGGTAATAGGCAAAACCACTAAACCAGTATTTCCAGTAATGCATACTATGACCCAATGCTTCTAATAATTATTAATAGATGATATAGAAACAAATGATTGAGAGGTGACTTTCATGATTAAATACAATCTCCAAATGCAGTGTAAGCAGAATTAAAGACTCTCTTTTCATAAAACTTCTCAGAGTCTTTTCTATCCTAAAGTGAATTTTGAATTTCCAACAAAGGAAAAAATGATCTTTCCCAAACATATGAACATGGAATCCTCTTTTAGAAAATTTCTTAGGACTTGATTTCCATGGATAGTCTTTCACAGTAGCTGGTTTCAATTGCTCTCCCTTATTCTGCAGCTCATAATGAACCCCCCACCCCAAAGTGTTTGGCTACAATTATTAACATGGGATCACTCTGGAAGAAGAAAACTTTAGAGCTTTATGAGTGTGTCACATCTTGATGTACAACTGAGTACAGATTTTGATGATGGGGGCTACCCAGAAAATAAGAGGAAATTAATTCATTGAAATAAATGGAGGGAGAGCAAGGAGCTGTAAAGGGAAGAGAAAGGCAATAGGTTATTCTCTAGAAGCAAATGCCTCCTACTCACAGCTTTTACCAAGGGACAACCTTAAATTGAATAATTCCACAGATTTAATAAAATGTTAGTTAAATCTTTCCTCAAGGCTTCCTTCATTTTTAAAAATTCCAAATCCCTTGAAGATACTTGCCAATCATTCAACAATGTTAATAGTTTTCTCATGACCATGAAAAACTAACATGCAAGCTGGGCATTTACAATTTATAACCTATCAGATTAGCTCCTCTACACAGAAAGGGAAAAGACATTAAATCAGAATTGAGTTGTCTGTGGGTACAGTATATACAGAGAGAAAAACTGGAGTTGATTTGGTTGATCTCTTCTAGATCTTTCTGGTATAATGACTCTTCATGTATTGGGAATTTATGTATATTAATTCCACCTAAGTGAACTGGAAAGCAAATGGTCCACTCCAAATGCTCCATTCTGAATACCTGCATGTGTCTACACATGCAATCCAGTTAACTGATGTTTTTCCACATACTACCTGAAGGAACTATGAATCACATTAAGACACTTCTGTGGAAAATATGTGTTAGCAAGATGGAAGGAAACAGGGATGTATACCAATCGATTAGTCGGTGTTTTCATTAGCTACAAAGCTGCGGAAATTTGGCAGGAATAACATACAGGGCTATTTCAACTGGAGCCAGCCACTTTCCCACCACCTCCCCTCATCTTAAGGCTTTACTGCTGCTGCTGCTAAGCTGCTTCAGTCGTGTCTGACTCTTAGCGACTCATGGACTGCAGCCTACCAGGCTCCTCAGTCCATGGGATTTTCCAGGCGAGAGTACTGGAGTGGGGTGCCATTGCCTTCTCCTTTACAGATCTACACAATCTGTACAGACCTGTAGGAAATTATGCATTAAAAAAAAAAAGTTGCTGATTTATCAACTGGGTTAAAATCCCCTACCTACTTACATCCTTCACTGAAAATTTATTTTTGTCTTGGAATAGAATAGCTTTGGTATGCTACCTACAACCAATACAACAAAACACTGAATTTCATATAATTCCTTTAGAAATATTTTTGAAGATTGAATGTACACCAGAAAAATCTTCAACCAAAAAAATATATTTATGAGAATTGCTTCATGAGTAAATGATGGTTTAAGAAATCCCTCCCAGAGTAGATCTTTAATGTTCTCACTATAAAAAAAAAAAAAAGATAATTATGTGTCATGATGAAGATGTTAGCTAATTAATATGGTGATAACTGTTTTAAAATGTATGTTTATCAATTCAAATCAACACCCTGTACAAACTAAATTTACACACTGTTATATGTTAATTATATCTCAGTAAAGCTGAGGGAATACATCTCTCCTAATCAAGGACTTTTCCCCATCCTTTGAATCCTATCCAGTGTTTAATTCACAGTATAATTCCTCTCCAGATTTCACTTCTAGTGAAGACTTAGCTAATTTCCACTCTTGACTCTACTCTTCTTAATACTACTATTAATCCTAGTAATAACAATATCATAACATTTAACATCATACATTACATATATAACAAAATATATAGCATTTTTTGCCCATGAGCCCTGCCTCCCATATTCTAGGGATATCAGGGCTTATCAAGCAATGCTATACTCAGCTCAGAAAAACTAAGTTTCCCTAAACATTGTGATGTAGAGTTCTATATAAAAAATTAGAAACTTCATGTTTCTAAATGAAGTGAGGATTCTGAAGTACAATAACTATGAATATTTTCATTAGGATTCACAAATTTATGCTCTTAAACACACATAAAAACTATTTCACATTGTAGGGGGGATGTAATAAGGTTTTTAATAAAGAATTTCCTTTATTTTCACATTTTGGAGTTTTCTTCCTTCATGTTATCTATCAAAGTCAAACTGGAAGACTTTATTGAAGATCAATCATGTTGTTGAATGGAATATTTCACAGAACTAGGAAATAATAAAGAATTTCCTTTATTTTCACATTTTGGAGTTTTCTTCAACTGCCTGTGGCTCAGAGGTTAAAGCGTCTGCCTGCAGTGTGGGAGACCTGGGTTCGATCCCTGGGTTGGGAAGATCCTCTGGAGAAGGAAATGGCAACCCATTCCAGTACTCTTGCCTGGAAAATTCCATGGACTGAGGAGCCTGGTGGGCTACAGTCCATGGGGTCGCAAAGAGTCGGACACGACTGAGTGACTTCACCTTCCTTCATGTTATCTATCAAAGTCAAACTGGAAGACTTTATTGAAGATCAATCATGTTGTTGAATGGAATATTTCACAGAACTAGGAAAAGCTTCCAATCAGAGAACAGCACTACTGATTATTTAATGCACATTTTTAATTGTTTCAGGAAATGGTTGTGCTGAAAAGGCCCACAGTGTTGCTGGGGCACCCACATATAACCACACCCGACAGAGACTATCAAATAGGCAAGGTCTCAGAGCTGTGGGGCACTCACTGGAAAGCAATGAGACAACTGCATATTCATATCAAAGGAAACTTGAGATCTCTTTTAACAGATCAGCACTGTTAAATGAGCAAAGTACATGAAATACAGGGCTCTTGTTAAATGTTACTAACAAACGCAGCTTAAAAATATTTAACATAATAGCTACCTTATATTTTTATATTGTTTTCAAATTTACTTACAAACTCAAACAATGACTATAAAACTATGTTGAGTTGCCTGTTGTTTTCATTTCTGATACTGGCCCAGATGTTGACTATGTACTTTCTTATAGTTCCTTGCATTGCTGCTTATTTTTCTAGTGTACTGCCAGTTGCATATCAAAAGACCCGTCCTCCATGATCTGTCAAGTACCAGTGACTAAATGTATGCTTCCCAAGTGGGAATGCAAGTTAGATGGAATGCTAATTTAAGAAAGCCACACTTCTCCAATACATCATAAATCAGGGAACAATTTTGACAATATACTGATAAATAAGACCCCGCTTAGTTTCAAGAATATTATACTTTCTTATTTACTCTGGTTCTGTTGTTGGTAGTTAGTCCAGGTATGCTACCAGTAATTCAATGAAGNTCATTAGTTGGACTATAGGAGATTAAAACCTAAATTCACCTATAAAAGGGCAAGCAGAATACTCATGAGTCTAGAAACCCTACATACCTGAGAATGCAAGGGAGAGTCTTGCTCCCTTCATCCTTCTCCATTATTCTGAAGTGCTTGAACTTGTCTCTTGCAGCACTCTGCGAAAAATTACAAAAGTTATATTGAATAAAAATGTCTGTCAGTAAATTTCATTGAAGTGAAATTCCAAAGCTTCCTTTTGACATACAACCATTTGTGAAATTTACACTAATGTTCAGAGATGGAATAAAGCAAGCTTAAAAGGCTTAACAACTCCTCAGTATGGTCTTCTGCTCCTCTTCACTGTCTTAATCTGCTGTTGGCCATCAGTTGATTTAAAGGCCAGTGTTATCTCAACTTAAGCAGACCAATGCTGAATTTTCTCTTATAATCCATGCTCCTGAAGTGCTTAGACTTTATAACCAGAAATATCATGAAGCTATGCCTCACCCTGTTTGGACTGCATGCACGTGCACACACACACACACACACACACACACACACACTAAAGCTTTCTAGTTGCAATACCCAAATTTTGTGCCCAAAAAACTTATCTGTTAAATTTCTGGTTATTGGCAGGACATTACTAATCTCTTTCAATCTGAAACAGAAATGTCCCTCACTTTCTCTCTTTCCTCTTTTCTCATAATTAAGCCAATAAAAAGAGAAACCATCACAACCTTCATTTTTCCAATTTTGAATTTCTAGGAAAATGAACTTCTCTGTCACTTGCATTTGGCTACCTGGTTCTCAATTTTTCTAGATGAAACCTGTTATTTTTCCCCCTTCTAAACAGTTCATATATTACAAACATTATTCTTCATATATTTTATTCTTTTTTTCATCCAAAAAATAACTTCTGTGATTTTCTAGACTTTGAGGACATTCATTTAGCATTTATTCTTCCCACATTTCATCCCATTAAGCCAACATTTTCATCCCATTAAGTACTTTTAGGGTTCTTCTCTGACACTTTCAATATTTTATACATATTTTTTAAATTATTTATTTTTAATCAGAGATAATTGCTTTAAAATATTTTGTTGGTCTCTGCCATGCATCAACATGAGGCAGCCATATGCATACATGTCCCCTTATACTTCTTGAGTACAGCAAAAGTTTCCAGTGAAAAATGAAGAAACAAGAGAACCCAGAAAATTAAGGAAATGTATTTTTGAACCAAATTCTGTTTACTGTAAAATGTCTTTTTACTACATACAAGGATATATGCCTAGGGTGAAAGAACTTTCAAATAAGAATTTCTTCCCTTCCTCTCAGTGCTTCTATACTGAGGGCAATGAGACAATAAATTGAATCATACATATCTCTCTGCTTCTCTTTCATTATCAGACCAAGGACTGGAGAGTCTGAAGTGGAGAGTAGAGCAGTGTAACATGTTTTTCTTAGGCCACATGCTACCACAGTCACTATCTTAGTTCCTCCACTCACTAGCTCTATAACCTTAGGAAAGTGACTTAACCTTTTCCTGCCTCAGTTTCCTCTAAAAATTGGGATAACAATATCTTTGAATTGGGTTATTATGAAGATTAAATGAGGCAATTAATTAAAATAATAACATGGTATCTGTCATATATTAAGCATGCAATAAACAGAGCTCCTTATTTTTTAACCACAATCATTCTGTCCTCCTCTTATCAGGCCATGGTGGCCACTAGGAATGACACCAATGGAGTGTTGGGGCAGTTTGTTCATAACACAGGGCTCTGAAAGCAGCCTACTAAAACCCACTACACATCAAAAATATACACATCCAAGATTTTTTTAATTTAAAAAACATACATTGCAATACATGTCATTTGAATCCCTGGAGCTCAGAATACAGCATTTTAACTTTGATTACTTTATATTGTAAAGAAGAAGTTATCATATGCCATGAATGTATTCAGCACTGCTTGAGGTACCTTGAAGAATGTAGCAGAAATATAACACAGCCTGTTTTCTAGAGTTTACCTTACAAGTGGCCTTCTTTTTTTTTTCCTTTATGAAAATAAGTATACAGCAGAAGTTCAAAATATTCAGGTATCTGGATCACAGACGTCTTCTGGAGATAGATTGATTTTTACAAGTAAATCAATATATGAGTAAATGAAGAAATATAAAGATCGGTAAATATAAAGAAAGCTGGGCATGGACCAGTTATGTGAGTATGTAACAAACATGGATTATTATTATACATTACTATAGCACTGAATGGAGAAGGACATGGCAACCCACTCCAGTATTCTTGCCTGGAGAATCCCAGGGACAAAGGAGCCTGGTGGGCTGCCGTCCGTGGGGTCACGCAGAGTCAGACATGACTGAGTGACTAAGCAAAAATGTAGCAGAAATATAACACAGCCTGTTTTCTAGAGTTTACCTTACAAGTGGCCTTCTTTTTTTTTTCCTTTATGAAAATAAGTATACAGCAGAAGTTCAAAATATTCAGGTATCTGGATCACAGACGTCTTCTGGAGATAGATTGATTTTTACAAGTAAATCAATATATGAGTAAATGAAGAAATATAAAGATCGGTAAATATAAAGAAAGCTGGGCATGGACCAGTTATGTGAGTATGTAACAAACATGGATTATTATTATACATTACTATAGCACTGAATGGAGAAGGACATGGCAACCCACTCCAGTATTCTTGCCTGGAGAATCCCAGGGACAAAGGAGCCTGGTGGGCTGCCGTCCGTGGGGTCACGCAGAGTCAGACATGACTGAGTGACTAAGCAAGAAGACAAATATATCTCCCAGATTATAACATCAAGCATACTATTAAGACAATGTAAGACTAAGGGATAAATTGGAGAATGGGTTCCAAATGTTTTACAGGGTGTGGAAAAGATAAAAGAGAATTCAAGTTATAAAGAAAGACTCTATTAGATATGTTGGAATTATATCAACAATTAAATCTAATTAATTAAGCTAATTAACAATTAAATCTAATGCTCTAATTAAAGCATTAGAGATCTTTTGACGCTTAGCTATTTCATCAGATCAAAAAATCCCAAGGATGTGTCTATTTTACACTTCTCTCATGCATTTTCATTCATTGAAAAAATTTCTAAGCACTCCATGTATCAAGTATTGAAGAAGGTATTGGAAATACAACAATAAACCTAGTACAATCTTCTCATTGAAAAAGCCTCTGGAACTTGTGCACCTGACCTTAGCGGCATGGCTTGTTGAAGAGCAGTGTTTTACAGAGTTAATCTGAAACAATTAGGAAAGTTAGAGAGAATTTAAAAATGGATACATTTAAAGATACAATAATTTGAGTATTCAAGATATTGGAGAGAAGCGAAGTATGCTGTGATGCCTTTCCCTTTGAGATATTTGTTGGACTATAAGAAAGACAGGATTGAGAGGCTGAGAAGCAAAATAGAAAACAGTCACCAAAATGCTGAGAATCTGAGTTGAGTTTTGAACAGTCTAGTGAGACTGGGGAAGCAAAAATTGAAGCTTAGAGGTTCTCAAAGAAAATGGCCCTGGATAAACAAACCAGACGTCCAGAAAAGAGTTTGAAATGAGCACACTTTAGGATTAATGGCAAAACTCACATAAAAATCCAGCATTGATCCACATCAACCCAAGCCTTGGTAAAGGTGATCTAATCCTGCTCCAAGGGCAGAGTAAATTAATAGTAAGTCCTTTCTGGACAAAGATAGTGGGAAGCAGAACTGCACAAATTATCGCTATAATTTTTCATACACAACATTTGTTGTTTTTAATTCTTAGGCATGCTGAGAAAGCTAAATGCTCAAAAATCAAGAAAAAATATTTTAAAAAGAAAGAAACAGATTCAAGATGATGCAGAACTTGGAGTTCTCATGCAAGGATGTTAAAATGGCTATGATCAACATTTTCAGAAAATAGAGGAGAAGATGGACAAGTTGATCAGAAACTGAAATTAATTAAAAATTCTAGACTGAAAAAGCTTAGTAAAATTAAGAAATTTATAGACATATCAAATAGAAGAAAAGAATAATAGAATGGAAATTTAGGTTAGTTGACTAAAGAACAGAGGGGGGAAATGATGGAAAATAAAACTGCGTAAAAGACCTAGCAGATAGGTTATTGAAGACCTAGGAAAGGCATATTGAGACAAAATGAGTATTTTACATAATATTGCCTGAGGATATTACAAAAACAACCATGGCATTAATCTACAACATCAAGAAGCTCTATGAAACCCAAGCAGGCTAAATGAAAGTCATATCATCATTCGCCATGCTCAGTTGCTCTGGAACTGGAACCATCCGACTCTTTGTGACCCCATGGACTCACCAGGCTCCTCTGTCCATGGCATTTTCCAGGTAAGAATACTGGAATGGGTTGTCATTTCCTCCTCCAGGGGATCTTCCCAACCCAGGGACTGAACTCATGTCTTCTGTGTCTCCTGCATTAGCAGGCAAATTCTTTACCACCGTGCCACCTGGGAAGCTAAAAGTCATAGTAATACTGCTAAAAGACAAAGATGAAAAAGGTTTAAGTTGCTATAGAAAAAAGATTCAGTACCATCAAAGAACAGGGCTGACTTTCAATAGAAACAATGAAAACCATCTATAAGACAATAGGATGGTTTATTTGAAGGGATGGAAAGTAACTGCTAACCTAAAATTCTACACCTAAAGAAAACAGTGTTTGAAAAGAAAATAAAAAAGATAAAAATCTACCAAAATGAATTCTTCAGGCAGAAGAAAAAAATATCCTAGATAAAAGCATGGAAATTGAGAGAGGAATGAATAATAACAGAAAGAATAAATATATAAATCCAAATGATTATTCACTGCATGAAACAATGACATGATTTCTTGGGGTTTAAGAAGGGGTAGAGATGCATGGTCCTGACAAAGTCCAGGAAGTGAGAAAAATATTACTTTAGAGTAGATCTACCATATCAAGGATATATGTGTAATCTATGTAGCAACCACTAAATCAATAGAAATACTGTTGTATTTACAATTTCTTTCCTTCTGTTGTATTAGATTAAGCTTTCTGTTTCTAATTGTTGAGATTGATATTTAGATCATTGACATTGCCCTTTCGTAGTGCAAGCCCTGATCACTGTGGTTTGTCCTTTTTGCTTGTCTGTTTTTTGTAATGCAAGTTCCCAATTAAGCTTTGGTTGCAGAGGCATCTATCTCAAAAAGGCATTCCCTTCAAAAACTGCTATTTCCAATGAACACATTGTCAGACTCACGCTAGATAGAGCCAAGATGTCTTCCCACACTGAGGCTTCTTTGTTCTAGAGACCTGGTTGATTTATGTAACTGACCACTTGGGCTACTTGGTTTTTTCTCTTCCAGCTCGTAAAATTTTGCTTGTTATGTTTTAAATTCACCAATAAAGAGTGAGCCCATGAGGGACTTCCCTGGTGGTCCAATGGCTAAGACTCTGAGCTCCCAATGCAGGGAGCCTGGGTTCAATCCCTGCTTAGGGAACTAGATCCTGCATGCCTCATTAAAGACCAAAGACGGCAAAATAAATAAATAAATAAAAATGAGTGAGTGCAGGAAACCTTAAGCCCCATCCTTAACCCCAATAAAGGCAGAACCACAGGTCCCTGTGGTCTCTGTAAATGACCTCACTCTGTGTACCCTGATATGCTGTGTAGTTTCTATGTCTTGTAAGTAATAAACTTTTATTTTCACAAAATTTCTGATGGTTATTGCTGGCAGACACCATGCAGTTATAACAAAAACCGCAAGAGCTGGTCCAAGCATAACATTGGTTACTGATAGGCTAAGACCAGCACACAACGTCCTTCTTTCTAATGTATGCAACCGGGGCTACAAATTTGCCTCTTTGGCTTTGTATCACATGTTTTAATACATCTTAATTTTACTAACATTCACTTCAAAATATTCTCTAATTTTCATCTTGACTTCCTAATTGATCTTTGTTTACCAGTAAGTAGATTCCTCAATTTCCAGCCACTTAAGAAATTTTTATCAATTTCCAGATTAATTTCACTGTGACCAGAGAACAAACTTTGTACAATTTCATTCCTTTGAAATGTATCGACACTTATAAAATGGCCCAGTGTATGCCAGCCGGTACACAGCAGTTACACAGCATGGGAGTGGCTCTGAGGAGAAGCCCCAGCAAGATGGTAGGTGCCGGGGTGGTGGCTGCAAGCACTCAGGTGATAGTGAAGAGATACCTCACTTCCACGAACAAAGGAGAAGCCCCAGCAAGACAGTAGGAGGGGCAAAATCACGTTTAGAATCAAACCCCATAGCCACCAGAGATGCTGCTGCTAAGTCACTTCAGTCGTGTCCAACTCTGTGCGACCCCATAGACGGCAGCCCACCAGGCTCCCCCGTCCCTGGGATTCTCCAGGCAAGAACACTGGAGTGGGTTGCCCTTTCCTTCTCCAATGCATGAAAGTGAAAAGTGAAAGTGAAGTCACTCAGTCGTGTCCGACTGTTCGCGACCCCATGGACTGCAGCCTACCAGGCTCCTCCGTCCATGGGATTTTCCAGGCAAGAGTACTGGAGTGGGGTGCCATTGCCTTCTCCACCAGAGATGATGAGAGAGCTCAAACAAACTTTGTGCACACCAGGACCCAGAGACCCCACAGAGACTGAGCCAGAACTGTGTCTGAGTGTCTCCCAAGGAGGTGCGGATCAGCAGTGGCCTGCCGCAGGGGCAGGGGCTCTGGGTGCAGCAGACCTGGGTATGACATAAGCTCTCTTGGAGGAGGTCGCCATTAATCCCACCATAGAGCCGCCAGAACTTACACAGGACTGGGAAACAGATTCTGGGAAGGGACAAACAGAACCTTGTGTGCACCAGGACCCAGGAGAAAGGAGCAATGATCCCACAAGAGACTGACTCAGACTTGCCCGAGTGTCCAGGAGTCTCCAGCAGAGGCGTGGGCCAGTGGTGGCCTGCTGCAGGGCTGGGGGCACTGAGTGTAGCAGTGTGTGCATGCGACCTTTTGCAGGAGGTCACTAGTATCCTCATTACCTCCACCACAGTTTGGCCCAAGTAAATAAAAGGGAGGGAACACAGCCCACCCATCAACAGAAAATTGGATTCAAGATCTACTGAACATGGCCCCATCAAAACAAGACCAAATTTCACCCTCAGTCTCTCACATCAGGAAGCTTCCATAAGCCCCTTACCCTTCTCCATCAGAGGGCACACAGACTAAAAACCACAGTCACAGGAAACNTCAAGGCAAAGAGATGAAAACAATAGAATGGAAAAGTCTAGAGATTTCTTCAAGAAAATTAGAGATACCAAAGAAACATTTCATTCAAAGATGGGCACAATAAAGGACAGAAATGGCATGGACCTAACAGACACAGAAGATATTAAGAAGAGGTGGAAAGAATACACAGAAGAACTGTACAAAAAAAGATCTTCATGACCCAGATAACCACGATGGTGACTATTATATCACCTAGAGCCAGTCATCCTGGAATGTGAAGTCAAGTGGGCCTTAGGAAGCATCACTGTGAACAAAGCTAGTGGAGGTGATGCAATTCCAGTGGAGTTATTTCAAATCCTAAAAGATGATGCTGTGAAAGTGCTGTACTCAATATGCCAGCAAATTTGGAAAACTCAGCCACAGGACTAGAAAAGGTCAGTTTTTATACCAGTCTCAAAGAAAGGCAATGCCAAAGAATGCTCAAACTACAGCACAATTGCACTCATCTCACATGTTAGTAAAGCAATGCAATGCTCAACATTTTCCAAGCCAGGCTTCAACAGTACATGAACCATGAACTTCCAGGTGTTCAAGCTGGTTTTAGAAAAGGCAGAGGAACCAGAGATCAAATTGCCAACATCTGTTGGATCATCAAAAAACCAACAGAGTTCCAGAAAAATATCTACTTCTGCTTTATTGACTACGCCAAAGCCTTTGACTGTGGATCACCACAAACTGTGGAAAATTCTTAAAGAGAAGGGAGTACCTGACCACCTGACCTGCTCTTGAGAAATCTGTATGCAAATCAGTAAGCAACAGGTAGAACTGAACATGGAACAACAGACTGGTTCCAAATAGGAAAAGCAGTATGTTAAGGCTGTATATTGTCACTCTGCTTATTTAACTTATATGCAGAGTACATCATGAGAAACACTGGGCCGGGTGAAGCACAAACTGGAATAAGATTACTGGGAGAAATATCAATCACCTCTGATATGCAGATGACACCACCCTTATGGCAGAAAGTGAAGGGGAACTAAAAAGCCTCTTGATGAAAGTGAAAGAGAGTGAAAACGTTGGCTTAAAACTCAACATTCAGAAAACTAAGATTATGGCATCCAGTCCCATCACTTCATGGCAAATAGATGGGGAAACAGGGGAAACAATGACAGACTTTATTTTAGGGGGCTCCAAAATCACTGCAGACGGTGATTGCAGACATGAAATTAATAGACACTTACTCCTTGGAAGGCAAGTTATGACCAACCTAAACCACATATTAAAAAGCAAGAGACATTATTTGCCAATAGAAGTCCATCTAGTCAAAGCTATGGTTTTTCCAGTGGTCATGTATGGATGTGAGAGTTGGACTATAAAAAAAGCTCAGTACCAAAGAATTGATGCTTTTAAACTGTGTATCGGAGAAGACTCTTGAGAGTCCCTTGGACTGCAAGGAGATCCAACCAGTCCATCCTAAAGATCAGTCCTGGGTGTCCATTGGAAGGACTGATGCTGAAGCTGAAGCTCCAATACTTAAGCCACCTCATGGGAAGAGCTGACTCATCTGAAAAGACCCTGATGCTGGGAAAGATTGAAGGCCAAGGAGAAGGGAATGACAGAGGATGAGGTGGTTGGACGGCATCATTGACTCAATGGAGAAGAGTTTAGTAAACTCCGAGAGTTGGTGATGGACCAGGAGGCCTGGCATGCTGCAGTCCATGGGGTCACAAAGAATTGGACATGACTGAGTGACTGAACTGAACAGTCAATTTTTATAAATATTTCTGGACAGTTGAAATAAGTCAAGAAAACCCAGAAGAATCCACATTAAAAACTATAAGAATAAGCAAGTAAATTTAGCAAGGTTGCTAGATACAGAGAATATATGTAAAAATCAATTATATTTCACAACTTCCCTGGTGGTCCAGGGGTTAAGAATCTGCCTGCCAGTGCAGGGGACACAGGTTCAATTCCTGGTCCAGTAAGACCCCTCACGCCACAGAGTAACTAACCCGTGCACCATATCGACTAGGCCCACGCACCCTAGAGCCCGTGCTCCACAATAAAAGCCACTGCAATGAGAAGCCCATGCACCACAGTTAGAGAGTAGCCAGTATAAAATATAAAGTTTAAAACAGAAAAAACACTATAACAAGCAATCACTGTGATAGTGTGCCAGTGGAGAAGAATGTACTATGCAATGCAAATATCAAGGTTTTGAGAAGTAACAGACAAAACACTACTTATAAGGGCAATGGAATTAGACGGCTATTGCCGCATATCATTGATACCCTTAAACAATAATGAAAATTTGCAAGGGGTTAACAGGTAACTGAAAGATAAATGTGAAAAACACCAGACCTCCTTAGTAGTTCAAAAAGAATGTTTCATCTTCTGCAGGCAAAGGGCAAAGAAAGATCAGGACCAGGATTTACGAGTTAGAGAAGCCAAATTCCAGAGAAAATGAAACACCCCAACATGTTAGGTCTGTTATGCCGAGATTGGTGCTCTTATTTTGCCTTCCAGAGCAATAAAACTTGGAGATTCCGAGATTAGAGATATGTCACGAGGTCCCCTCCAAGCTAAAAGACAAATTGTTGTGTCTTATGTCTCCCATCACAAAGAAGAAAGCACAAAGCCTGATAACCTATCCTGGCTCCCAAAGCAGTATATTCCACACCTGGTGACACTCTTTCAACCTACATACCAGGTGACATGTAAGGCTGCAAACTTTGAGAGGAAGTCAGAGCACCAAACACTCTGCACCAGGTCTAGGCTGGGCTGCAAGTGGCTCTGCCCTTGAACCACGAGTCAGTAGATTCATGAGACTCTTTACGTATACTATTCATGTATATTATTTATTTTCTTGGGCTCCAAAATCACTGCAGATGGTGACTGCAGCCATGAAATTAAAAGATGCTTGCTCCTTGGAAGAAAAGTTATGACCAACCTAGACAATATATTAAAAAGCAGAGACATTACTTTGCCGACAAAGGTCCGTCTAGTCAAAGCTATGGTTTTTCCAGTGGTCATGTATGGATGTGAGAGTTGGACCATAAACAAAGCTGAGCACTGAATAATTGATGCTTTTGAACTGTGGTGTTGGAGAAGACTCTTGAGAGTCCCTTGGACTGCAAGGAGATCCAACCAGTCCATTCTAAAGGAGATCAGTCCTGAACATTCATTGGAAGGACTGATGCTGAAGCTGAAACTCCAATCCTTTTGCCACCTGATGTGAGTAACTGACTCATTTGAAAATACCATGATGCTGGGAAAGATTGAAGGTGGGAGGAGAAGGGGACAACAGAGGATGAGATGGTTGGATGGCAGCACCGACTCAATGGACATGAGTTTGAGCAAGCTCCAGCAGTTAGTAATGGACAGGGAAGCCTAGCATGCTACAGTCCATGGCGTCACAAAGAGTTGGACACAACTGAGTGACTGAACTGAACTGATAGTGTGAGAGGTATTGGGAAAAAATGCCACATGAAACATGGAGCTTATTTTGGAGGCTTGCATGTGTGCTAAGTCGCTTCAGTCATGTCCAAGTCTTTGTGATTCTATGGACTGTAACTCACCAGGCTCCTCTGTCCATGGGATTCTCCAGGCAAGAGTAGTGGAGTGGTTTTCCATGCCCTCCTCCAGGGGATCTTCCTGATTCAGGGACTGAACCCACGTCTCTTACTTCTATCAGCATTGGCATGTGGGTTCTTTACTACTAGTGCCACCTGGGAAGCCCCTAGTTTGGAAGGGACTTCCTTTAACTTCTGAATTCAGAAATTTTACTGCTCAGGAAGGGCCAGATCCTAGTCTCAAGTGTTCTGGTTTCCTTCTCCTTTCTCCTTGCCCAAATAAGGGTACTTATCTCAGCATAACAGACCTAGCACATTTAGGCATTTGATTTTCTCTGGAATTTGGCTGCTCTAACTCCTAAATCCTGGTCCTAATCTTTCTTTGCCCTTTGCCTACAGGAGACTAAATGGGGATTTCCTGGTGGCTCAGTGGTAAAGAACCCCCATGTCAATGCAAGAGACACAGGTTCAGTCCCTGAGTCGGGAAGATCCCCTGGAGAAGGAAATGGCAACTCGCTTCAGTGTTCTTTCCTGGGGAATCTCATGGATAGAGGAGCCTGCTGGGCTACAGTCCATGGAGTCACATAATATTTGGACATGACTTAGCAACCAAACAACAACAATGGAGACTAAACGCCTGACACAGGACACTAAGGGGCCATGCATTTGGAAATGTATACCGTGAGCTAGTGTCCGTCAGACCCAATAAGTCATAGGACAGGCAGACTCAGAAATCAGATCTGTTCAGTCGCTCAGTTGTGTCTGACTCTTTGTGGCCCCATGGACTACATGCAGCACACTAGGCCTCCCTGTCCATCACCAGCTCCCGAACGTGCTCAAACTCATGTCCATCGAGTCGGTGCTGCCGTCCAACCATCTCATCCTCTGTTGTCCCCTTCTCCTCCCACCTTCAATCTTTCCCAGCATCATGGTATTTTCAAATGAGTCAGTTACTCACATCAGGTGGCAAAAGGATTGGAGTTTCAGCTTCAGCATCAGTCCTTCCAATGAATGTTCAGGACTGATCTCCTTTAGAATGGACTGGTTGGATCTCCTTGCAGTCCAAGGGACTCTCAAGAGTCTTCTCCAACACCACAGTTCAAAAGCATCAATTATTCAGTGCTCAGCTTTCTTTATGGTCCAATTCTCACATCCATACATGACTACCGGGAAAACCATAGGTTTGACTAGATGGACCTTGGTCAGCAATGTCTCTGCTTTTTAATATGTGGTCTAGGTGTGTCAGACCACACCTCGATCCAGCTTTTCTTCCAAGGAACAAGCATCTTTTAATTTCATACTACAGTCACCATCTGCAGTGATTTGGAGCCAAAGAAAAAAAAATCTCAAAAATAATCCATCATAAGATGGAAATGGTATATCCTAGATTGATCACTGGCAGGACCAGATGACATAGCCAGCTATATAAAGAGAAGGCCCAGTTCCTGATGTCACTCACCAGTATTATTGCAGTGTACCTCCTTTAGTTCAGACCTTTGACTGCATAGAGGATTTCTTATGACCATCTGATAGAGAAGGAAAGAACCTAAGGAAACTTTATAGATGAATCAGCTCAGTATGAAACGCAAGACAAAAATGAACAATAGCTTCACCACAGTCTTATTCAGAAGCATCCCTAAAGGACAGTGCAAAGAAAAACCCTCTCAGTGGTTGGAGATTTGGGCAGAATGACTAGTCATCCCCTTTGTGTGAAGAAATAGTCCCAGGTTATAATATATATAAACTCATGGATGGGGAATAGCCTGTCCAGAAGATTGGAAGATAGAGACAAGGAGGTCTGGTATAGAGTCCTGTGGATGTACATAGGGGAGTGAGCACTAGCTGTGAAGACCTTTGTCACATGTTAAAGCATATCAGAGAGCATCCACTGCAGGAGAGGCACTAAATGGCCAAACAGAAAAAAAGGACCTAGTTTGTGGACATCAGCCGGTGTCAGTGATGTCACCACAAAGCTGCAATTGGCACGTGAATGGAGTGGCCAAGGTAAAAGATATGGAGACTGTACACAGGTCCAGCTGTGTTAGCTCCCACTGCCTGGAGCCCATTTAGCTACTGCAGCCACTGAGCTCCCAACCTGAGAGCAACAGAGGCCCATGTTGAACCCCAACATGGAACTGTTCCTCAAGGAACTCTGCCAAGTTCTGCCATATGGGGCCAAGTTTTACTAAATGGGCTTTTTATTTCCTAAAAAGTAACATGATTTCAAAGAAATAGATAGACCTTCTAGGTGTGGGTTTGTTATTCCTGCACTTCAAGCTTCAAATAGCACCACTGCATAAAAGTTAATAGGGTATTTTCTCACTGTATCAGACTCACATCACATTGGATCAGATCGGATGACCAAATGACTCATGTTTACAGAAAAGGAGGTACAAAAGTGAGCCCTGATAACAGAAATGTAGGATCTACTGGTGGGATTGCATATTATACCACCAAAAAAGCTGTTGTTGTTGCTGAGTCACAATCAATGTGCCACTGTAGAGGCTACCCGGCATGAGGAGAGAATTCCATCCTCTGTGACAGTACCTATATTAAACTACAGAACTGGATGTGATAATGTGCACCTAATAGGAAGGCTACATGAACACAGGACCCAGAGCATGGGATAGCCTGCTTACTGTCACTCCCACTCCCATGACCCACTGAAGGACTCTGGAACAAACATCCCTAAAGCTCTGAGCTCTGTAGGGCTAGAGGCCCTGATCCCTAAAGACAGAACACTTTCACCACAGGCGAAAAAAAAAACAAACCAGTAGTTCCTTTTCACTCCAAGCTACAGCACCACCAGGGACTAGCAGGCAGGAAGAATTACCATCGTAACAGGAATCATGAGCCCTGAGCATCAGAAAGAGGTGGTGTTGCTATTTTACAGCACTGGTAATGTTGGGCACTTTGGGGCACCACTGGGAATTTCTTGCCCAATTGCGACAAGTAAAAGGACCTTGACTTGACAAGATTATGGGGCCTAGGAACAAATTTGGAAAACTATAATCTAGGAAAACATAAATTATAAACCTACAGTTTAAGAAAACGTAGTAATGCCAAAAAGATGTAGACAAATAGGTAAATGGAACAGAATAGAGAATTCAAAAAAGCATATATAAGACATTTGATTTATTACAAGGTGATGCTGAAGAGCAGTGGAGAAAAGAATGTTGTCTCAATAGACAGTTTTGAATCAACTGGTTTTCATATGGAAAAATGTTAATACCTATCTCACAATGTTCAAAATTCAATTTGTAATACTAGTCATCCCCTTTGTGTGAAGAAATAGTCCCAGGTTATAATATATATAAACTCATGGATGGGGAATAGCCTGTCCAGAAGATTGGAAGATAGAGACAAGGAGGTCTGGTATAGAGTCCTGTGGATGTACATAGGGGAGTGAGCACCAGCTGTGAAGACCTTTGTCACATGTTAAAGCATATCAGAGAGCATCCACTGCAGGAGAGGCACTAAATGGCCAAACAGAAAAAAAGGACCTAGTTTGTGGACATCAGCCGGTGTCAGTGATGTCACCACAAAGCTGCAATTGGCACGTGAATGGAGTGGCCAAGGTAAAAGATATGGAGACTGTACACATGTCCAGCTGTGTTAGCTCCCACTGCCTGGAGCCCATTTAGCTACTGCAGCCACTGAGCTCCCAACCTGAGAGCAACAGAGGCCCATGTTGAACCCCAACATGGAACTGTTCCTCAAGGAACTCTGCCAAGTTCTGCCATATGGGGCCAAGTTTTACTAAATGGGCTTTTTATTTCCTAAAAAGTAACATGATTTCAAAGAAATAGATAGACCTTCTAGGTGTGGGTTTGTTATTCCTGCACTTCAAGCTTCAAATAGCACCACTGCATAAAAGTTAATAGGGTATTTTCTCCACTGTATCAGACTCACATCACATTGGATCAGATCGGATGACCAAATGACTCATGTTTACAGAAAAGGAGGTACAAAAGTGAGCCCTGATAACAGAAATGTAGGATCTACTGGTGGGATTGCATATTATACCACCAAAAAAGCTGTTGTTGTTGCTGAGTCACAATCAATGTGCCACTGTAGAGGCTACCCGGCATGAGGAGAGAATTCCATCCTCTGTGACAGTACCTATATTAAACTACAGAACTGGATGTGATAATGTGCACCTAATAGGAAGGCTACATGAACACAGGACCCAGAGCATGGGATAGCCTGCTTACTGTCACTCCCACTCCCATGACCCACTGAAGGACTCTGGAACAAACATCCCTAAAGCTCTGAGCTCTGTAGGGCTAGAGGCCCTGATCCCTAAAGACAGAACACTTTCACCACAGGCGAAAAAAAAAACAAACCAGTAGTTCCTTTTCACTCCAAGCTACAGCACCACCAGGGACTAGCAGGCAGGAAGAATTACCATCGTAACAGGAATCATGAGCCCTGAGCATCAGAAAGAGGTGGTGTTGCTATTTTACAGCACTGGTAATGTTGGGCACTTTGGGGCACCACTGGGAATTTCTTGCCCAATTGCGACAAGTAAAAGGACCTTGACTTGACAAGATTATGGGGCCTAGGAACAAATTTGGAAAACTATAATCTAGGAAAACATAAATTATAAACCTACAGTTTAAGAAAACGTAGTAATGCCAAAAAGATGTAGACAAATAGGTAAATGGAACAGAATAGAGAATTCAAAAAAGCATATATAAGACATTTGATTTATTACAAGGTGATGCTGAAGAGCAGTGGAGAAAAGAATGTTGTCTCAATAGACAGTTTTGAATCAACTGGTTTTCATATGGAAAAATGTTAATACCTATCTCACAATGTTCAAAATTCAATTTGTAAGTAGACTATAGATATAAATATAGAAGAGGAATAAAGCTGCAGGAATATAAAAGCATATACTTATGACCTTGTGCTAGACAAAGATTTCCTAAACAGGAAACACACACGTACATACACAGGAGCGCGCACATGCACAGATAATTAATCATTTCTTTATCAAAAGAAACACAATTATGATAACAGAAAACACAGAGTGGAAGAAAATATGATCAACAAGGAAATGATTCCAAATAATCACAGAACAACTACAAACCAATAGGAAAAAGATAAGCCCATAGAAAACTTGCAAAATCATTAAAAAGAAGATGGGACACATACGAATAACCACTAAACATTTGAAAAAGCACACAACCACATTAGTCATTAGACAAATACAATACTGCCAGCTATGTCAAACACAACACTTGACAACAATATTGACAATATGTCAAGTACAACACTTGACAGCTATGAATGGCTAAAATTAGGAGGATTGACAATAGTAATGTGATAAGGACCTAGAGAAACTGGGATTCTCCTGTGCTGCTCATTAGCAAAATGTGATACAATCACTTTGGAAAACTTTTCAGTAATAGCTTCTATAACTGAAAAACACATATTTCATGACCCAGCAATTCTATTTTTAGTTAAATAGCTAACATAAATGCAAACCTATGTTCATTAAAAAAAACTGTACAGACATTATCACAGCAGCACTATAAAAAAGCTCAGAACTAGAAACAACTCAAAATTATTTAGAGTTGAATGGATCAAAACTTTTGCTATATACATGCAATGAAAGGTTATCTATGATGGAAAATGACAAAATGCTGCTACTTACAATAAAATGTGTGCATTCTGTAAACTTAATTTTGAACAAAACCAGATCAAAAAAAAAAAATCATCATACTGCACGATTCATTAACTAAACTCATCTATTTACATAAACTTCAGAAGGATGGATGGAGATAATTTATGGAGAGGAGTGGTTAGAGTTAGGAGAGGTTAGATTTTGAACTGTGGTATTGGAGAAGATTCTTGAGAGTCCCTTGGACTGCAAGGAGATCCAACCAGTCCATCTTAAAGGATATCAGTCCTGGGTGTTCATTGGAAGGACTGATGTTGAAGCTGAAAGTCCAATACTTTGGCACCTGATGTGAAGGGCTGACTCATTTGAAAAGACCCTGACGCTAGGAAAGATTGAGGGTAGGAGGAGAAGGGGACGACAGAGGATGAGATGGTTGGATGGCATCACCGACTCAGTGGACATGGGTTTGGGTGGACTCCAGCAGTTGGTGACGGACAGGGAGGCCTGGCGTGCTGTGGTTCATGGGGTCGCAAAGAGTCAGACACGACGAGCGACTGAACTGAACTGAGTGACTATGAGGGTCCCAAGAGGAGTTTCTGGGATACCAACAAGTGTTTTGTTTCTTGAAATGTGTAGTAGTAATATGAGTGTTTTCCCTCTGTGAGTATACTCTATGGAACTTTATTGATCTGTACATGGGTGAACTCTGTACTTCTTTAAACCACAATAAGTTACATGCACAGTATAATGTCAGATAAAAAGAAACTTAGATATCTGTTGGTTTAGCTTGTGGACTTCATTTGCCATACACACAAGTGAGTCAAAAAAGAATGAGAGATCTGAGCACAGGAACAAACTATAAAAAGCAGTCCATCCTGAGACTTCCCCAGTGGTTCAGTGGCTAAGACTCCATGCTCCCAAAGCAGGGGCCCGGGTTCAATTCCTGCTCAGGGAACTAGATCCCATAGGCTGCAACTAAGAGTTCATATGCCTCAATTAAAGATCCGGTTTGCCAAATAAGACAAATAAATAAATAATTTTTTTTTAAAGGAATCCACCCTCACAAGCATGAGGGTGGGCTGAGGGGAGGAACAGACACTGATGTCAATGCCAAGATCACCACGCCTTTGGCACAGCTGTGTATACCCGTGTGTCATGCTCACTTTATAGAAGAACATTCTGCTAACTCTCTAAGGCTATAGACCTCAGCACACAATTCTGTTCCTAAGTTAACATCCTGTACCATACCTTCTGTTTTACTTTGGCGGCTGAACAGGAAGAGGCATTGCCTCCATTATTTCTAAGTGGAAGGCTTTTCAGTACTACATTTATGAGCTTCTCATTTTTTAAGTGGGTGAACCTGGCCGACGGCACAACCCTAAATACTTCTACTAGCACAAATACCATCCACTTCAGACAGGTACTTCACGGGGTGAAAATCTGGCTTCTCCATACTTTGGTCTGGCCAACAGACACCTCACCAGGTTTACAGTGAAAGATCAGAGCATAAGGAATACTTCCCATCCGGGGATGACTGACTTCGACAGGAGTTTGGGGTCTGGCAAGACATGCACAGTCCAGGCCAAACCAAACATGGAGTGGAAAACTCCACTCAGACAGTGTTCTGCGGGCCCGGGGCCCCGTGAGGCCAGCCCACATGTGCAACTGACTCCAATTAGAGTGAAGCAGCAGCCAAACAGTACTGCACACACTGTACAGAGAGGGTGCCTCGACCAGGTGGTGGGAAGGATGACAGGCCCACTGGGATCTGTCCCGGTTCTAATCAGAAGAGTACGCTCTGAATTTTCCAGGGCTTCAGAATGCCAGAGACACTTTGAACATGGCTTTGAGCAAATAGTTTGAGCATAAATGGCTCTTGTGACCCATGTGTATACATATTTTTCCTTTTATGCTAGGGGAGAAGAAACCTTTTCACTTCTCTAAAAGTGAAAAAAAAATTTTTTTTAAAGAAAAGTTTATTTAAACCACAATTGCAAATTCATTAGTTAGGAACAGTATTTCTGTACGTCTGACATCCTGACAAATACACTATTCATACTCCCAAACTATTGAATATTTATTCACATAATCGTTTCATCTACTTTTGCTAATTTACTTAAAAACCTTGAAAAGGTGCTGTGGAAGCACCTCTGGAATTGTGTCTCCAATAAGAAACCTGAATCATGAAGAAAGAAAACAGGTAACTGGAAGTTGCTTGTATATTTACTTTTAAATATGTGACATTTACCCATCTGGTCTAAAACTGGAAAGCATGATGATGTGTGTACATGACAAACGTAGAACAAGATATTCCCCCCAAAGATGGAAAATCGCTTTCCTTACAGCATATTCTAGCAGATTTCACAGAGCAGTTGAAGATGTCAGAAGACTCCTAAATGTGGAAAAAAAGATTTATTTTTAAAATTCTGTGAATTTCAAAAGACTGTGCAGATATATAAATCAGATTAATTATATTATGTGCACTAGTATTTCTATGACTAACAATGGCTATTTACATGTGCAACTGACTCCAATTAGAGTGAAGCAGCAGCCAAACAGTACTGCACACACTGTACAGAGAGGGTGCCTCGACCAGGTGGTGGGAAGGATGACAGGCCCACTGGGATCTGTCCCGGTTCTAATCAGAAGAGTACGCTCTGAATTTTCCAGGGCTTCAGAATGCCAGAGACACTTTGAACATGGCTTTGAGCAAATAGTTTGAGCATAAATGGCTCTTGTGACCCATGTGTATACATATTTTTCCTTTTATGCTAGGGGAGAAGAAACCTTTTCACTTCTCTAAAAGTGAAAAAAAAATTTTTTTTAAAGAAAAGTTTATTTAAACCACAATTGCAATTCATTAGTTAGGAACAGTATTTCTGTACGTCTGACATCCTGACAAATACACTATTCATACTCCCAAACTATTGAATATTTATTCACATAATCGTTTCATCTACTTTTGCTAATTTACTTAAAAACCTTGAAAAGGTGCTGTGGAAGCACCTCTGGAATTGTGTCTCCAATAAGAAACCTGAATCATGAAGAAAGAAAACAGGTAACTGGAAGTTGCTTGTATATTTACTTTTAAATATGTGACATTTACCCATCTGGTCTAAAACTGGAAAGCATGATGATGTGTGTACATGACAAACGTAGAACAAGATATTCCCCCCAAAGATGGAAAATCGCTTTCCTTACAGCATATTCTAGCAGATTTCACAGAGCAGTTGAAGATGTCAGAAGACTCCTAAATGTGGAAAAAAAGATTTATTTTTAAAATTCTGTGAATTTCAAAAGACTGTGCAGATATATAAATCAGATTAATTATATTATGTGCACTAGTATTTCTATGACTAACAATGGCTATTAACACCCAATCTCCAAAAAGATAAATCTTTCCTGACATATCAGTTCAGGTCAGTCGAGTCGCTCCAACTCAATAAGTCTTGTCTGACTCTTTGCGACCCCATGAACCACAGCACGCCAGGCCTCCCTGTCCATCACCAACTCCCAGAGTTCACTCAGACTCACACCCATCGAGTCAGTGATGCCATCCAGCCATCTCATCCTCGGTCGTCCCCTTCTCCTTCTGCCCCCAATCCCTCCCAGCAGCAGAGTCTTTTCCAATGAGTCAACTCTTCGCATGAGGTGGCCAAAGTACTGGAGTTGCAGCTTTAGCGTCATTCCTTCCAAAGAAATCCCAGGGTTGATCTCCTTCAGAATGGACTGGTTGGATCTCCTTGCAGTCCAAGGGACTCTCAAAAGTCTTCTCTAACACCACAGTTCAAAAGCATCAATTCTTCGGCGCTCAGTCTTCTTTACAGTCCAACTCTCACATCCATACATGACCACAGGAAAAACCATAGCCTTGACTAACGGACCTTAGTCAGCAAAGTAATGTCTCTGCTTTTGAATATGCTGTCTAGGTTGGTCATAACTTTTCTTCCAAGGAGTAACCGTCCTTTAATTTCATGGCTGCATAGGTTCCTATAATTGGAACAATAGAGCTTTTCCAAATAAAACTTCACAATCATTTAAATAAAATAAAATCTTATTGAGTAAAGAATAAGAAAACAGACACAAATTACTGTAAGCTGTTAACTGACAAATGTCATTTATCTTCTGCTGTGCTTCCTCGTGATTTCTCAGAACTCCATGTCACCACACTTTGCAACTTACTTTTTCAGTCCTCTCAGTAAAATTTTAAAGATTCTGCCCCTTTTTACAGTGGCAAAGAAGGGTGAAAGACTCATCCCAGGCCAATTCACTCATCAAAGAGCTAAGATTTCACCCAGTATCCATTTTCCAATGACAAAAGATTTAACAGCAAAAAGACATGGGTAATTTTGTTTAATCCAGAAAATGTTTTTGTTAAAATATCTTTTATTGTTTTATTGTAAGATAATACTTAAACTTCTGTAGCTACTTAAACCTTTCAAAGTGCTACCCACTTTTTTTTTTAACCCTCACCAGGGCAGTCGCGCAGTGGTGCTAGCCGTAAAGAACTGACCTGCCAATGCAAGAAACACAAGGGACGAGGGCTTGATCCCTCAGTTGGAAAGATGCCCTGGAGGAGGAAATGGCAACCCACTCCAGGATTCTTGCCTGGAAAATTCCATAGGCTGAGAAGCCTGGTGGACTACAGTCCATGGGGTCACAAAGAGTCCAACACAACTGAGCAACTGAGCTCACATAGAAATAAGAGCAGTGCTTGGATCACTACTTTGTAGATGGGGAAAAAACCCGAATATAAGCCCCTGAGCACCAGCACAAGCTTTTTCTTCTTGACCATATCTGCTTCGAATATGTGAGAGAAAGAGATGAGGCTGTTTAGGACTCCCTTCTGTTGGGTGAGATGCAAAAATGGATACAGTATTTAAAAGGAAGAGAAATGGCATGGAGCCTGAAAAGATACTTGGCAATTCTGACTAGAATTTGAGAGAGAATTTTTGATAAAGGAGAACTGGGATATGAAAATTATCACCTCAACATTTAAGTTTTTTACTAAAAAAAAATGATAACTACTTAATATTAGTTCTCTCAGAATCGCACTAAAAGCAGGTGGTTTGACTGGCGCTACAGGAAAAAAAAAAATTCTGGGATAAACACCACATTTGCAATTGTAAAGATAGCTCTAAGTTAAAGCTGCTTATAACTCCCAGCTCCACAGCTTGTGGGAGTGTTACATGTTACACAATCCCCTTCTGCCTTCGCCCTCCGTCCGCTCCTGCATGCACTATCTCGGGGTCTCACAGAGTCAACCAAACTGTGAACTCATACCTTTCACTGGTTTTGGAAAAATTAAAACAAACATTACTTTTTTCAGGAAAAATCATACATGGATCAGTATGATCAATGGAGATTTTCTTAAAGATTTCAAAAAGATCAGAAGAGTGTGACAGAGCTCAAATTTTATAATTCATCTTTCAGATTTTTTTTTTTTTTTTCAAATTTTCTCTGACAGGAATGGGACTTACGGGCCCTTTCTCGGTCCCTTCTCTAGGAAGCATCCCATCTCTTCTCCCAGCCCCTCTTCCTCCCTAGAACTACTCTTGCTTCTCTCTGACCTTCTTTTTATTCTCATTTTCTTTCCCTTCTACTTCTCGAAAAGCAAAACGTTCCTTCCTGTTTCAAATTTAACAATTGATTGCCTTTTTTTGTTGAGATGTTCCTAAGATCTCATCATCCAAACATTAGAGATTACCCATGCATTTTTCTCCCCTAAAAGTTCTTACCTAAAGTTCAGTTCAGTCGCTCAGTCATGTCTGACTCTTTGTGACCCCATGAATTGCAGCACGCCAGGCCTCCTTGTCCATCACCATCTCCCGGAGTTCACTCAGACTCACGTCCATCGAGTCGGTGATGCCATCCAGCCATCTCATCCTCTGTCATCCCCTTTTCATCCCACCTTGAATCCCTCTAGCATCAGAGTCTTTTCCAATGAGTCAACTCTTCGCATGAAGTGGCCAAAGTATTGGAGTTTCAGCTTTAGCATCATTCCTTCCGAAGAAATCCCAGGGTTGATCTCCTTTAGAATGGACCAGTTGGATCTCCTTGCAGTGCAAGGGACTCTCAAGAGTCTTCTCCAACACCACAGTTCAAATGCATCAATTCTTCGGTGTTCAGCTTTCTTCACAGTCCAACTCTCACATCCATACATAACCACTGGAAAAAATATAGCCTTGACTAGACAGACCTTTGTTGGCAAAGTAATGTCTCTGTGTTTGAATATGCTATCTAGGTTGGTCATAACTTTTCTTCCAAGGAGTAAGCATCTTTTAATTTCATGGCTACAGTCACCAACTGCAGTGATTTTGGAGCCCCCCAAAATAAAGCCTGACACTGTTTCCACTGTTTCCCCATCTATTTCCCATGAAGTGATGGGACCAGATGCCATGATCTTCATTTTCTGAATGTTGAGCTTTAAGCCAACTTTTTCATTCTCCTCTTTCACTTTCATCAAAGGGACAATAGTCATAAATGACCAAATGATCTTGTCTGGCAATTGATTCTTTAATGTATATTTAAAACTAGCTTAGGTAATATATGGTTTGTCCTATGACATTTATATGCATAGTTGTTTTAGAAGTAAACTGCTTGAGCTTGTGCTTATCCAGGTCACATAAATTTGAAAGATCAGCAACCAAAATCTTTCATACAGAGTCCTCAGCAGTAATTAAGGACATGGTATCTGGAGCGGATGTGTAGACAGCAGAGCTCAAACTCTGTCTCCTCTGCTGCCTTAGGCAAATTATTCAACCTCTCCAGTCTCAGTTTCTTCAGGAATAAAATGAAATGATAGTAACTGCTTCTATTTCATAGGGTTATAATATGGATTAAATGAATTAATACATGTAGAGTCCTTATAACATTGCCTGGTACATAATAAGTAATGGATAATGTTGGATCTCCCTAAATTGTTTTAACTCACTATAGAAGGCGTGGTGTCTTTTTCCCTTAGCATTTCCATAGCATCTCCACTTTCGCATTTGCTGTTTTCAATATTTGTCAATTACTAACATGCTACTTTGAAATAACTCATATACAAGTATAATAGAATACCACCTGTATGTTGATTTTTTTTAATTTTTTTTGTATGTTTATCTTTATTCAAAGGTTTGTAGACGACTGCTCTACATTGCAGTCTTATAGACACTGACTCTTTTAACATTTTTGCGTCTACATAGTGCCCAGTAGAAAAGCTTGCTGATAGCAGGCGCTTAATTTTTACTAGTTCAACCACTAGCTGTAATAAAAACCAATTGTGTTTTGATATATTTTTAACTTGGTTTGTGATATCTTACTGGAAAATTACCTCAAAAGCCTATTTATAGGGTTTGCCCTTTCTTTCTTCTCAATTACTAGAGATATGCTGCCTTTCATTCTTCCATTTCTATAAAATTTTCACTGTCCCTACTGAAATTCCGGTCCCAGTCCCTCCTCCAAAAAAACAAGGGGGAGTAAATATTAATAAATA
This sequence comes from Aepyceros melampus, assembly GCA_006408695.1. Taxonomy (NCBI): domain Eukaryota; kingdom Metazoa; phylum Chordata; class Mammalia; order Artiodactyla; family Bovidae; genus Aepyceros; species Aepyceros melampus. The sequence goes on along the minus strand of SJXQ01011101.1, from coordinate 212,216 downwards.
TTTATCCATGGTAAAGAACTTATTTCTGCACTTTGTTTACCAGTAATTTTGCTTTCCATATGTCCAATGTAAAATACATGAGTGATTGCAAAAGAATACTTTTAGTTGTCATTTTAAAATCTATTGGAAAATGTGATGAGATGTTTTTTCTCTTGTGTTTTTAATTTTACTTGAAAACTACTTTATTTGTATATAGCCAAGGGCTGGAATAGGGCTAATCTATTATGGTCATTTTAGCTGTTTTCCATGGTTATGAGTAACTCCAAGGATTAGAAACTGCTTTCCAGACATTTAAGTCATGGAATCTTTCCATTGCTCTGCTCATATCTCTCATTCTCTCCTGGGTGCCCACATATCCCACCTCTAAGCAAGCTCTCAGGCTCACAAAAGACCAATTTCATGAATCAAAGGAAGTCAGCCAAAGGAAAAGTGGGGGGGAATCTGAGGTCTTTGATACTTTTTGGATTGTAAGACCTGAGGCTTGGATGTCTCCAAACACCTACACCTAAGTAAGAATGAGTTTCGTGGCTCTCTACCTACCTATTAATGAAATAAATATTATTTTTTTAATTTATTGGGGTATAGTTGCCTTATAAGGTTGTGTTAGTTTTTGTTATACAGTCAAGTGAATCAGCTATATGTATGCACATATCCCCTCTCATGGACCTCCCTTCCATACTTCCATCCCACCCATTTAGGTCACTATAGAGCACAGAGCTGTGTGAGACAGCAGGTTCCCATTAGCTATCTACATATAGCAATACATCAATCTCAGTCTCCCAATTCATCCCACTCCGGGTTTCTACCACCCTGTGTCAACATGCTCTCTACCTCTGTGTCTTGGCTAAGAAATGGTAAATACAGGAAATCAAATTATTGACATACTGTGCCTCTTTGTATCCACTTATAAACATATATATCAAGTTATAGAATAAAGACATATATAACTTGTCTTCTATGATAGTAGCAAACATCCAATAGAGTTTAGTGGACACACTAAAAGATAAAATGCATAATCTATGGTTTAAAACCAGTGAAATTGGAGTTCATACTTTACATCATTCATCAACTCTCAAACAGCCACACCCAAGGAACATATATGCAGTAAGTGATATACACAGGAGCTTCTGTTTTGTAAGTAGAAGCATAGGGAGTCTATGGAAAGAGTCAAATCCTAAGAAAGGAGAAGGTGGCAGAGGTACTATGATGTCTCTTCCCAGTAGAACTCTGGTTGTATGTTTAGAGCTTACAATTAGAGAAGTGGGATTCAAAACATGGTTAAACTTTTTAACATGAAAGATGCTGTAAAATATCAAGCCCAAGAAGAGATTCTCAGGGACTCAATCTTTTTAAAAGTTGAGGTGTGGAATTGAGGATGAAGCCAATCGTCCCATTGCTGACCAGAATTCTACTACTTCTTGGCAGCTCAAGGACTGCAGTTTGAGATACATCTGAAGATATTTTTCTTGGAGTAAACTAGTGTGCTCATGCCATAAAGTGGCAATAATATCCTTCTCGGGCAACAATTCTATATACTTAGGAGCTAGAACATAAAAATATGAAGACTGGGCACAAAGTGACATCTACATCTAGACTATGGCTGTTATGAGCAACTTCTTGGAAATATATAGAAATAACAGGGATATGTTGCAGGTAATAGACTGAGATCTGCCATTATGCAGATAAAGGCTGGCACATTGGCAGAGTTGTGAATTAAATGTATACTGGGGTTTTAGAAAGCTAATAAATGAAATCATCGTTTCCTCTTTCAACTTCAGAAGTAATTGAGAGATAGAAGCAGGCTGTACACAGGAGGAAAACAAAACACCAATTTTATTATTAATGGTGGGCGATGTGGCTTATGTGTTCACTAATTATGAGCTTCCTAATACTGGATTCCCAAATTTAACAGTCACAGGCAGTGGTGAAGGCAGTAAACTTCCTCAACAGGGCAGAGTCTGGAATGGAAGATCATGTGTGACTTCTGTAGGAAAAGCCATAGAGAAGGAAATAACTAAGCTACATACTCAAAATTCCTCCTTCCAAAGTCACCATTCACTTTGAAGCAATGGGGGAGAGGATGGGATAAAATAACCAGGGATATCTCACCAGAGGCTGGAATAAAACACCAGGTTTGTTCTCATGGAAATCCTTCCACATTGGAAAGAAGGAGCCTGTGGGAAGGAGGCTCCTCCATCATCAGCAGAGGGCTTCCCTGGTGGCTCAGATGGTAAAGAATCTGCCTGCAATGCAGGAGACCCAGGATTGATTCCTGGATTGGGAAGATCCCCTGGAGAAGGAAATCACGACCCACTCCAATATTCTTGCCTGAAGAATCCCATGGACAAAGGAGCCTGCCAGGCTACTGTCCATGGGGTCACAAAGAGTCAGACATGACTGAATGATACTTTCACTTTAACTTTCCACAGTCATCAATGGGCAAAGAGCATGGAGCTGGGCCAGTCATGAGCAGGCTATAAGAAACAATCTACCGTAGTATAGGCATGTTCCAACAATATGAGTTTCAGTTAGTTCAGTTCAGTCACTCAGTCGTGTCCGACTCTTTGCGACCCCATGAATCGCAGCACGCCAGGCCTCCTTATCCATCGCCAACTCCTGGAGTTTACTCAAACTCATGTCCATCGAGTCAGTGATGCCATCCAGCCATCTCATCCTCTGTCATCCCCTTCTCCTCCTTCCCCCAATCCCTCCCAGCATCAGGGTCTTTCCCAATGAGTCAACTCTTCACATGAGGTGGCCAAAGTACTGGAGTTTCAGCTTTAGCATCATTCCTTCCAATGAACACTCAGGACTGATCTTCTTTAGGATGGACTGGTTGGATCTCCTTGCAGTCCAAGGGACTCTCAAGAGTCTTCTCCAACACCATACTTCAAAAGCATCAATTCTTCGGCACCAAGCTTTCTTCACAGTCCAACTCTCACATCCATACATGACCACTGGAAAAACCGTAGCCTTGACTAGACGAACCTTGTTGGCAAAGTAATGTCTCTGCATTTGAATATGCTGTCTAGATTGGTCATAACTTTTCTTCCAAGGAGTAAGCGTCTTTTAATTTCATAGCTGCAATCACCATCTGCAGTGATTTTGGAGCCCAAAAAATAAAGTCTGACACTGTTTCCACTGTTTCCCCATCTATTTCCCATGAAGTTATGGGACCAGATGCCATGATCTTAGTTTTCTGAATGTTGAGATTTAAGGCAACTTTTTCACTCTCCTCTTTCACTTCAATATGAGTTTAGATACCAATAAATATTTATCTTCCTAACTCCCAAAACTAAGTATAGATTGACTATATGCTCATTTCTACTCCTCTTATTTTTTCAAAGGGCTCAAGGAAGAAGTGTCATTCCTAAATATAACTGGTGGCAAATAAGCCCATTTAAGGCTCCCCAAGTGGTACAGTGGTAAAGAATCCACCTGTAAATGCAGGAAATGCAAGAGACATGATTTCCATGCCTGGTTCCAGAAGATCCCCTTGAGTAGGAGATGGCAAAGCAGTCCAGTATTCTTGCTTGGGAAATCCATGGATAGAGAGCCTGGAGGGCTGCAGTCCATGGACCCATGAAGACCCAGACATGCCTGAATGACTGAGCACACATGAGTATACGCAAGGCCATTGAATGATTCTGTGATTACAGTGATTATGTAGGAAAAGACTTCCACCTGCCATGTAGACAGTCCATGGAGACAAGGAAGGAAGAGCAATAGAGAGTAGATTCAGACTGAAAACAATTTATATAAAGTGCTCTCTGCATGTCAAGAACTAAGCTAATATTTTCACAAATTATTTCATTTAATATAATTTAGTCCTTAAAACATACACATTAAAAGAAGGAAAATTAAGACCCAGAAGGTTAAATAACTTGTTCAAGTAGAATGATATTTTGAGCAAAGTATGAACAACCTCATTTTATTCTGTACACAGCAGACATTATCAGTATATAGATATCAAAACAATTACAGCTTTTTAAAGGCTTGTTTTTTGGACAAAACTAAAAAGCCTATCCAACTTTGAATGACCCTGTTAGGTCAATCAATCTACCTGATACCTTGATAATTTTTCTAAAACCAATTTTAAAGGATTATTTTTAATATTCAAAGCATCTTTTCCTGGAGACAATTGAAAGGATCAACAGTCCTATGACTAGGATAATATGTTGGTAAATGGCCTTTGTTCCACTTTTAAATCATTGCCCATATGTCCTTCGTCTAACTCAAGCCTTGAAACTTTTACCAAAGTTACAGAAATTTCCTCTTGACATTGCCCAGAAACGTGATAACACAGTGATAAACACTCCCTGGCAGGCTTTGCCCATGAGGCATTTTAAATGCTGGTAGAGATAATCTATGGATCCAAACCAACATAAAATCTAAAGTGGAAGAAAACAGTCTGCCTCTTTTGTTAAGTGATAGCTCTGTGCAGCAGCATGGAGTGTCCTGAAGGTATATCAGGAACCAGGCAGCTTGGCCTCCTCTGATTGTTCCCAGAGGCTCCCTTGGCTGTTCCCACACACTTCTTCTCAGATTTATTTTCCACTACACTCCTTCCCAGATGATTAGAAACAAACACCAATGCTAAACAAGTCTAAATATGCCTCAATCCTCTCAAACAGCTTGGCATTTCCTGCAGGTTTCATTGGCAATTCCATGATAGGGCTTGCTAGAGAGCTTTCATTAAATTCAGCTAATGCAATAATTTGAAATTTTGATTGACTCATTTTCAAAATAATTCTAGTTTTCTATTTGGAAAGGCCAAGTTATACCCTTGGTTAAGAAAGAGAGATTTTCACAAACCATCTAGACTTAAATGTAAGTGCAGTAAGCAATGATCTGAATAATTTGAAAGCTATCACAGAAATCGAAATTATCTCAATTTTGCTCTTTCTACTTTTCTTGGCACTTTCTCCCTTTTGATCCATGTTACTTGATATATTCAGTGTTTTAGTCCCTATTCTGAGTTGGAAAACTAAAGCGATTATTTCTGGAAGGCTGGTAAAAACATACCATTGGGGAAGATAAAATGGGGAAAAGTTGTTTTCAAAGGGATGTCCCTCTCTCACTGAACAATAAGGAAGAATTGCTTTATGTGGCTGGCCATTTTTCATCTTTAGTAGCAAAGACTGATGAGAAGCTATATATATTGCACAGAAGTAAAGAAAAATCATCTCATGTCTGTTACTTTGTAAACAAGGGGAGATCCACTTTAATATCTCAAACTCAGTGTATGTTATCACAGAGTTCAGGGTAATTCTTAGAAATGGTTAATTCAACAATATGTAAAAAATAATAAACTGAAAAAACAGCTACATTGCTTTCCCTATTTGATCTGATATAAAATCAGATTTTCCCTTCAGTTCAGTTCAGTTCAGTCGCTCAGTCGTGTCCGACTCTTCGCGACCCCATGAATCGCAGCACGCCAGGCCTCCCTGTCCATCACCAACTCCCGGAGTTCACTCAGACTCACGTCCATCGAGTCAGTGATGCCATCCAGCCATCTCATGCTCTGTCATCCCCTTCTCCTCCTGCCCCCAATCCCTCCCAGCATCAGAGTCTTTTCCAATGAGTCAACTCTTCAATGAGGTAGCCAAAGTACTGGAGTTTTAGCTTTAGCATCAGTCCTTCCAAAGAAATCCCAGGGCTGATCTCCTTCAGTAAGCATCTTTTAATTTCACGGCTGCAGTCATCATCTGCAGTTATTTTGGAGCCCAAAAATATAAAGTCCGGCTCTGTTTCTACTGTTTCCCCATCTATTTCCCACGAAGTGATGGGACCAGATGCCCTGATCTTCGTTTTCTGAATGTTGAGCTTTAAGCCAACTTTTTCACTCTCCTCTTTTACTTTCATCAAGAGGCATTTTAGTTCCTCTTCACTTTCTGCCATAAGGGTGGTGTCATCTGCATATCTGAGGTGATTGATATTTCTCCCAGCAATCTTGATTCCAGCTTGTGCTTCTTCCAGCCCAGCGTTTCTCATGATGTACTCTGCATAGAAGTTAAATAAGCTATTTGATCTGAAAGATGTGGTAGCTCTAAAACTAACACATTTATATTATTAAAAAAAAAAAGTCTGGTGAATAGAATTTCTCAAATATCGGAGAGAAGATCTCAAAAAATCTACTTCTCTATAAGAGTAATTAGAACAATGTCAACATTTTTTTTTTAAATCACTGTTTTCGGAACTCTGGAAATTAACTGAAAGCTTTCAATAATAAGAGAAGAATTTATTCAAGGAAAAAGACTATCAAGAGGAAAAGTAAAGCTTTATAGCATTTTAACTTACCCTATTCCCATTCTCCTCTCCTCATTTTCACAGTAGCCATCAAAAGCAACAGTCTCACAATTATAGTAGCTATGAAAACTGTAAACCTAGCAGCCATTGGAGGGGGAAGAACAGAAGAACAAGTTTGGATCTTCTTTTAAATATATCTATTCCCAGAGATTTGTTACTATTGACCTGGCTATCAGCTCCCTAGAAGTCTGCACTTGCTGGACTCATCTTCATTTGACATAACCCAGAGCTTACTCACTGTAAATAGCTTTCCCCAGGGCATTTATTGACAACAGTCAGTAGCAACTGTTTAACATCATGGTTGACTAAGTAGGGGCAACATTTGGGGCAAACGAGGGGCTGACCAAAAAAAATTAAAAGGGAAAAATGGGGAATAAGATGTCTAGAGTAAGCTGTGAGAAGGTCTGACATTATCTGGGAGTTTAGAAGACCACAAGAAATGTGTAGGCTTATTTTTTATATTTTTAATTTTCTGTGTATTATGGTGTTTTGATGTTTTAAGACTCTTTGTGTCTGGGAAGAGACTGCTCCTCTTGAGAGCAGCCAATTCTTGGAGATACTAAAGGGTGTGGCGCTGCGGGGCAGGCGGGGCAGGGCGGGGGCGGCAGCTGGAGCGTGACTTAATGTGAACCTGACCAGTCTCGATCTCTAGGTACTCCTTCTGGCACGTGCAGCTCAGAGCGGGAGGGGTGGAGGTGGGCTAGTTATCTCAGGGCCAGGTGCAGCAGCAAGAGAGCATGACTACAGGCCAAAAGTCACTGGAGTTATTCAACCTAGTCAGTCCTAAGCTGTTTACCCTGTACTGTCTTGCCTTTCCCGAGAAAATTACAATAAAGGTTTGACCTAGACTTTTCCCTCACTCCTGAGTTCTGTCTCCTGACCAAAACCTGGCGTTTCTCACATGGTCCTGTGCGGTGTTCCATGCCTCCTGTTTAGAGACCCTGTAAGTACAATAAATTTTCCTGAGACTTGCCCGTGTCCCTGTTACGGCCACTCCTGACTGATGAACACATAAAAGAGCAGAGATCACAACTGTGAGTAGGGGCAGGAAAACATCTGAAACCTCTCACCTCAGGCTGACCTCGAGTCCCTGCACAAGCAAGAAATAAAAGCTAAAGCAGAGTTGTAAACGACTGGAACACGGAAGGCATGCCCCCACTGGCACACAAAGCCCACGAACAAAGGCTGGAAGATGCACTGGTTCAGGGCATTTAAGGATATCTCTAGCAACCATTAACTGACTACAAAGCTAACCAAACAGAGACTTCAGTGGCCGTGTACAACAAAGAATAGAGACTATAGAGTTTGTTCAGGAAGTTACTTAACAAATACCATGCAGCAGAAACAACTACAGTAATAACAGCAACAACAACAAACCCTAAACAGGGCCTGTGAATTCTACAGTTGTGTCAGCATGTTATTCATAATGCTCAGTTTTAAGCAAAAAAATAATTATGAGACATGCAAACAAACAGCTAAGTATGACACATACACCAACTCAGTGGATATGAGTTTGAGCAAACTCCAGGAGATGGTGAAGGACAGGGAAGCCTAGTGCACTGCAGTCCATGGGGTCGCAAGGAGTCAGGCATGACCTCAAGACTGAAAAACAAAAATGACACATACACAGGAATAACAATCAACAGAAACCATCTCTTAGGAAGCCCAGGTTTTAGATTTACTATACAAAAGCTTTGGAGAAGGAAATGGCACCCCACTCCAGTATTCTTGCCTAGAGAATCCCGTGGACAGAGGAGCCTGGTGGGCTGCGTCTATGGGGTCGCACAGAGTCGGACATGATGACTGAAGCGACTTAGCAGCAGCAGCAGCAGACAAACACTTTAAATCAACTATTATAGATAAATAAATGAAGTTATGCTTAAAGAGTTAAGTAAGAGTATGACAACAGTGTCTCACTAAATACTGAAGATGCTTTGCGACCCCATGGACTGTAGGCCACCAGGCTCCTCCGTCCATGGGATTCTCCAGGCAAGAATACTGGAGTGGGTTGCCATTTCCTTCTCCAGGGGATCTTCCTGACCCAGGGATTGAACCTGAGTCTTCCGCAACACAGGCAGATGCTTTACCTTCTGAGCCACCAGGGAAGCCCAATAAAAAGATATAAATTATTAAATAAAGAACAATATAGAAATCCCAAAATTTAAAAGTAAAATATTGAACTGATAAATTCACTAGAAGAGCTATCTTGTCCTCATCCATCAGCCATTTAAGCCCTTCCTCTAATTATGCATTAAAATGTTCCACCTTGTGGTTTGCGTATTTTATTGAGAACATGTTGGGCCACTGGTGTGTAGCTTGGGCTGAGAATCCCGAGCCATTAGCAAATGCAGTGGCTTAAGGAAACCAAACAGAAAATAAACATGGTCTCGTAAGGTCTAGAATATGTAGCCTGAGTCAGTGTTATATATGGGGCTGGCTAGGCCAAACACCTAAAAAGTTTCAGATGCAATCAGACTCCACCAGAACCCTCTGAACTGGACAAGAGGCCCAACATGACCTAGGAAAGTGACATCAAAATCTGTGGGGTATGTGAGAGCTTCAGCAGTCAAATAGAATTTATAATCATTGATCTTCTTTTCTATTTGTGGGGAGAGATGACCAAAAGCTTTGCAGTTATCTACTCTGAAATGAGATATTGTGTCCCTTCCCAGACTGTACCCAGGAATCACTTGGGGCATGTATTCTGACTGTGTTAATGGCCTAGCTGTGTTGCTGCATGTGGGTCAACAGCGTGCCCAGCCTCTATTGGGCAGGACTCTTGTCTGGGCCCACCAGAAGGCCAATATGGTAGAAGGTCAATGCTCCTTCAAGAAATAGGACTTTTTCTAGATCATACCACACCCACTGATGGCACATAGCAAAGAGTTTAAGTAGCCTTGTTCAGTTCAGTTCAGTCGCTCAGTCGCGTCTGACTCTTTGAGACCACATGAATCGTAGCACGCCAGGCCTCCCTGTCCATCACCAACTCCCAGAGTTCACTCAGACTCACGTCCATTGAGTCCATGATGCCACCCAGCCATCTCATCCTCGGTCTTCCCCTTCTCCTCCTACCCCCAACCCCTCCCAGCATCAGAGTCTTTTCCAATGAGTCAACTCTTTGCATGAGGTGGCCAAAGTACTGGAGTTTCAGCTTTAGCATCATTTCTTCCAAGGAACACCCAGGACTGATCGAGTGGAGGGATATTAAAGGTCTACTGCTCACCAGGCAGTGCTAGTAGTAAAAAAAAAAAAAACAAACCATCTGTCAATGCAGGAAAATTAAGAGATGCGGGTTCGATCCCTGGGTTGGGAAGATCTGCTGGCGGAGGAAATGGCAACCCACTCCAGTACTCTTGCCTGGGTAATCCCATGAACGAGGAGCCTGGTGGGCTACAGTCCATGGGATCGCGAAGAGTTGGACATGACTGAAGTGACAGCATGCACGTACACACGCGACTCATTCTAACCAAATAGAAGCAAGATGATCTTGATCATCTGGATGGAAAGTAATGGTTAAAAAAGGCATTTGACATATAAACCGCTGTATACCAACATCCCTTGTCTTGGCCAGTAGTCTCTGTGACAGTCACAGTGTCAGGTCCACCAGCACCAAGGGCAGCATCAAGGCCTTGAACATGGGCCAAACAGAACTATTAAATGGAGAAATAGTTTCCCTTTGGCTCCCTTAAGTTTGGCAATTGCTGTTATTTCTTTTTCTCCCCCAGGAAGCCAATATTGTTTTGAGGAGGAAAATGAAACTAGGCAATGATAGTCAGATAGGTTCAGGGTCTTCTACCTACCCCACTGAGTTGGTCTTAACTATAGCAATTCCAGTCAGGAGTTGGGAGTGAAGGTGAGTCAGAGTGGACATAGATGATACATCTGTACTAATAATATACTTAGCAGTGTAGGTCATGAAGATGGAGATTTGCAGGGACCCCAAAGTACACATGCATAGCCAACTGTGGGTGAGGGTCTTAGGGATGGTGGTCACAGACCTAAAACCAAAGAGCAGTATCTGTTTCCCCTTCATCCTCATGGCAAAGGTTGTGGGGATCAGAGTCACTGTGGACAAGTATCTGAGAGAAACAAGAAATACAATTTTCCTCTCATGCCCCCCCTGAACTCTAATCTTGGCTTAGAAACTCAGGTCTTACCTAGGGGCAGAGGGACTACAGTGTAATCCCTACTTCTTTGGGGCTGGTGCACTGGGATGACCCAGAGAGATGATATGGGGAGAGAGATGGGAGGGGGATTCAGGATTGGGAACTCATGTACACCCGTGGCGGATTCATGTCAATGTATGGCAAAACCAATACAGTATTGTAAAGTAAAATTAAAAAAAAAAAAAAAAACTAAGAGTTCTGAGTAAAGGTTGCTATGGCTCTCCAATTCACTCAAGACTCACTGGGAGGGGAGGAGGGAGTGGCACTGTGTCAGTCACAGAGAAGTAACAACCGTCACGTGGACCCTAGCAGAGCTGCCCATTGGGACCTCCCAGGGACTTGGCTCAGTACCTGGTCACAGGTTTCTTGGTAGGGAACTCATTAGTCTTCTCCTTTGAGTCTCATTATCAAGGAACCAAATCCAGAGATATTCAGGGAAAGGCCCTTGTCCAAGTCACCTAGAAGAGGATGCACCTTCTGTTGGTCATGCATGAAAAGAAAGTGAAGGCTTAATCTCTCAGTCATGTCCAACTCTTTGGGACCCCATGGAGTGTAGCCTACCAGGCTCCTCTGTCCATGGGATTTTCAGGCAAGAGTACATGAGTGGGTTGCCATTTCCTTCTCCAGAGGATCTTCCCAACCCAGGGATTGAACCCAGGTCTCCCACATTGTAGGCAGACACTTTACTGTCTGAGCCACCAGGGAAGTTGGTCATGTGTAGACAGTAACAAAGCAAGATAGAGAGACCTTGGCAGAAGCCCAGTGAGAAAAAGAGGAGGAAAAAGAAGCAGGTAGAAAGAAAAGTAGACAGAGAAACTGAGATCAGACTGTAGACCTCATAAGAGATCATGGTTGCCCTTTTATAAGCAGCTCATTATGGAGTTGCTGTTGCATGAACTGGGCTGATCTGGGACAAGGTTTCCTGTACTTCCCCACACACTCTCACCATAAACCCTATCAAAAAAAGAAACCCAGGATATTTGCTTCCTCACAAGGAACACAACGAAACACATATTCTTTTTTTTATTAAATTAATTTTAATTGGAAGCTAATCAACATTCAGAAAACGAAGATCATGGCATCCAGTCCCATCACTTCATGGGAAATAGACGGGGAAACAGTGTCAGACTTTATTTTTCTGGGCTCCAAAATCACTGCAGATGGTGATGGCAGCCATGAAATTAAAAGACGGTTACTCCTTGGAAGAAAAGTTATGACCAACCTAGATAGCGTATTCAAAAGCAGAGACATTATTTGCCGACTAAGGTCCATCTAGTCAAGGCTATGGTTTTTCCGGTAATCATGTATGGATATGAGAGTTGGACTGTGAAGAAGGCTGAGCGCAGAAGAATTGATGCTTTTGAACTGTGGTGTTGGAGAAGACTCTTGAGAGTCCCCTTGGACAGCAAGGAGATCCAACCAGCCCATTCTGAAGGAGATCAGCCCTGGGATTTCTTTGGAAGGAATGATGCTGAAGCTGAAGCTCCAGTACTTTGGCCACCTCATGTGAAGAGTTGACTCGTTGGAAAAGACTCTGATGCTGGGAGGGATTGGAGGGTAGGAGGAGAAGGGGACGACTGAGGATGAGATGGCTGGATGGCGTCACTGACTCCATGGGCGTGGGTCTGGGTGAACTCCGGGAGTTGGTGATGGACAGGGAGGCCTGGCGCTGTGATTCATGGGGTCACAAAGAGTCAGACGCGACTGAGCGACTGAACTGAACTGAACTGAATTACTTTACAATATTGCAGTGGGTTTTTCCATACATTGACATGAATCTGCCATGAGTGTACATGTGTCTCCATCCTGAACAGCCCTCCCAACCTCCCTCTCCATCCCATCCCTCAGGATCATCCCAGTGGACCAGCCCTGAGCACCCTGTCTCATGCATCGAACCTGGACTGGCAATCTGTTTCATATATGGTAACATATATGTTTCAATGCTATTCTCTCAAATCATCCCACCCTCACCTTCTCCCACAGAGTCCAAAAGTCTGTTCTTTACATCTGTGTCTCTTTTGCTGTCTCGCATATAGGGTCATTGTTACCATCTCTCTAAATTCCATATGTATGCATTAGTATACTGTATTGATGTTTTTCTTTCTGACTTACTTCAATCTGTATAACAGGCTCCAGTTTCATCCACCTCATTAGAACTGATTCAAATACATTCTTTTTAATAGCTGAGTAAATCTGAATCAGAGCTTTCTTATCCATTTGTCTGCTGATGGACATCTAGATTGCTTCTATGTCCCGGCTATTGTAAACAGTGTTGGATGAGCATCAGGGTACATGTGTCTCTTTCAATTCTGGTTTCCTTGGTGTGTATGCCCAGCAGTGGGATTGCTGGGTCGTATGGCTGTTCTATTTCCAGTTTTTAAGGAATCTTCACATTGTTCTCCATAGTGGCTGTACTAGTTTACATTCCCACCAAAGTAGTGGGTTCCCTTTTCTCTGCACCCTCTCCAGCATTTATTGTTTGTAGACTTTTAGATAGCAGCCATTCTGAGCTGTGTGAGATGGTACTTCATTGTGGTTTTGATTTGCATTTCTCTGATAATGAGTGATGTTGAGCATCTTTTCATGTGTTTATTAGCCATCTGTATGTCTTCTTTGGAGAGATGTTTGTTTAGTTCTTTGGCCCACTTTTTGATTGGGTCATTTATTTTCCTGGAATTGAGTTGCATAAGCTGCTTGTATATTTTTGAGATTAATTATTTGTCAGTTGCTTCGTTTGCTATTATTTTCTCCCATTTTGAAGGCTGTCTTTTCACCTTGCTTATAGTTTCCTTCGTTGTACAAAAGCTTTTAAGCTTAATTAGGTCCCATTTGTTTATTTTTGTTTTTATTTTCCATTACTCTGGGACGTGGATCATAGAGGATCCTGCTGTGATTTATGTCAGAGAGTGTTTTGCCTATGTTTTCCTCTAGGAGTTTTACAGTTTCGGGTCTTACATTTAGATCTTTAATCCATTTTAAGTTTATTTTTGTGTATGAAACACACATTCTTTAACACAAATTCTTTTCGGGGGAGGATGTGGTGATGAGACAAGGCCAGTCCCTGCATAGTTTTGCATGCAACGTTAACCAACTGGAACTTAACCTTGTTGGAGACAGAAAGTCATTGAAGAGAGCTTTAAGTCAGAGACTGACATAAACATATTAACACTTAGAAAAATCCTTTTGTAATCTGCAAAGACTAGATTGGAGGGGCTAAAACTTACATGGAGCGAGAGACAATTCGAACATAGGAATTTTTAATACTTGGTATCCCTGGTTCTTCTCTTACTAAATTAGATTTGCAAAAAGTAAACTAGGTAGCAGCAGTTACAGCAAGAAATACAGGCAGCTACAATCAAGCTGATCAATCCAGATAAGAAATCTGTTTTATTCTCAATGGGAGGGCTCTTCCTATGACTTCTTTATTTCACTTTTCCTATGATTTCTTTATTTCACTTGACCTAGAGATAGTCAGACCAGGCATGAAGTAAATTCATAGAGGTGTGTTTAGTGTTAGTCACTCAGTCATATCCAACTCTATGTGACCCCATGGACTTTAGCCCACCAGGCTCCTCTGTCCATGGGATTCTCCAGGCAAGAATATTGGAGTGGGTTGCCATGCTCTAGGGAGTCTTCCCCACACAGGGATTGAACCTGGGTCTCTCACATTACAAGCAGATTCTTTACTATCTGAGCCACCAGGGAAGACTCTCTGAGCAACCAGGGAAGTCCCTTATAGAGCAGATGAGTATTTAAATTAAGACAAAAAGGTAAACCAAAGCAGTGTGGAAAAAAAAAAGTTTCAACTGTGTCATAAGAATAACCCTGGAAGTAACATCCTCAGTGACACAGTAACAAATGTTATTCATTTGCTTGTTCCTTCAGTATATTGGAATGCAGGGATGTGTCATGAGTACAATGATCCCCAAGGACAGATATATCTAGTTTCCTCTTCCATGGTAGCTCAGACATTAAAGAATCTGCCTGCAATGTGGGAGACTTGGTTTCAATCCCTGGGTTGGGAAGATCCCCTGGAGGAGGGCATGGCAACCCATCCTGGTATTCTTGCCTAGAGAATCTCATGGACAGAGGAGCCTGGTGGGCTACAGAGGAGCCATGGGGTCACAAAGAGTTGGACATGACTGAGCAACTAAGCACAACAAGCCTATATAAACGCATGGTTTAATATTAATACATTGGAGGATCTTTATTTTAGTTGTTTTTTAAGTTTTACCTTTCATTTCTACTAATATTTTTAGTTTATAAGATCATACTCTGGGTTTCAAATCTTTAGTGGAAGGTTTGAAAAAGATACTTAATAATCAACCTAAACAGTCATGCCCTAGGAAGCAGCCAAATGAAATAAACCATGGAATTTTCTGATTAAAAAACTTCAAAGAAATTGCAACCAGCTGTTCTCCCTTCACCACCGATTTATTTCCTCTGAAAACTGATCAAGAGGAAACAGTCTTTGGGAGGAAAAAATCGCTTTAGACATATGTCAGGACTCACTGATAGTATCACTTGGTAGAAGAATAATCAACTAAAAGAGTAGTGAGAGAGAGAAAACATTTGTAAAGTGCTTTTAAGAACTGCTAACTTAGAAATATATTGACTGTCTTCTAGAATTTGAGAGACTTGATTAATCTTGCTGATGAGAGACCAGAATCCATTAAAAAATCAAACAGTTAAGTCAGAAGAAGATTGAAACATCCTTTTCATTCCCAATGAGCACTGAGAGAATATGGCTAGATGTACTGGGCTCTGTAATTAGTCTGATTTACCCACCAGGCCTGGGGGACTCAGAGGGCAAGAAGAGAATGGCTTGAGTTGAGTAGGACCAGTTCCTCTCCCTAACCCACCCATCAGAGGATACATGCACCCCAGTGTTCACTGCAGAACAGTTTACAACAGCCAAGACACAGAAGCAAACTAAATGTCCATCGACAGAGGAATGGATAGAGATATGGATTCATACACAATGGAATACGATTCCTCCATTAAAAAGAATGAGATGATCTCATTTGCAGCAACATAGACGGACCCAGATATTGTCATATGGAGTGAAGTAAGTCAGACAGAGAAACAGAAATATCATATGACATCCCTTTTATATGGAATCTAAAAAAGAAATAATACAATGAACTTATTTACAAAACAGAAACAGACTCACAGAGAATGAACTTGTGGTTACCAGGGGGAAAGGGTAGGGGGTGAGATGGACATGTACATACTGCTATATTTAAAATGGATAACTAACAGTGATATACTACCTATTGTATATCACTGGGAACTCTGCCTGATGTTATATGGTAGCTTGGATGGGAAGGGAGTTTGGTGGGAATGGATACCTGTACATGTATGGCTGAGTTGTTCTGCTGTGCACTCAAAGCTATCACATGTTAATCAACTATACTCCAGTACAAAATAAAAAGTTTTTTTAAGAAACAAGCCCCTCTTTCCTTGGGGCGCTGGGGGCTAGGGAGGCCATACAGTAATAAAGCCCCTTTCACATGGAGGAATTTAATAGAATGAAGAATGACCTTGTCCCCTGACCCCAACATTCACCACGACTTGATCATAATTGGTGATATAAGCAGATTCAAACACTGCTACTTATTCAAGAGCAATAAATACCAAGTGGTAAAACTGATATTTGAATTCCAAACCATCTGACTCTATACTCTTTTCCTCTACCAAGGAATTGTTCCACTGTAGGGGAAGAAAAATTGCTTCTCTACCTTCTTAGGGTCTTCAAGTAAGGCTAAGAAGTAAACTGACATAAGATATTCAGTTCAATTCAGCTCAGTCACTCAGTCGTGTCCGACTCTGTGCGACTCCATGAACCACAGCACGCCAGGTCTCTCTGTCCATCACCAACTCTTGGAGTCCACCCAAACCCATGTGCATTGAGTCGGTGATGCCATCCAACCATCTCATCCTCTGTCATCCCCTTCTCCTTCTGCCCTCAATCTTTCCCAGCATCAGGGTCTTTTCAAATGAGTCAGCTCTTCACATAAGGTGACCAAAGTACTGGAGTTGCAGTTTCAACATCAGTCCTTCCAATGAACACCCAGGGCTGATCTCCTTCAGGATGGACTGACTGGATCCCCTTGCAGTCCAAGGGACTCTCAAGAGTCTTCTCCAACACCACAGTTCAAAAGCATCAATTCTTTGGTGCTCAACTTTCTTTATAGTTCAACTCTCACATTCATACATGACCACTGGAAAAACCATAGCTTTGATTAGATATTAAAAGGAGAAAAAAAAAACACATTTTATTTAGTAATTTTCACATGTGCATGGGAGTCTTCACAAGAAAAATGAAGACCCAAAGAAGTGGCTATGGAACAGAGAAGAACAACCTGTCTCCATGTTAGATCTATTGCTTTAGCTCTAACCTTTCTGCTTTGCTGCCTGTGTTTGGTCATGCTGACTGCATCTTTGTAAAATAATGTTGTCTATATAGCCTGAAATATACAGGCTAGCACATTCTGAAAGCTCTGACCTTTAAAGGTATAACACTTCCATTCATGTAGAGATAAAAAGTTGCAGAAGAGAAAATAACAATTGTCTCTGGAGGTTATAAGAACATTGTGACCAGACCTAGGGGAACAGCTGCAAGAACAAAGGATTCCAGCACCAAGAAGTTTGCAACAAAAGCTTCCCTCCCCTTTTAGTATAAAAGAAGCCTGGATTCTACCTAATGTAAGATGGTTCTTTGGGACATCAGTTCACCATTTTCTCAGTTTGCTGGCTTTCCAAATAAAGTCACTATTTGTTGACTCAAGACCTTGTCAGCATGCGGCACACAGGCTCAGCTGGACTCAGGAACAGTTGTGCCTAAGTGCCAGGTTAAAAAATAGCAGAAGTTGTAGAAAAGTAACTAAAATATATGGGTAGACTAAATGAAGATAAGAGTTATTTTGATAAGATCTGTTTGTACAGATTTCTCTCGGTCTGGGCTCCACATCTCTGGTGATGAGAATACTTCTTTCCTCCTGGTATAGGGAGAGGATCTCTTAAACAGGACTTTCACCTTCTGCTTTCAAGAAGAAAAGGGGAGGTCAGAGTGCCCTTCTTGTACCAGCTGACTTTTTGCTCAAAATAATCAGTATGCCAAAGCAGCATATTTGGGGATGGCATGTCCTTAACTCCTTCACAGTCTTTTTCCTAGAATATGGTAAAATAGGGACTGTTCAAAGAGCTTTAATTGTATCCTATTAGGAGATTATAAGGAAATTCATGATTTCTTCTTTCTATCAACGAAGTGTAACAAAAAATGTTTAAGAAGACAACCTTCCCCTCAATGGAATTTGAAATGTCCCCCTCAGATCCAGGAAGTAAGAACCAGACACTGTTTCTAAGAGGAACTCTCTCTACCAAAAGGAGGGGAAGTTGGGTTTTCTATTGGAATTGTTTTTGGAAGCAATTTTAAATGAGATCACAGACCTTCTGGATCAGATATCAAGGTCAATGTTATGAGAAAAAAGAAAAAGACTACAGAAATAAAGTCAAGGAGAAAGCAGAAGTGAGGGAGCTTAGGAAGGAGTGGAAGGAAAGCAGACAGAGGAAGGATCTGACTTTCATAAGCCCCCATGCTGAGAGTTCCAAGAATGGGGTGTTGCCCTGGGATCTGCTGGCAAGTAACCAAAACAGCAATTTATGATCTCTTTTATCAACCAAGTGTAACAAAACAAATTACTGCCATGGCCATGGTTCAAATGTCTGATGGCCTTGTCATAGTCTTAGTCAGCTAGCCAAACTGTCATCATCTGAGTCTGTATGTATGATTTGACCTTTCCAGTTTGGAACTTATTATAAGGCTAAGTATTCAATAAAGGACACACTCATCAGCTCACAGGGCCTCCAACTTAGGGATAGCTCCAAATTGATATCCCTCATACTTAAAATTGCTACTTTGAATTAAATACTTGGAACATTGCTTTCTCAAACTCTGAATGATCTCTTTAAATTGGGATTTCTCAACCTCAGTGGAATTTGAAACTTTTCCCTCAGCTCCAGGAAGATGGCTATTTGGAACCCATCTTCTCAGTCTGTCATTAAATGTACTAGGCTACTTTTGTTCAGAGTTTTTTTTTTTTCTTCTTCTTATTTTCAAGATTAAAATATGTCTATGATTAGCAGTTATACCTCTTTTTCATGTAAGACTGTTGTCAGCTCAAAAAAAAAAAAATTAAAAGCATTACAATCATTGCTTTAAGGAAGAGAACCAGCAATGAGATAAACTACCATCAGTGCATCTTTTTTCTTTTTTCTTCCTTAAATACTTTGTACTTTCTCACTCCCTTCATCACCCCAAAACCGTTAATGTCCCCCTCAGATCCAGGAAGTAAGAACCAGACACTGTTTCTAAGAGGAACTCTCTCTACCAAAAAGGAGGGGAAGTTGGGTTTTCTATTGGAATTGTTTTTGGAAGCAATTTTAAATGAGATCACAGACCTTCTGGATCAGATATCAAGGTCAATGTTATGAGAAAAAAGAAAAAGACTACAGAAATAAAGTCAAGGAGAAAGCAGAAGTGAGGGAGCTTAGGAAGGAGTGGAAGGAAAGCAGACAGAGGAAGGATCTGACTTTCATAAGCCCCCATGCTGAGAGTTCCAAGAATGGGGTGTTGCCCTGGGATCTGCTGGCAAGTAACCAAAACAGCAATTTATGATCTCTTTTATCAACCAAGTGTAACAAAACAAATTACTGCCATGGCCATGGTTCAAATGTCTGATGGCCTTGTCATAGTCTTAGTCAGCTAGCCAAACTGTCATCATCTGAGTCTGTATGTATGATTTGACCTTTCCAGTTTGGAACTTATTATAAGGCTAAGTATTCAATAAAGGACACACTCATCAGCTCACAGAGCCTCCAACTTAGGGATAGCTCCAAATTGATATCCCTCATACTTAAAATTGCTACTTTGAATTAAATACTTGGAACATTGCTTTCTCAAACTCTGAATGATCTCTTTAAATTGGGATTTCTCAACCTCAGTGGAATTTGAAACTTTTCCCTCAGCTCCAGGAAGATGGCTATTTGGAACCCATCTTCTCAGTCTGTCATTAAATGTACTAGGCTACTTTTGTTCAGAGTTTTTTTTTTTTCTTCTTCTTATTTTCAAGATTAAAATATGTCTATGATTAGCAGTTATACCTCTTTTTCATGTAAGACTGTTGTCAGCTCAAAAAAAAAAAAATTAAAAGCATTACAATCATTGCTTTAAGGAAGAGAACCAGCAATGAGATAAACTACCATCAGTGCATCTTTTTTCTTTTTTCTTCCTTAAATACTTTGTACTTTCTCACTCCCTTCATCACCCCAAAACCGTACTGTTTGGGTTGTTGAGAACCAAGGTTGTTCCAGAGAAAACTGAGCTAAGTTACAGGAAAGAAGTTCTCCAAACTGTCAAACTCCTAAAGACCAGCTTGTGCAACTGCCTGTCTTAGTCTGCAGAATTCACAGAAGGTAGGGGGTCTGTTGCTGGCCTAACCTGAGATGCAATGAATCAGAGTCCCAGTAGCGTTCAGAAATGCCCCTTTGTAAAAGAATGTTGTCTACAACATTTCCACCCTTGGGAAACAGCCTAATTATTAATAGAAGGCAGGAGCACCATCCAAGACAAAGGTTACTCTGTAGAAACTCTTTCTAAGCTTTTGTTTATCCTTCCACTTTTAGAGCTGCAGGCTTAAAACTTGGCTATTTGAAAGAAGAAAAGCATGTAAGTGCAATTGTTGTTAACATAAAGCCAGGGAAAAATGGAAATCACACCAGGCAAAAAAGTTGGCTGCCAGTTAGGAGGCTTGATTTGTCTTGGTTTGTGAATTCCATTTCTACCCATAGCCCTGAGATATTAAGAAAATTTGCAACAGCTGAAAAGAAAAGCTTTGGCATTTTAAAGACTGCTACACTCTATTCCATTATTTTCTTTCTTTTCATTATAGATTTAGTGACTTGGGACATGGTGTAGCCTTAAAAAAAAATCTAATGAATGTGAAAGAATGATTTGGGTAAACACAGAACTAACATTAGCACACTCTTCTAGTCTGCAGTGAAGAATAGTATAAAGTTTACACTTATTCTTTTTCTTTCTTCATGTCTTCAATAAGTCTTTAAATACTTGGAGGGCTTTGTAAAATATAAAGGCACACAAACACTTCATAAAATTCCCTTCCTTTCCTCAAAATTTTTAGATTCATTTCTCATTTCTAAATGGACTTTAAAAATAGAAACAAATGAAACCAAACTCTACTGAAATGATTTAAAAAAAAAAAAACACACACACACATACCACAATTTAAAATATTCTAAATGTAGAAAATCATAAAGAAGGAAATATTAATAGTTATAAGAGCAGAGATAATTGTGTTACTATGCTATATACATTTTCCTTATAGTTTTTTCCTACCTAAACAGTATTTTTTTTGCAATTTGAGATGTTATACTCTTTTTTAACATTTGCTTTTGTGAAATATTAGGCATATGGGGTAAAGGGATAGTTAGGGAGATTGGGACTGATACGTACACACTGCTATATTAAAATAAATAACCAATAAGGGCCTACTATATAACACAGGGAACTACTCAATGTTATGTGCCAACCTAAATGGGAACATAATTTGAAAAAGAATAGGTACATGTCCAAGTATAACTAAGTCACTTTGCTGAACACCTGAAACTAACACAGCGTTGTTAATCAACTATACTCCAATGTAAAATTAATAGTGTAAAAAAAATAAAAAAGAAAGATGGTGAAAACAGTTGTGCAGCTAATAAATATTTGAAGGGAAACCTTCATAACCACCTCCTTGTTCAAGCATTGCAAGGTCCATAGAAGCCCACAGTTAATATCCCATCATGCTGACTCCTCCTTCTTACCAAGCACCTTTGGCTTATAATTGTATTACTCAGGTTGCCTGACCACAGGGAGAAAAGAGCCCTGGTGCCAGGACAAGTATTCTATCCCCCATGAGACTTTTTTCCCTTTTCTATCTTAAACTGTCAAGTTAGCATTTTGGCTTCAGATATCAGTGCTTTGAACTTGGTTTCTGGGAATCTCCTCCCATGAAATGCATCTGATCTCAGTGCTGCCAAGATCACATTTCCAAGTCTGAAAGATAAATGCTAGAAATTGGCATGAGATACAATCACCAAGGTAATTTCAAGGCTGATAGAATGTAAGCCTACTGTCATTCCCAGGGCAATACGTGTTCAACCTTACCGTTGGCTTGGTACGCCCATGCCTTTCCCACAGACATTTTGCTAACTTTGGAGCAGACAGTTTGTCTAAAAATTAAAACTGCAAAAGAACAGTTTGAGGGAAAATATGATTGCCCAGCACTCTGCCCACCTTAATTTCAAAAGTACAGTTGGAGCTATTAATGTTTCCAAAGCTGAGATTGGGAGTTTGCTACAGAGTTTATGTAGGGACTCAGACAGCTACAGAAAACATATCTCCTAGATCCACAAACATCCTTTTCCTCCTTCCCCTGTCCTGTCTTTAGGAAAGCTGCCCTCTTGTTACTCTATCAAATCACTCAGACATACCCACTCGGCTTCGCACATGCTCAGCACTACATAAATGAATAGAGGTTATCGTTTCCCCTCTCAGTGGAACAGGATCAGCTCTGCACAGTCTCCTCACTAGAGCTTTGGTCAAATGGAGAAGAGTGGAAGGAAAATTACTAGGAGATAGGTGACAGTTGTTATATTCCATTGAACAAGAACAGTATGGAATGTAATCAAAGCCTAACTTTCTTGGTTTTCCATTTTAATGGGGGAAACACTTTTCCCTACCACTGGATAAAAACTCACCAAACTTCATGATTTTCTTTTCACTTTACATATAAAATGAGTCTATGGTCACCTGAATATATTACTGAAATGTAATCCATTTAGTCCAAGGCAGTAATCAGCACTTTAATGTTTATGGAAAGGTGGGACTCTTGGCAGCCTAAGGCTTGTACTGGCAGGGTGTCCCATTGAGACGAAGGCGAGGGTAGTTGGTTTCTGTTTTTTTCTCAGCTCACTTCCCCCTGAGTCTTTGGCAGTAGTTTTCACTCAACCAGTGAAAAAGAAACAGGGCAGGGAATAGGATAGAAAATTCCTACTTAGTGAGTGGGCCTGTCATGTGTCAAAAATTCTCTCCCTTTCTCTCTCTTCCCCCATCTCTCTCTCTCTCTCTCTCTCTCTCTCTCTCTTTCTCTCTCCTGGGCTCTGGGTGACCTTCTGTGGGCCCTCTGGGGAGTCTGTCTGACCACAGTTCCCCTGACTTGGGCTGTGCTTCTCCTCCTGCCATTTTGCCCACATCCACTCACTCTCAAGTGTGGAGTCCCCTCACCCTCCTAGGTGGTCTTCTGGAGCCGCTCTTTTGGCCTGCTGTTGATAGTTCTCTGTTTACTGATACATCCACTCACTAACTCTGCTCTTTTATTTTCTCCAGTGAGGGAGTCAGTGAGGGAGTTCAAGGATTGTGTAACTGCTCCTGGAATCATCAACTTTGAAGATTCTTTCAGAATGCCTGAAATGTGGCTTACATTTTATTCTGGTATCTGTTTGGTAGCTTCAGTTTTAACATTTTGTACTGTTCATTCAATCTTTCAATAGCTAATTAACAAACATGCCTCCTATTCTGGGAAACCTTTTCTTTTTTTTCATTCTTAATCTAATTTTTATGCTCTTATCAACCTAAAATGAAGATCATGGCATCTGGTCCCATCACTTCATGGGAAATAGATGGGGAAACAGTAGAAACAGTGTCAGACTTTTATTTTGGGGGGCTCCAAAATCACTGCAGATGGTGACTGCAGCTGTGAAATTAAAAGATGATTACTCCTTGGAAGAAAAGTTATGACCAACCTAGACAGTATATTCAAAAGCAGAGACATTCCTTTGCCGACTAAGGTCCATCTAGTCAAGGCTATGGTTTTTCCTGTGGTCATGTATGGATGTGAGAGTTGGACTGTGAAGAAGGCGAGCACCAAAGAATTGATGCTTTTGAACTGTGGTGTTGGAGAAGACTCTTGAGAGTCCCTTGGACTGCAAGGAGATCCAACCAGTCCATTCTGAAGGAGATCAACCCTGGGATTACTTTGGAAGGAATGATGCTAAAGCTGAAACTTCAGTACTTTGGCCACTTCATGCGAAGAGTTGACTCATTGGAAAAAACCCTGATGCTGGGAGGGATTGGGGGCAGGAGGAGAAGGGGACGACAGAGGATGAGATGGCTGGATGGCATCACTGACTCGATGGACGTGAGTCTGAGTGAACTTCAGGAGCTGGTGATGGACAGGGAGGCCTGGCGTGCTACAATTCATGGGGTTGCAAAGAGTCGGACACGACTGAGTAACTGAACTGAACTGAACTGAACTGATCAACCTAAAAAAAAAAAAAAACAAAAACAAAAACAACAATAAAACCATACAAGAGTTCCAGTTCAAGAGGCAAAGCATGTATCTGAGATCAAAGATTTGCAATTCAAGGTACTCAGATTTAGGTAGAAACCCAAATAGTGTCCCAATGACAGGAGAGGCTCAGCATTTTTATGGGAAAAGAGAGGGAGATGAAATAAGTTGTTTTTAAGAAGAGTTTATTGGAACTTCCCTGGAGGTCCACTGGTAAGACTTCACACTCCCACTGGAGGGGATATTGGTTTGATCCCTGTTGGGAGAACAAAGATCCTGCATACCACTCAGCGTGGCAAAAAAGAGGAAGGTTTATTGGTGCAAGATGAGGTAATCAATCCAGTGAAGTGTTCATTAGTCAGAGAGGTAAAGTGAGATTCGTACTTCATTAATCAATCAGGTGACGTGATCACTGGCTAAAAGTGCACTTTTATCAGTCCTTTCAATAAGATATTACTGTTCTTGATGCCTTCTTGGAACATTGGCAGTTTGGCCCAGTTCAAAAGTTTGGAAAACAGGACATACCAGGCAGTTCCACTGGAATGGCTGCTCCAGCTCTATTCTAAATGGTTCTACTCATGTCATCTTTCACATCTTATCTTTAAGATTATCTTGTTAAATTCATATTTATTTGTAAATGTTTTAATAATTAGATGTTCTCATGAAGAAGTTTATTTTTCCCCCTGGGTTATGTTTACTTTTGAAATAATTTTTAAATGTATTTTTCTCTGCAACGATTATTTTTTTCCTCCCCACTTTTCTCCTAACATATTTACTATGTTTATTTAAATAGACCCCAGACTGACATACTACTTTTTGTTTCATTTGTATGTTAGGGGCTTTCCTGGTAGCTCAGTTGGTAAAGAATCTGCCTGCAATTCAGGAGACACTGGTTCAATTCCTGGATCAGGAAGATGGGCTGGAGAAGGGATAGGCTACCCTTCCAGCATTCTTGGGCTTCCCTGGTGGCTCAGATGGTAAAGAATCTGCCCGCAATGCGGGAGACCTGGGTTCGATCCCTGGGCTGGGAAGATCCCCTGGAGAAGGAAATGGCAACCCACTCCAGTATTCTTTCCTGGGAGAATTCCATGGACAGAGGAGCCTGTCAAGCTACAGTCCATGCAATGACAAAAAGTTGACACCCCACTTCTCCCCTAACACATTTACTACATTTCATTTATGTAGACCCCAGATTGACATACTGTTTGTTTCATTTGTATGCTGCTTATGCAAAAAGGGTGACTGAGCAGTTGAGTCAACATCTGCTGTTTGGTCTGATGGAATCTGGGTGTACTCTTCTTGAATCCATTTCCACACTGTACTTTCATAGTTCTATTTACTGTAGCCTCAGGTCTTATTACCTAGGGTTGGAGAAAAATAAGTTCCAGCTGGCACTGTGAGCCATCCTTGTAAACAAGACTGGACTCTTCTGTGTTTTCAGGGATTTTGCTAAATATTCTATGCTGCAGTTCTATCTAATCTTAAATGTATCTTAATCCAGCAAGGATAATTTGAAATTGAAACAATTCCTCCAATTCACTGTGAGTCCCTAGAGACATCAGCCCTCATTTTTCCCTAGCCACATTTTATCTTTCCTTTGCCACCAGTCACGTTTCTCACCAAAAGAAGAGAGAAAAGTGGTTTTACTCACCAAAAGGAGAGAGAAAATTGACTTTATTGCATTTCTGTTTTGTTTTGTTTTCCTGTATGTTGAAAGAGTCCACAGTGTGGTGAAGGAAACTTTACCAGAGTCTCTTAGCTCAGCTCTTTCCTTGTCTCCCTCAGGAGGTCTAGTCTTAGATCTCCTCTTAGACCTGCCTGCTGTTTCACCTAATTTCTGCTTGCTCCTGTAGTCATGAGTATTTAATATTTTGAGGATCCTTTTGTCTTCTTTCTTCCTTTTTTGTCTCAACAGCAGTCTCCAAATAGGGCAGATTCATTTTCTCTGACAAACCAGAAAGGCAAGAACGAGGATTTCCATCTCAAGTGCATTTCCACATCCATCTTCTTCCATGTCTGTTCACAGCATCTCTCTGTCTCTCCTTCTGCCACAGGTACCCGGTGCATTAGGTATTTCAAAATTGTGTTTAAACACAGCTTTTTTCTAACTTTCATCTCCACCTTGACATTCACTGTTGCTGTTTCTCAATAGGAAAGTTAGTAGCTGATCGGAGCTGCTCCAATCCATGTTATGCCAACTTTTAGAAATTTTGCTTGTTCTTTGATTAGCCGCTTCCTTTGCATTGTTTAATTCATGCTAGCATTTTTGTGTCAGATTCTTGTTTTTCCTAATGATTGTCTTTTACAGTATTAGGTTTTTGAGTTGGGGAGACTTTTAAATCTGGCTTTACTTCACTATCTTAAATAACAATTCATATATTTTTGCCCTTAACAGGCCATAGATAAGGGCTCTCCAGTCTCTCAGAAAAGAAACTCCTCAGTTATAAAACTGGCAAGAGATTTTTAAGTGATCTACATACATCTCTGGGCTTCCCTGGAAGCTCAGTTGGTAAAGAATCCGCCTGCAATGACAAAGACCCCAGTTCGATTCCTGGGTTAGGAAGACCTACTGGAAAAGGGATAGACTACTCACTCCAGTATTCTTGAGCTTTCCTTGTGGCTCAGCTGGTAAAGAGTTGCCTGCAGTGTGGGAGACCTGGGTTCGATCCCTGGTTGGGAAGATCCCCTGGAGAAGGGAAAGGCTACCCACTCCAGTATTCTAGCCTGGAGAAGTCCTCGGTGTAGCAAAGAGTCAGACACAACTGAGCAACTTTCACTTTCCAAGGGGCAGAGAAAAAACTGACAAACTCTCTGATGTAAATGCTGTAAGAAAAAGGAGGTCAGGGGCCCAAACTTAGGAAGAACCAATCTAAAGTCCATTCAAGCTAAGGGGAGAAGTGGAAACAGTGACAGACTTTATTTTTTGAGCTCTAAAATCACTGCAGATGGTGACTGCAGCCATGAAATTAAAAGACATTTGTTCCTTGGGGAAAAAGTTATGACCAACCCAGACATCATATTAAAAAGCCAAGATGTTACTTTGCCAACAAAGGTCCATCTAGTCAAAGCTATGGTTTTTCCAGTAGTCATGTATGGATGTGAGAGTTGGACTATAAAGAAAGCTGAGTGCTGAAGAATTGGTGCTTTTGAACTGAGGTGTTGGAGAAGACTCTTCAGAGTCCTTTGGCCTACAAGGAGATCCAACCAGTCCATCCTAAAGGAAATCAGTCCTGAATATTCACTGGAAGGACTGATGTTGAAGCTGCAACTCCAGTACTTTGGCCACCTGATGTGAAGAGCTGACTCATTTGAAAAGACTCTGATGCTGGGAAAGATTGAAGGCAGGAGGAGAAGGGGACAACAGAGGATGAGATGGTTGAATGGCATCACTGACTCAATGGACGTCAATTTGATGCTACAAGCGACATGACATAGAGACAGACAGACAAACAGGACAGCCAGGTACACACAACTTCGGCCTGAGGGAAAAAGGACCACGCGGGGGGGTCTGTGGTTTATTTATATAGTTCTCCGTTTCCGCATTCCAATCTACATGACTAAGCCCTTTTATTACAGCGCAAGTGCAGAGACGTGATCCAATAGCAGAGCAGAAAGGAGTGAAGCTTTTGTTTATTCTTAGAGTCTGTTCAGGGCCTCCTTCCTCCAGATCAGGAGGGAGATTCCCTCGCTCTGCAAGAGACCATTAATCTCAAGGCTGTGTCCAGACTCCGTAGCAGAAGAAGCCTCGCATGCAGGAATCTTCCCTGCCCGAGTGGAGAGTTGCTCACGTGGGAATGTCTCCACTTCCCTATCATGATTACATTAGCTTCCTTCAATTTGAGTAAACTCTGGGAGTTGGTAATGGACAAGGAGGCCTGGCGTGCTGCAGTCCATGGGGTCACAAAGAGTTGGACACAGCTGAGCAACTGAACTGAACTGAAAGTTGACTTAACCGTCTTATTCACCATAGACAATGACAGCATAGGAAATGCAGGTCACCAATTACCCAACCATTTCTCCTTACTTAGCTTTATTTCTATAATTTGATATGAAACAATGATCATCAAGGCCACAAAAACAGTGGAAAATACTGTTTCAGTTGTTGGTACAATTATACAGGGTTTGTAGCTAGCACCACAATGATAAAAAAGATAAGTACGAATTCTCTGAAGCGGGAAAATCAAAGTCTAAAAATTTCCTTTGGAGATCAATTTACTGCCCAGATCTTCATAGTCAATACAGACAAATGTTCCTAATTTCTCGCTTGAGATTTATCTATTTAGACTCTCCACTGTTCAGAAAATATACTGACACTGAAAACTTCCTCAGTAATGAAGTATTTTTGTTCTACACTGAAGTGTTTGCAAAGTTGCTTAGGCTGTCATTTATAAATGTGATTGTCTTTTTAATGTTCAATAAATTAGACATCCTTTACATGTTTTAAATTATGCTATCATCTCATATTTATTTTCAATCTCATATTTATGAGACCATATAGATTTCTCAATTGTTTATACTAATAAAAGAAAGTAAGTGAAAAAGATGAACATACTTTTAAAATGCTTTTTTGTTCTTGTATTTACACTTATCCTATATTCCAAAAATGTATTTTGAGTGCCTTGCCTCAAAAAGAGTTGCTGGCTTTTTCTATATGAATTTGAGTGACCTCCCCACTGCAATAACCTTATATTTACAGTTAATCTCTCTCTTGCTAACCTTCTTTAGGATTAGAAATTCTGCTTTATTTCCAGAAGACTTTCCCTCATGAGACTAAATTCCCTCATTCAGTTCAGTAAACACCTTTATCTCCTGCTATGTTCCAGCCATTATATTAGTCATGAAGAGGCCCTCCCAGTTCAGAAAGCTCATGGTCCAGCAAGATTTAAGTTAAAAGTAGGAATGTGAGAAACAGGTTGACAAACAGACATCGATTTCACAAACAGTATCAATAAACTTTAAGACAAGATTTTTACATGAATGAATCACATTCAGATATATTTTCAGTCACCAGTCCTATTTCCTCTGCTTGCAACACTATTACTTACTGCCCTAAAAATCTCACTCATCTTTTAAGCCTTAGTCCAGTTATCACCTCCTCCAAGTAATCATGGCCTTCACATCCCACCCATGTTGGGTGGCTCATAACACTCTCTGTCTTACTGCTTAGACACTGAATTGCATTAATTTATTTACTTGTCTTTTCAACTGGACAGTAAGTTCATTGATGACGTGGGCAAAGTCTTTATCTCTAACTTCCAAGAGCCTCAACTCTGAATGCAGTAAATGTAGGCTGGGAATAAGTCAATAGATGACTACATACAATAACAATACAAGCTAGTATTTATTGACTAATTTATTGCTGCCACCCACTATGCTGTTTACGTGTATTATTTTAATTATCTAATTATTATTTCTGATATACATACGAGAAAAACAGAAGCTATG
Source organism: Aepyceros melampus (assembly GCA_006408695.1). NCBI lineage: Eukaryota > Metazoa > Chordata > Mammalia > Artiodactyla > Bovidae > Aepyceros > Aepyceros melampus. The sequence continues at coordinate 182,884 of SJXQ01011101.1, read as the reverse complement.
AGAGGTCAACATGAAGTAACTATTAAATGGTAGAAATGGAATGGAAACATTAGCAGTTTGATTTTGAAGCCTGCTCTCTTAACCACATCATGAATGAATAATGTAATTTTCAAATTGGTATTACACAATTCAGAATGAGACTATTTTCATAAAGCAAGTGGAACAAATTTCTTTTAGGGCTAGTTAAGTTAGCAAAAGTTCCGACATGGGAATAAAAATGTCAAAAGTTTAAATCTCCCCACAGAAAGAGAAAAATGCAGATATCCTACTGGAACTAGTTAAGCATGAAATGTGAAGTATTAGTTGCTCAGTCATATCTGACTCTTTGCGACCCCATGACTATAGTCTATCAGGCTTGTCAGTCCATGGAATTCTCCAGGCAAGAACACTGGAGCAGGTAGCCATTCCCTTCTCCAGGGATCTTTCCGACCCAGGGGTTGAACCCATGTCTCCTGCATTGCAGGCAGATTCTTTATCATATGAGCTACCAGGGAAGCCTCTAGTTAAGAATAAAGTTGTCCAAAAACAGGAATAGACTTTCTAGAAATCCTCACAAACTGAGGACTTCACAATAAAATATTTTCAAGGTATACATCCAGTTTTGAAATATTGACATAATTCAGTAATCGTGCTTGATTTATTGATAACTAAATCCTAGTTCATTTTTTTAATAAAATGTTTATTTGTAACATTTATTTTAAATCATAGATTTTAAATTTACATTTAAATCAAGTTTTGATTTAAATAAAAACATCATTTCATAAGCCTAATAATTCAGTTTTACAGGGATATGGTAAATTTTTGTACTGAGTATGTTATTACTTGAAAAAATGATATTAATGTTGCTATTAATAATATTAGTGTTGTTATTAATATTAATGATGTTATTACTTGGAATAAAAGATATTACTTGGAATAAAACCTTGTTCCTTAGAAGAAAAGCTATGACCAACTTAGATAGCATATTAAAAAGCAGAGACATTACTTGGCCGACCAAGATCCATCTAATCAAAGCTATGTTTTTCCAATAGTCATGTATGGATGTGAGGGTTAGACTATAAAGAAAGCTGAGTGCTGAAGAATTGATGCTTTTGAACTGTGGCGTTAGAGAAGACTCTTGAGAGTCCCTTGGACTGCAAGGAGGTCCAACCAGTCCATCCTAAAGGAAATCAGTCCTGACTATTCATTGGAAGGACTGATGCTGAAGCTGAAACTCCAGTACTTTAGCCATCTGATGCAAAGAACTGACTTATTTGAAAAGACCCTGATGCTGGGAAAGATAAAGGCAGGAGGAGAAGAGGACAACAGAGGATGAGATGGTTGGATGGCATCACTGACTTAGAGCAAGCTCCTGGAGCTGGTGATGGACAGGGAAGCCTGGCATGCTGCAGTCTATGGGGTCACAGAGTTGGACATGACTGAGTGACTGAAAAACAAAAATAATTCAGTTTGACAGGATTATAGTAAATTTTTATACTGAGTAATGAGGTTATTAAATGTGTACTCAGACTTTCATTATGATTAAAATCCTTCACCTCTAACTCAACTCAAAGAAGTACAGGTATATTTCCATTCTGCCTGAATTCTACACTCATGAAAAGACTATTTTGAGTCAAACCACTCAATAATCTTATACTTAGATCCTCATTGAAAAAGGTGAGTACTTGATCCAGTTTGAAGAGCAGACATTAAGACTGTACTCAAAAAAACTATAGAAAAGGAAAAGGCTGTGCAGACTATTTATTTCTCTCATTTCTTGTGGTTTTATTCATGGTTATTGACTCCAGAAGACTAAGTTCTGTCTCTGATCATGTCAACTTCAGGTCACCTTGATTGCACAATTAGTTTCCATAGTTTCTCTGTCTTCCTAATGATGCCCTAGCACCTGACCTAGGTGGAACATATGGGACCAGCGTGCCCTCAGTGCCCCCATGCTATGGGACACAGCTCTTCCAGACAGTTACATAAGTAGTTTCTCAAGCATATTAGAGCATGCTTCTCAGGTCAGCAGCTTCTGCCTCAAGTGAGAGCTTACAGGGAACAAAACTAGGCTGAAGACTCTTTCAAGTTGATTTGTTAGTATTACTGATAACTGGCAATTCATCAAAACAATGTTACAAATTTTTGTAAACATCTTTAAACAAGAAAGTAAATTTTATTTGTTTATATACCTCAATTAATGGGTAAAGGTATTTTTACTCCCCAGTAAGTTACTGTATCCATGACAGAATATTTTTCATTAATTTTATTAGAGTATAGTTGCTTTACAATGTTGTGTTAGTTTCTGCTGTACAGAAAAATGATCAGCCATACATATACATATATCCTCTCCCTTTTGGATTTCTTTCCCATTCAGGTCTCTGGTGGCGCAGATGGTAAAGAATCTGCCTGTAAGGCTGGAAACACAGTAGACATGGGTTCAGTCTCCGGGTTGGGAAGATCCCCTGGAAAAGGGAGCGGCAACCCACTCCAGTAATCTTGCCTGGAGAATTCCATGGACAGAGGAGCCTGGTGGGTTATGATTCATAGGTCACAAACAGTCGGACGTGACAGACAGACTAACACTTTTACTTTCACTTTTCCATTCAGGTTACCACAGTGCATTGAGTTCCTTGTCCTACACAGTATGTTCTCAAAAGTCATCTATTTTATGCATAGTATCAATAGTCAATCCCAATCCGCTAATTCTTCACAGCACCCTTCTTCCCCCTTGACATTCATATATCTGTCTGATAGAATATTAATGATTGCCAGAATGAGGTAATGCTCAACATCAGGTCTGTTTTCTACTTTTATAGGCGTTAAGTGTGGAACTTTAGTCACATAAACAAATATGATAATGAAAAGAATTTGTTTAGCAAATGTCATTCAATTCTTCGTACTCCTTCATCAAAACCACATAGTAACCTAAAAATTAAAAATTATTTTTCATAATTAATCAACCTCTATTAGGTATTTCCCCAGTACTGTTAAAAAGAAAGAATTGGAAACCAACTAATTGCAAAAGGATTTCCCACACAATCAGTAGAGTCACTCACATTCTCTTTTTCTGAGTATTATCACATTGATATTAATTTTTCCCATTATTCTTTTACTTAGAGGAACTTGGTTAACTCTACATGTGCAAAAGGATTGAGCATTCAAGATATTATAAATTCCAATGTATTTTACTATTATAGTTATCTTACCATATACTTTAAATCAGTCAAAATGCTAAAACTGTAAGTTTAGCTCATACAATTACTATTATATGACTTTATTATAGATATTTCATCTCTAATCATAAATAAAATTGACCTATAATCTTCTCTTTTTTTTTCTGTCCTGAGATTTTGGTATCTGGTATCTAAGTTATATTCCTTGTAAGAAGTATTGAGCAATTTTTGACTTTTTTACTAATTTCTTGAACAACCTAAAATAAGATGGTTTTTGGAATGTGTTATTTGAAAGTTGGGTAGGACTAGCCTGAAAAATCATGTAGCCTAGTGTTTTTATAGAGACAACTGTTTTGATTACCATTTCAATTTACTTTCAAGTTTTCTGTTTCTTTCTATTTCTATTTGACTAAGAATCAACTTTAGCATTTTGGTTTTTTCCAGAAATGTAGCCACATCAGTTCTGATTTCAAATTAGTACATGATTATTCATAATATTTGCTTTACATTTTAAAATTATTTATACATATATATGCAATTATTCACATTTTGTTTTTTATACTGTTTTTCCTTCTACATTTTCTCAGTAAGCTTTACCACAGGTTAACCTAGTTCACCAATCTGTTCAAAGGAACATATTCCATCTCTCATAATCAAGTGTACAAAGTAATTAGATGAAAGAAATACATTCACAAGAAACAATTAAAAACATAAAATACCTGTGAATAATTTTCAGAGATGTATATGAATTTTTTAAAAGAAATTACAAATCTTTATTGCTACAGAAATTATAATATAGTCCTGTTTCTTTGTTGAAAGATTAATATTATAAAAATACCAGTTCTTCCTAAATTATTTTATAGCTTTAATTTGATCCCAGTAAGAATGCCAAAAGTTTTTAGAGAATTTTAATGTGCCAAAAAAAGGATTTTGAGTTTTATCTGGAAGAATAATCAGACAAAAATAGCAAAGATCCTTTTTTTAAGGAAGCATGAATTCACATGTAGCAGTTATTAAAATTTATTATGCTACTGCTGCTAAGTCGTTTCAGTCGTGTCGGCAGTTCCAACATGAGAATAATTAGGCAAGCCAAATTATTTTATTTATTTACTTTTTTAAAAATTTTTATTGGAGTATTTACCAATAAAATTGAGCCCACCAGACTCCTCTGTTCATGGGATTTTCCAGGCAAGGATACTGGAGCGGGTTGCCATTCCTACTCCAGGGAACCAAGCCATTACTGATTACTGATTTTTTTTTTAACTGTGTTTTTTTTTTTTTTACCATGGTTTCCCCTAAGGTTCTCAGCCACCTTGCACAGTGGTAGAGCCATTTGACTAGCTCCAGCCAATGAACAGAAAGCGATAGGAGTCAAGACACAAGGATGATGGGTAGGTGTTCTCACTTACTCTCATCCCCTGCTCCACCTAGGAGTATACACATTCAAATGGAAACATCCCAGGTGGGAACATCTAAACCAATCATCATGTGAAAGATAAAAAATGAAGAGTCATCCCTAGAGAGTTATTTAATTCTCATTGAATGCTGTGTGAGCTAGAAATAAACCATGGTTGTGTTTCTCCACTGAGATTTGGAGGTTGATTTGCTATCACAGCATATATAACCTATACTGACTAATAAAATAAATGGTGAATAATAAAGGTGTCTTTTGATTTTAAAAATCTACCTGAGTTGAATACCATAAAACAGTACAAGGGCAATTATGAACAGCCCTCCGAAACCTTCGAAATAGAGGACATGAAGTTGCCTTTAAAAGTTAGCCCAAAGAATTAACACTTCTGGATCTGAGAAAAGACTCTTGAGTCAGAGAGGTAAGACATTTTTACTCATGGAAACAGATCTTTATGGTTGTGTCCTTCCCCTTGCTCCTCAGATCCCACGAGGCTGATCCCGTGTAGGCCAGGTGGATACCACACACACAGTAAACTAGTGCCACAGCTGAAGAAGGCTGAGTTAGGTAACCCAGACATTCTATAACAGGCAGTAAGCAAACCTACCTGATCCTTGCTCTGGAAGGGGACATTGTCTTTATTACACTGAAAAGTAAGGACATCTGTGATCTGTTAGAAGGAAAGACAATATCTTTATCTTTCAAAGATATTCTCTGCACGAATATCCTTGAAAATAAATTAAAGGGTGTTTAGTGTCTTGCTCACAAGATGTGCAGACAAAGGAAAGATTCATAGAGTATTGTCTCCCACCAGTCATAATAGTAAATAACCAATCCAATGTCTACATTGGATCTATGCAATCTATGGGTCTATAGCAATCTACTCAGCTCTATCTCCAATTTACTTATAAAGAAAATGTAACTGTTTCATCTCCATAAAGAAATGCCTTTGGTTACCTTTCTTTCAGTCAACTTCTGTTATAATAGGATTATGGAAGAGAGGAGAAATTAAGTTCAAATTTAAGCTTTATCACTACCCAAATGCCATTTTGATGGATTTATTAACCTCTATCTCAAAGATTCTCATATTTCATATATATATCAACAATTTTGGCAAATTTTCATGTGCAGTATTTCCCTCTTTCCCTTGGGTAAAATTTCCCTTCAGTTGATTTAAATGGGGATAGCAGGGCTTTTTTCCATAATCATAAAATTACAAGAAGCGAGACTACATGCAAACTCCAGCCAATGGCCAAGTGAGTTATCGAGTCGCTGGCAAAGTCATTAAACGAGAACAGCAGCTGTCAGACTGGGCTCAGCAACACCTATGTGTTCAGTAAGAACTTGGCAACCCCCTCAAAGCACTGTGCCTGAGTAGAACTAGAAGCTTGTGAGACAGACTCAAATACAATGGAATAAATGGAGTAATGGTCTATGTACAGAAAACCAAATGTGTGTGTGTCATCTATGATAATGGAAATTCTGAGGATTAGATAGTTACATGATACTCTGACTAATTTGTCGGCATTTCAGTGTATTAAGGGCTTTAAAACTATCTAGGGACTCAAGCCTCAGACACCAAGCAGTCTTTGGTGTAACACAGTTCTGAAGGGCATTGCAATTTAAGCACATTACTGCTTAAGAAGAAATACTTTTACTTTTTAAAAGGTTTGCTTTAAATTTTAATTTATAGATATCTTAAAAAGTTAAACTTCTCTTTGCTTTAGCCCTGTAGAAAGAAATATCCCTTCACCTCAACAACATGCAGTAAAATAGAGAGTATATTCCAAAATTAAATATAAAAAAAATCAAAAGACAGAACAATAGTAGTTAACTCTCCCTTAGCTTTCATAAAATGATGGGGGAAAAAATACTTAGAAAAAAGAAAATGAATCAAAATTTAGATTAAAATGTGACTATTTCTTTGACAAAATAAAAAACACTTCTAAAGTAATAAGACAGACAACTTATTAGGGACTGTATTTGTAGCAAGTATTTAAGAGTTTAATCACAGAAATGACCTACAAATTGATAAGAGAAATACTATGCTTACTAGAAATAAGATGCTAAAAGTTCAACCATCAAAGGACATGAACAAATAACTGGCAAAAGAGAAAATGAACTATAGTTTATATATTAATGGTAGTGGAAAATACTATTATGAGGAAGGTAATTTGGCAACATGTATCAAAATGATAAAATATCCACTAATTTTATAAATCTATCTCAGTGAAATAATGTTAATATCAGAAAAGGCTCATGTACATTATATGTAGATATTTGGAGACTGTCTAAATGATCGGTGATATATACATAGTTAAGTAAACTATGAACTTGCCCTCATTGATTATCCAGCTATTTTACAGGGTGGCTTAGGAAGTCTAACTATATGACACAGAAAGCAATTATGACTAATTAATAGAAGCTGTTTAGCACTTATGTAACCTGATTGCAATTATGCATAAAAGAAAATGACTAAAAATAAAGATATTCAAGTCACAATCATTTCTTTCACCAGGACCTGTGTATGACTGATATATATCTTTTCCTAATTTCTAATTTTTCTAAGCACTTAATATTTGAATTATTAAACATTTCAAATAAATACATCAAACAGGCATTTGGTAGCCTTGTCCATCTATATATTTCTGGGAACAACAGGTTTACAAAAAGTATAGTTTGAACTATCAAAGTATGCTGCTGCTGCTGCTAAGTCGCTTCAGTCGTGTCTGACTCTGTGTGACCCCATAGACGGCAGCCCACCAGGCTCTCCCATGCCTGGGATTCTCCAGGCAAGAATACTGGAGTGGGTTGCCATTTTCTTCTCCAATGCATGAAAGTGAAAAGTGAAAGTGAAGTTGGTCAGTCGTGTCTGGCTCTTAGCGACCCCATGTACTGCAGCCCACCAGGCTCCTCCACTCATGGGATTTTCCAGGCAAGAGTACTGGAGTGGGGTGCCATTGCCTTCTCCACTATCCAAGCATTAAGTTATATAAATTAATTGCTATATATATATATATATATAGGCCTCCTCATAGCTCAGTTGGTGTAGAATCTGCCTGCAATGTAGGAGACCTGGGTCGATTCCCAGGTTGGGAAGATTCCCTGGAGAAGGAAATGGCAACGCACTCCAGTATTCTTGCCTGGAGAATCCCATGGACAGAGGAGCCTGGCGGGCTACAGTCTATGAGCTTGCAAGAGTTGGACACGACTTAGACACTAGACTACTGCTACTTCTCTCTGGTGGCTCAGATGGTAAAGAATCTGTCTGCAATGCAGGGGACCCAGGTTTAATCCCTGGGTGGGGAAGATCCCTTGGAGTAGGAAATGGCAAACCACTCCAGTATTCTTGCCTGGGAAATCCCATGGACAGGGGAGCCCAGTGGGCTACAGTCCATTGAGTCACAAAAAGTCAGACATGACTGAGCAGCTAACACATACTATCCATCAAAGCATAAATTTATATAAATTAATTTTTATGTGGTAATATTATATTCCATCATAATTTATAAATACTGCAGTAGTTCTGGTTTTGTCATTTTAATACCTGATAAGTACTTTTTAAAATCTTTTCCTCTCAAAACTTTGATCTAACAGTAAAGTTTAAAGATAATTTGGGGAAAGGTACAAATGTGTTTTCTAAGTTTTCTCTTCAAATGATATTACCGTGAATAGTCATTTAAATATCAGAAAACCTAATGAACACACCCACTCATAGCATTACAAAGTCAAGATTTAAACAGAAAATCCTGCTGCTGATGTTTCAAACACACACTTCATGAACAAAGTACAACATTGAAAAAATGACTTCACTATAAAATGGGACAGACAAAAGTAATCTCTAAAAGGTTTACAGTGACAATTAAATGAAATCATATGTCTAAAACATTTGACAAGGTGCCTGGTATGTAGTAAACACCCACTACAGATTATAAAGCCCTTAGTCAGGAATAATTTGGGTCGTATTACTGCCCTAGTCCTAATCTTGCTCTCCTTATGTCAAGCCTGCAGTTTCTAACATGCATCAACTTTTTTGTTTTTTGGGGGTTTGCTTTCCTCATGCCAATTCCCACTGGGCAGGTTATTTTCCTGATACAAATATTGATATATCAACTGAAGGAAGGAAGGATGGAAGGAAGCAAGAAAGAGAAAGAAGAGAGGGAAGGAAGGAAGAGTATTGTCTTCAATTGCTCAAAAGTATTGTCTGCAATTGCTCAAAGCTCAGTTAACAAGACATGAGTCTAGTGACTCATCTACATGTAGTCCCTCAAGTGTATTTCTATCACTTGTATGCTAGTATTTCTTGTCTCTCTTTCTAGATACTTTTGCACCAATCTGAGGAACTACAGATGTTATAGAGCTCTCCAAAACAAACAGATGTTTATGGATGCCTTCTGAGGCATGCAGCTATAAAGCGAGTAACCCTTAGGTGAATACACTCCTGTCTATACAAAGGAATTTCTCTGAGGCTCTGCTACATTCTTTGTTTCATAAAGTTCATTCACTTTTCATTATTTCCTGCCTCTTGATACAAATATTTATATGATTGGGGATTCATTTTCTCTTGGAGCTGAGCCTAGTCTATCTAACACAGGGCTTTTCTATTTACTGTTTCACATTTAGTACATGTGTGTTTACTTATATTTGTTAAAAAAATTCAACCACTAACCATATTACTGGATAATGGAGTGAAAAAAATAAAGCACAGTCAATCCAAATTTAAGACCCAATTACTTGTATTTATGCATCATTTCGCTCATTGAATCTATGCAAAGTGAATTAAATAAATGTCTTCTATGTGTTCTTGTGGAGTTCATAACCCAAAAAAGATGCTGCTATTTAATAGGTTATATTTTTTGAGCACTTACATACCCCAGGCATTATTCTAAGTGCTTCATGTATATCATTTTATTTAAACTCACAAAAATTCTATGACTTTGGTACCATTATTTCACAAATGAGAGAATCATAACTCAGTGAAATTAAATATCTTTTCCAAAAGCATAATCAGGAAGAGATCAGCAAGTTTGACCTCAGAGCCCTGGTGCATACTTGCTGTCCGCTACTCCATTATGTAATAATGGTCAACATTTGCAGAGCACTTACTATCTCTTCACAGTACTACACAGCTACTCTTCTCAGTATCATATAGGTATGACTCCTTTTGTTCTAACCACAATCCTATAAAGTCATAATAGTATAACCCCCATTTTGAGATGGGAAAAATGAAGACACAAAAATTAAGTAATCCCACAAGACCATGTGACAGGAACTTTGTTTATTGTTATAAACAGTAGTGAAAGAAGTGGAAGTGTTAGTCGTCCAGTCGTCTACAACTCTTTGTGACCCCGATTGTAGCCCGCCATGCTCCTCTATCCATGGAATTCTCCAGGCAAGAACACTAGAGTGGGTTGTCATTCCCTTCTCCAGGGGATATTCTCAATCCAGGGATCAAACACAGCACCCCCTCCCCACACTGCAGGCAGATTCTTATAAACAATGCCTATTAATAAATCCAATAGAACAGAAGCACCCCAAGCACCTGATTCTTGTAAGCAGTGTGCCTAGGTAGGAAAAATTCTTTTTTCTCCTACCCTTTTGTTGAACTATCTATCAGGATGACAAGAAGGAACTGAATAGTTGTTTTAATTACATTTTTATAAAAATGGAAATTATTTTGGTCAATCAAACTATTTATGTATTTTATTTACAAATACTGAATGTTAACAAAAGAATATGAATTAGTGAGATTATCAAATCAAAAGACAAATCTAGCCAAAAACAAAACATCACAAACTGTCCCTGCAAGGATTTGAAAATGTACTAGAAGAAAAATGTTACCATTGATGATCTAATTATGTTCCTGTTTTCCAGCAAAATTTACCAGGAGTAACAGTAAGATTCCAATGCTTCTTTCTAAAATCGAATTCTTCAGCTTCATTTAAAACTGTAAATATAAAAATATGCTATATAATGTGTACAAGCCTTAAAAGTATTTTTTCTTTTTTCCTGGTAGAACTGATATTGTGAAATTTTGCAAGCTACCTATGATCAATTTCAGAGCTATTCAGAAAAAGAAGTCACTAAGTTTTATTTGTCTGCTTTAATATTTGTTAAAAAATTTGTTGTTGTTGTTTAGTCCCTAAGTCATGTCCGAATAAGTGAATACAAATGGAATTATGTAGGAAAAAACACAAACTTATAATATGCCCATAAAATATTAAAAATATTAAATACTATACCTATATAAGCTGAAGTCTTACAAATGTATAACAATATCCTAAGTAGCCATGGAAAAGTGCTCAAGAATAAATGGAACTTTAAATTTTCTAAGAAAAAAATTTAAGAGCTAACACTGGCTACCAGTCATATGTATAAATCATCCCAAAAATCTAAAAATAGAAATGTCTTAAACTGAATGCAAGAAGACATACAGAATGGCTCATCAAGCTTTCCCAGCTAGGAAAATGTGACTTTCCCATACATCATTCAATAAAAAACAGATGGGGAAAATTGGTTGCCAGAAAGAAAGAAAAGATATACAGCATGTTATAATTATGAGCTTCGAATAAACAAAGAGAGGGAGAAAAATATTTCAAGACAAAAATGGCAACGTTTCTTCCATGAAAGTTATCTCTCCTGAGTAGGGCAACTAAGGATAAAGTGACATCTTCTCAGAAATATTAAATACCCCTGAAGTGGACATTTTTTAGTCATCTAGAAGCCACCCCTCTTCTTTGGTTATAACCCAGCAAATGCTCTGTCACTCCTGGTACTTGTGGTTCAGAGGTCCCATCCACGCTCTGGGGATAGACTGAGTGAGTCATGCTGGTTCAGTCCCTCTAGTCTCATGATCAAATCAGGCCACATCAGGGATAAGCATGTCCCTCAAACTGGTCCAGTTTAGAGTCAACCCTAGGGTTTGTGCAGAAACTCTGAGGAAGCTGCACTGTTTTTCTCTGGAGTTGAACAGAGGAGGCTGCAGATTTGGCATTAATGAGAGCCCTGCTGACACTGCATGGAAGTAGACTGACTCCACCGGGCAGGATAGCAGACTGAAGAGACAGTGAGACCCCATGACAGCATTTCAGCCCCTTGACCGAACTGCTCCTACATCAGATGCCCCCCTGGAATTCTGAGTCAGGTGAGCCAACAAACGTCCCTTTTAGCTTAAGCCCGTTTGGGTTGGATTTTCTCTCCAGTGATCCTAGAAAAGTCCTTAATGGTCAGACTTCACTCTTAGCAAAAATACTGAATAACAAAAACTAGAGTCACTGTGGTTTACATAGCACAGTTTCCATACTTGTCAAAACAACCCTGTAAAGTGTTGCTACAATTCCCATTTTATAGATAAGGTTAAATGGGGTCTTAGTCTGTGGGAGCTACTAAAAGAATATACCACTGGGAAGCTTATGAACAACAGAACTTCTCACAGTTCTGGAGGCTGGAAGTCCAAGATCCAGGCACCATCATGAGCCCTCTTCTGGGTTGCAGACTTCTTGTTGAATCTTCACTTGAGGGAAGAGGAAAGTAGCAAGCTCTGTGATACCACTTGTATAAGGTGACTCATCCCATTCATGAGGGCAGAACCCTCATGACCTGGTCACTTTCCAAGGGCCCTATTTCATTCCATCGTTTCAGGCTTTAGGATTTTGACCTTATGAATTTTGGAAGGCACAAACATTCAGACTCTAGCATATGTCTTGCCCAGGATTATACAGCTGGTAATTAGCAGCACCCAGGTCTTTATCCTTTTCAACTTTCAATTAAGGTTAAAAAGAAAAAGGAATGCTCAGTGCTATATCAGGTGGCACAAAAGACACGGTTCAAGTGTAACTTATCTTTCTAGAATTTCCAGGAACACAGACCTATCAACCAGTTTTAGACTCTGGACCCCAGAATTATAAATTTGTATTGTTTGAAGTCACTAAGTTTGTAGTAATTTGTTACAGTGAAAATAGGAAACTAATACAAGGGAGCTATATTTTCTTATAAAAACATAAAAATACAAATATTGAAATACTGAGTGAAGTAGGAAGAGTCTCCCTTGCATAGGATTTCTGGAAGCCAAATTCTAATTGCCCAGTATCTGTTCTGCATCTCCCAGTTCACTTTTTACTAGCCTACTATTAATATTTCCCAGTCAACATTCAAAAACCTATTTTATTTTATATGACATGGAAAACTTCAGGTCAGAATATAAAATTTTTAAACATATTTTTACAATAGCATCTAAAATATGAAATGCCCAGGAATAAATCCAATAAAATATGTAAAAGACTGCACATGAAACCTTAAAACAATATTGAAGGAGGTTAGAGAAGACCTATATAAATATATAAATCGTAACTGCAGATAGAATAACCATATTATAATGTATCATTTATCCTCAAATTGATCTAATGCAATCCACATAAAAGTACCAAGGAAATTTATAAGACAAATTTTAAATTTATATGGAAATGCAAAGGGCCAAGAATAGCTAAGACAAACTTAAAGTAGAAGAAAAGGTAGGAAGACTACCCTACTGAAAATCAAGACTTAGAAATAGAATAAAGGAGTAAACAGAGGCCAAGACATGGGCCCATACAAGATGGCCTTTCAGTCTATGACAATAGCAACTTTGCAGAGGCTATCTTTAACAAAAGGACTAGGACAGTTGATTATCCATATGGAAAAGAAAATTAACTTGACTCTGCCTCATGTCAAACACATAAATCAAAGGAAGTTAGGTTTATATGCTAAGGTAAAAAACAATGGAGTTTTTAGAAAACAATTTAAGATAGTATTTTCATGCTCTTGTGCTGAGAAATTTTTATTCATAAAAATCATTTAACAATAAAAGTTATTAATAAATTGGGCTAATTATAATTAAGAATCTGGTCATCAAATTATACCACCAAGAAAGCAAAAAGACAAATGATGAGAACTATGTGCCATAGAGGGACTTCCCCAGTGGCTCAGATGGTAAAGCGTCTGTCTACAGTGTGGGAGACCTGGGTTCAATCCCTGGGTTGGGATGATCCCCTGGAGAAGGAAATGGCAATCCACTCCAGTACTATTGCCTGGAAAATCCCAAGGACAGAGGAGCCTGGAAGGCTACAGTCCATGGGGTCACAAAGAGTCAGACACGACTGAGCGATTTCACTTCACTTCACTTCATGTGCCATATAAACAACCAGAGGAAGATTGATTCAAAACACATAAAGAGTTGCTTATTAGAATAACTAAGTCATGGGGATCTAATGTACAAGATAGAAGCTGTAGTTAATAATATTAAATTGCATGTCTGAAAGTTGCTAAGAGAGATCTGAGAAGTCCTTATCACAAGAAAAAAATGTAATTATGTATGGTGACAGATATAGACTAGACCTATTTTAGTGATCATTTCTCAAAAAGCTTGATCCTTGAACAACATGGGTTTGAACAGTGCAGGTCTACTTATTCATGAATACTTTTCAAAAAAATAAACTGTTCACCTTCCAGATCCATAGGTTCCACACCCATGTGCCTCGATTTAAAAAAAGCATTCTTCCAAAGCAAAATGTACAGGAGAAACAATCTAATTAAAAATGAACAAAAGTCTTGAGCAGGCACTTCATAAAAAAGGAAATTCAAAACCAAATAACATAGGCAAAGGTATTCAGCTTTATTATTCAGGAGATCAAATTAAGCCATTTCACACCCACTAGACTAGCAAACATTTAAAAAAACTAACATACCAGAATTGGCAAAGATACAGAGTAATAATTTATGTAATGTCGGGGCCAGCGTGAGGAATCCCACCCGTGACAGGGTCATGTGGCAAACTCAGGTGGCAGGGCAATCTGAGTCATCGGATTTCTCCCTGGTTTTTCCTGAGCATGTGCCCCAATAATAAAAATTTGTTCTGTATTTGTCTGTTTCTCCACTGTTCTCTGCCAGTTTCTCAGAAAGAGTTAATTCAAAGCTTTAGCTTCCTGCATTTGAAAGGAGTGTTTCAGCCCAACCCCACTTTGATAACACTATAGCCTACCTAAACAGGTTCCCCTGACCTTTTACAAGCTTGTGAATTGCTCGCAACCCCCAGCTATGAGGGGCAAAAGGGCCTTGAAGTGTTTTAAAGTTACAAACCTCTTCTAAGGATAGACTTCACTGTTGCCTCAATGATTGCTGCCAGACCTCCTTATCTGCACCTGGAAGTTTCTGCTATACAAACAATATTTGGAAATAGATATGTAGTAGTTTTTTGATGTTAGCAACACTAGGCATTCGAGTTAATTTGCTTTCTTTTATAAATCATTGTACTCTCGCTTGCTGTGTCCTTGCTATGTGAGAATGCAACTTTGTTTAGTGCCTCCCAAGAATGGCGCCAGACCTTGGAAAAAATAAAAGTTATCAGAAATGAGCTGTAAATTGTCGAATTGGTCTTTTGGCTGGAAGATGATGTAAATTACCTAAGACTTGTGTATACAATTAGGTATGCAGAGACTAAGCCTGCTCTCGATAAGAGTCAGGGCTGCTGTCATTGCCAAAATTTGTGAAACTCATTGATCTTCACTGTATAAAAAGGGCATGTGAAAAATGAAGTTGGGACCAGTTTCCTCGGGAACAGTTTCTCAGAACAGTTTTTCTGGACCAGATCTTCTCAGACTGGTTTTGCAGGCCGGATTCTCCGATGGCTCACTCTCCTAAACTCGTTCTTTAGGGACATCTGGCTCCCACACCTCTCTCTTTCTCTCTCTCTCTCTCTCTCTCTCTTTGAGGGGCAAAAGGGCCTTGAAGTGTTTTAAAGTTACAAACCTCTTCTAAGGATAGACTTCACTGTTGCCTCAATGATTGCTGCCAGACCTCCTTATCTGCACCTGGAAGTTTCTGCTATACAAACAATATTTGGAAATAGATATGTAGTAGTTTTTTGATGTTAGCAACACTAGGCATTCGAGTTAATTTGCTTTCTTTTATAAATCATTGTACTCTCGCTTGCTGTGTCCTTGCTATGTGAGAATGCAACTTTGTTTAGTGCCTCCCAAGAATGGCGCCAGACCTTGGAAAAAATAAAACTTATCAGAAATGAGCTGTAAATTGTCGAATTGGTCTTTTGGCTGGAAGATGATGTAAATTACCTAAGACTTGTGTATACAATTAGGTATGCAGAGACTAAGCCGCTCTCGATAAGAGTCAGGGCTGCTGTCATTGCCAAAATTTGTGAAACCCATTGATCTTCACTGTATAAAAAGGGCATGTGAAAAATGAAGTTGGGACCAGTTTCCTCGGGAACAGTTTCTCAGAACAGTTTTTCTGGACCAGATCTTCTCAGACTGGTTTTGCAGGCCGGATTCTCCGATGGCTCACTCTCCTAAACTCGTTCTTTAGGGACATCTGGCTCCCACACCTCTCTCTTTCTCTCTCTCTCTCTCTCTCTCTCTGTCCTCTTGTACTTTAACTCCAGGCTGAATTCCCATCTAGAGCGGGAGGCTCACCACGTCTACTTATTTGCCCTGGCTATAAGTTCTGCAAGAAAAGAGGACCCATGGTGGGGTCCCCTTTAGAGACTCAAGCGGATGCCGGTGGCCCACGTAGATGGTGCAAACCTCTTGTCTTGAGGTTTTATTGGCTTTACCCGTAAACCAAGTTATTCAGCCTCCTATTTTTCTAGTAATTTCCTACTATTCTATCCTGTCCTGAGCTATCCTGTCCTATCCTTTCCTATCCACCTGCTCTGTCCCACCTTTGAATATCCCTGGATCCACCAGGGCTGGACCCCGGCGATGTGCGATGCTGGTAGAAGTACAAATGGATGCAACCAATTTGGAAAACAGCTTATTATTGAAGATATATACACTGAAGATATTCTATGACCAGTAATTCCACTCCTACACATATGACCCATACAAATATGTACATATATATGCCAAGAGGTATAAAAAGAATGTTCCTAATAACATTATTTTCAATGGTCAAAACTGTGAAACAATCTAAATGCCCACCAACAAAAAAATGAGTAAAGTGGGACTTCCCTGGTGGTCTCTTGGTTAAAACTCTGTGCCCACAATGCAGGGAGCCCAGGTTTGAACCTTGGTCAGGGAACTAGATCCCACATGGTGCAACTGAAGATTCTGCATGCCTCAATGAAGACCCAGTACAGCCAAATAAATAAATAATAATTTTTTTAAGTGGGTAAAGAAAAAATATATTCATGCAATAAAATGTTTCAGCAAAAATTAACAAATAGCAGCTACACAAAACAACATGGATGAATCTCACAAACATAATGTCAAGCAAAAGAAGCCAGACACAAAAGAATGAATATCATATAACACCATTTACATAAAATTCAAAAACAAGCAAGACTAGACTTAGTGTTAATGAATGCATATTAGATGACAAAACTATAAAACACAGAAGTGATTATTATTATCAACAGAATGCTTATTTTTAAGAATAAGAATGAAAAGTGTGAATAGGTAGGGTAATGAAAGCATTTGCTCTTGATCTGGCTCATTGTTACATAAATATTTGTTTAAACTGTACACTTATATGCACTTTTTCATTTGTGTTACATTTTTTTCAAAATTAAATAATTTTTTAAAGTTATGCAGAAAGGGAAATAATTATGTTTTACCATGTGGCTTAGATCTGAATATTATACATAGATTATAACATGATAATATTTACCAATATATTAATCTGGAAAAAATTAGAATATAACACTATGAAGAGAATGGGGGCCAAGAATACATATTTGTGTGTTCAGGGAGGGGAATTAAAGAAAAGTAAGTCCTTAGCTTCCTTGGTGCAAAATCAACAGATAATACCTAAAATTGAGAAAACCAGAAGTAGCAATACAAACATGTTATTTAGAGATACGGAGATAAACAAAAAAGATATTATAGAAAAACAAAAAATTACTACCTCTGGAAGAGAAGAAATTAAGAGCCAGAGACAAGTGTTATAGACCTAATTGACTTTTTAAATTATGTTCATATCAGGCAGAAAGGCCAGGCTATGATGTGATAACAAGCAATCTTCAACCTCGGATGCAGAGCAAAAGCAAGAAGTAAACTTTTTCTGATTAAGGTTATTGAAATATACAAATTTAAGATTATTGACTTATATTAATATCTTTAAACTTAGTTATAATGTATGTTTCAAGATGGCCACAGCTAGATCTCTCATTTCACATGTTCTTCTCTTAACGTGATATCGCCCTCTTTCCACAGAGTCTGTGGGCCTCTGTTCCTTCCCCTTGATTCTGGGTGAGACTATGACTACAGCCTATAACAACTATCCTTCACACAAGAAGGAAACAATCCGGATGGGTTCACATAATATTACAGAAATCGAATCAATAATTAGTAACCTTCAACACAGAGAGCGGCATGCACAGATGGATACCCTGGTGAATTCAATAAACTACATAAGGAAGAAATAACCAATTCTCTATAATTTATTCCAGTACAGAGGCAAAGGGAATGCTTTCTGACTTATTTTATGAGACCAGCTCTATCCTTATACCAAAACCACACAAAGATATTACAAGAAAAGAAAACTGCAGACCATTATGTCTTGGAAGCAACATATGGCCTTCATTAGGACTGGGATAAATGGCCTTCAGTAGGAGTGGGATCAATAAAATGGGGTACACCCAGACAACGGAATATTATTCAGCATTAAAATGTAGTGACCTATCAAGCCATGAAAAGACACAGAAAGGAAGCTTGAATGTATATTACTAAGGAAAAGAAAATAATCAGGATAGGCTAATTACTTACCGTATGATCCCAACTACATGACATTCGGGAAAAGCCTAGGGGACAGTAAAATATTCAGCGGCTGACAGTAACTGGGGGAAAGGGGTGAGGTGAATAGGCAGAGAATTTTTAGGGCAATGAAAATAGTCTGTATGATGCTATAATGATGGAATCATGTCATTAAACATTTGCCCAAACCCATAGAAACGACAAAGTACAGGGATTCCCTTGTATCTCAGTTGGTAAAGAACCTACCTGCAATGCAGGAGACCTGGCTTCAATTCTTCGGTTGGGAAAATCCCCTGGAGAAGGAGATGGCAACCCACTCAGTATTCTTGCCTAGAAAATTCCATGGGCAGAGAAGCCTGGAGGGGCTACAGTCCATGAGTTTGCAAGGAGTCAGACACAACTTAGCAACTAACCCACCAATAGAAAGTACACCACCAAGAATGAACTTTAATATAAACTGTGGACTTTGGCAATTATTGTATGTCATGTAGATTCATCAACTGTAAAAATGTACCACTTTTGTGGGGATGTTGATAATGGGGAGGCTTTGTTTGTGAATAGGCTGAGGTTATGTGGGAAATCTATTAATTTTGATTAAGAGATTTTAATAAAATCTCTTTCCCTTAATGTTGTCATGAAATTAAAATGCTCTAAAATAAACAGTCTTTAAAAAGGCAAACAAATATGTCATAAAAGGTAGCTAATTTTAAAGTAATAAATTTATTTATTACAATACAAACCCTCTCTCATGATATTTTAAAATATCTAGTTAGAAGAAACCATTCTAAAACACGGCTAAATTTCTTCCACTCAGTGTTCCTTCTTTAGGTGATAATCCAAACATTATTTTCTGAGAGTTCATTGTTGTCATCCTACTTAACTTTTATAACTGGATCTGACAAACACTTTAGTCACTCTGAAGGTCTCCTGAGTTTCAGGTATATTCCCAGTAACTCTCATGAAGAAGGTGTGCTGTGCTGTGTGCTTAGTCGCTCAGTCCTGTCTGACTATTTGCGGCCCCATGGTCTGTAGCCCACCAGGCTCCTCTGTTCATGGGATTCTCCAGGCAAGAATACTGGAGTGGGCTGTCATTTCCTACCACAGGGAATCTTCCTGACCCAGGGAAGGAAGCTGCATCTCTTGCAGCTCCTGAGTCTCCTGCATTTGCAGGGAGGTTCTTTACCACTAGCGTCACCTGGAAACCCTCAAGAAGAAACTTCTAAAATCACCGTAATAATCAGGACCAATCTCATCCATGGTCACAGGATCAGACTCATCAGAGCTTTGTTTCTCAAGAACCACCTCCAGAATCACATCATAAAACTGACCTGCTAAGAAAGCTGCTGCTACTTCTTTGGAAATGGTTAATCTATTAAAAAAAAAAAAAAACTTTACTAGTTTTCCTTTTCAAATTCTCTCAGATATCTGAGTTCAAAAACTACTAACTCTCCACATTAATGAAAGCTTGAGCTTTGAAAAATTCTTAAGGAGAGGGAATACTAGACCACTTTACCTGCCTCCTAAGAAGTCTGTATGCAGGTCAAGAAAGCAATAGTTAGAACCAGACATGGAACAACAGACTGATTGCAAATTGGAAAAGGAGTATAACAAGGCTGTGTATTGTCACCCTGATTATTTTACTTATATGCAGAGTACATTATGCAAAATGCTGGGCTGGATGAAGCACAAGCTGGAATCAAGATTGCCGGGAGAAATATCAATAACCCCAGATATGCAGATGACACCACCCTTATGGCAGAAAGTGAAGAAGAACTGAAGAGTCTCTTGATAAAAGTGAAAGAAGAGAGTGAAAAAGCTGGCTTAAAATTCAACATTCAAAAAACAAAGATCATGGCATCTGGGCCCATCACTTCATGGTAAATAGATAGGGAAATAATGAAAAGTGACAGACTTTACTTTGTAAGGCTCCAAAATCACTGCAGGTGGTGACTGCAGCCATGCAATTAATTTCCTTGGAAGGAAAGCTATGACTAACTTAGCATATTAAAAAGCAGAGACATTACTTTGCCAACAAAGATCCATCTAGTCCAAGCTATGGTTTTTCCAGTAGCCATGTATGGATGTGAGAGTTGAACCATAAAGAAAGCTGGAGCACTGAAGAATTGATGCTTTTGAACTGTGGTGTTGGAGAAGACTTTTGAGAGTCCCTTGGACTGCAATAAGATCAAACCAATCAATCCTAAAGACATTGTAAAGTAATTAACCTCCAATTAAAATAAATAAATTTATATTAAAAAAAAAAGAAAATCAGTCCTGAATATTCACTGGAAGGACTAATGCTGAAGCTGAAGCTCCAATACTTTGGCCATCTGATGCTAAGAACTGACTCCTTAGAAAAGACCCTGATACTGGGAAAGATTGAAGGCAGGAGGAGAAGGGGATGACAGAGGATGAGATCGTTGGATGGCATCATCGACTCGATGGACATGAGTTTGAGCAAGCTCCAGGAGTTGGTGATGGACAGAGAAGCCTGGCATGTTGCAATCCATGGGGTGCAAAGAGTCAGAAATGACTAAGCGACTAAACTGAAGAGAGCTATATTTGAAATGCTAAGCATTAGAGTGAAAAACTTTAGCAAGAGAAATAAACTGTGAAAATAAATCAGTCAATAAAGAGAAATAAGTGCATCTGGTTTTTAAGGAGCAATAGCTACCAGCTAGAACATTTACTCAGTAGTCAAATATTCTCCCTAGAAAACAGAAAATAAGTAATTGGATTCTGAGTAACTTCACTAAACAATCTATTCTGTCATCACTTGTATGCTAAAGTCAAATGTCTTATTGATTAATACATTATATAAATTTGGCAAATCTCTGTTGTTTACTCTGTTCACATCAAGAGATTACAAATTTTATTAAAAATGTATTTAGCAAGTCATTTCAGGACCTAACAAGATAAAGTGAATAATGTTTCAGAAAAGTTGATACAATAAGCAATGCATTCCTTTATTTTTATATGTCTGGAAACTTTTGATCATATACATAAATGGTTTTTAAAATCATATTTAAGTTTATGAATCACATGAACTAACAGTTATTATAACTGACATAAGAATTTAAAATGTGAGTTCTTGCAATAACCATAGTGGATCAAAAATACATTCTTCCCTTCTGTATTGAATAAGCAATAGCCACACACACACACACATACACACACACTCACGCACACACACACACAAGTCTACTAATCAGCCCAAAAAAACATTAATTTTTCTTAAGTTAACAGAGTCTTAGGGAAATTCAATACTTTTTCTTACTTTTTTCCTTTCTCATGTTCTCCCCCTAAAATGAAAATCTATTCTAGGAAGAGTTAAAGAACACTGAAAAAACCATCTTAACCATAGAATTTGATAGACTAAGTCTGAATTATTACTTAAAACTTCCAGTTGTAAAAACAAATCCCTGCTACAAATTTATCTAGGCTTTTTTTATTATGTGTTTCTCCCACTGCAGGCATAAATATCATTTGAGTCTTCCTGCATGTGTGTCCTTCTTTGATAGATGGCTTAGTACCAAACCTTTTTATTTTTTTCAGAGTAAGCACAATTTCCAAATCCTATGTAGTCTGATAAATATGCTATGAAAAATTGGTCAGCACTGATGCAGACAGCCAAGTTCTGCACTGGGAAGAAAGAAAATAAGGTGATGGAGAAAGAATCTGTCCTCTGTCTCTACCTGGAAACACTAGATATTGTGAATTCTAGGGGCCATGAGCAGCAACTTGCAATTTGAGAATTACTCACACCAGTAGAATATCAGTGATGCAGAAAATAAACTGCCTTTGGCTCAGCATTCACTTGTTACTACCATCTATTCCCTGACTCCCATAGAGGAGTGGGAGAAATATAGGAGTAAATGTAAACATATGAATCTGAGCCCTATCTGGCTCCATTATACTTTTAACAGCGAATGGTTGGCTTCAATATGCAATGAATAAAGAGAAGATTAGTAACTCTCCAATACAATTCATCTCCTCCATCTACACAAATTCAACTCTCTACGTGGAGTCCTGAAGTACGACCAGGACCCTCTATTCAGCCAGAGTAAGGCTGTGGGTACTTGATAAAATTCACCCTTAAAAAATCTTTACAAATGCTTTTTGCTCAGGTTTCCTCTCTATACTCCATATTCTCTCATCCCAGTCTGATTGTCCTGTTTCCTTCCCGTTTCCTCTTACTTAGGACTCTCCTCTTGGAGTGTGACCCAGCTGTTTATTTTACCTAGACCCAATTTCACTCCTGTCCCCTTGTTGTTCAGCTGCTAAGTCGTGTCTGACTCTTTGCGACCCCATGGACCACAGCACACCAGGCTCCTCTGTCCTTTACTATCTCCTGGAGTTTGCTCAGACTCATGTCCATTGAGTCAGTGATGCCCTGTCCCTTAGATACAGCTTTTTAGACCACTGACCATGGTTTCTGGAGTCCCTGTTGTCACACCAAATCCAGTTCCTATAACTATGATGCCCAACACAAGTCTCAAGAAGAGTTTCAATATTTTCTCAAAGAAAGTACAGGGTACAAGGAGAAAGAAGCAGTCTGTTCCTTAAGTCAAAGGTACCACTGAGTTAATAACAACGAAAAATGGAGTGAGATGCTTCACATATGACCTTCAACTGTAATAGGTATTTAGCCTCAGAAGCATAAGACTGCAAAGAAAACAAAGGCATCTTTGAATGGAGGAAAAGTAATACATAATACATTTTCATTAAACCACTACTCTCGCCAGAGTAACCTTTTATTGGTCCCTTCATAGAAAGTGCTCAAAAATTAATCTCTTTAATTAAACTTTTAAAATAAATCCATTTAAAGAGGTGTTAAAATTTTAAATTTCAGATTACAGTTTAAGTAAAAACCATGTAACAGCTTAAAAGGAGCTGAACTGGAATTCTATGATCTACATCACACCCAAACCTATAGGGGAGATTTAAAATATATTCCTAAATCGCATCCCAACCTGCCAAATCAAAATCTCCATGTGTCAGAATAAGAAGTCCTTTTAAAAAGTGGTACTAGCAGGCCCTGAAGGAATCTTTGTCAATCCCTGCTCTAAGAGTGATGCTGTAGTTCTCCATTTTATCTTGTGCGCCTTGCCTCAAAACTGCCAAAAAAAAAAACAAGGAATCAAAATGCCAACCCCAAGGAAATCAAAATGAAAGACTTAACATAAATCTACTGATTTTTATTGACTCTAACTGATCAAAATGTTTTGATACCTATTTCCCATTTTACATCCTTGTTGTAGTACCGTACTTAAGAATGTAAAATTGGGATACAAGTGACCTGGTTCCACTTCAGGCTCAGTCACACCCTAGCTCCATGACACTCAGAAATCGCCTCTGTTTTTCATTTTCCTCAGCTGAAAAACCCAGAAATAATGTTAGTATCTACTTCACAGAGTCACTGACAAGACTAAATTACTAAATACATTCAAATTGCTATAAATAATTCCTAGAATATAGAAAGCATTCAAGAATCTGAGTTATAATTAATATTATTTTCATTGTAGCATTGGTGTGGGAGTTAAACAGTTGGAAAAATATCAAGTTCAAGTCAATGTAAATAGGCTATAAAATACTGCATATTACTGGGACTTCTCTGGTGGTCTCTGCGGGACAGTGGGGAAACAAACAGATCTTAAGAACAGTCCCATTAGGACTTCTTGGTGGTCCAGTAGCTAAAATTTCCTCTTCCAATGCAGGGGGTGAGGGTTCCATCACTGGTTAGGGAGTTAAGAACCCACAAACCTCACAGCCAGAAAACCAAAACACAAAACAGAAGCAATATTGTTACAAATTCAATAAGGACTTTAAAAATGACTCACATCAAAAACAAACAAAAGCCCAAATGTTGCAAATTACTATTTCCTTTCATAGATATTAAAATGTCTTTCTAGTTTATCGAAACCAAAATGTTCACACACAAAAGTAATGAATAATGATGAAGTACAGCATATATCCCACTTCTGACACATTCTTGTTTGGACTTCTTGGTGGCACTAGTATTAAAAACCCACCTGCCAGTACAGGAGACATAAGAGATGCAGGTTCAATCCCTGGGTCAGGAAGATCCCTGGAGGAGGGCATGGCAACCCACTCCAATGTTCTTGCCTGGGAAATCCCATGGACAGAGGAGCCTGGCGGGCTACGGTCTATAGGGTCACAAAGAGTCAGACATGACTGAGGCAACTTAGAACACACACATAGCATATACATATACGTATATATACACATCCTGTACACTTGTATACTTCCAAGACTAGTAAAATTGAGCACATAATTTTTAAAAAGTAGAGAGTGGCTTTGGTGAATTTTTTTTCAAATTGTCTGTTTTGCTCTAGAGAATCTTAATTTCTCAAAAATAATTCTTGCCCAAGTAAATAGGCCCCATGACACATGAATGATAAACACACGAATGATAAATGCATACTATGGAAGATTTTCTTTCCAAAAACCAGTTATCAACTGCTCAAATAAAGTCCCACAGGGCAGAAGAACACCATATGCGTGGTCAAGTCCTGTGTTTCTCATTTCTGTCATTTAATTGCTCTGTATTTGTATCTGGCTTTACTGCAGGAAAGTTTGATCATGGAATTTGCCTCAAAGCTGAGGATAATAGACTCTCTTCTTTTAGATTTATTCTATACAGCACAATTTTCTGGGGGAAAAATGTGTAAAATTGCTTTGTGGCAATATATATGGAATCAAGAGTAAAATAATAAAAAGAAAACATTGTCCAAAGGAAATTTCAGTGACTGAGTGAAACCCTCTGTCAGACATATTTAACTTCATTTAAACACGCCACTTATTATTTATAGTTTTTCAGAGTATAGATGTGAGTCAAGAACCAAAAGTGAATTCATTAAGTAGGGATACTTGAAAGTCATGTACATGTGTCAAAAACGTATTGTGTTAAGAATTGAGGAACCCTGCTAACTCCCACCCCTTCAAAAAATGCAGGCTACCGGCTCTTCTTTTAGAGTCTAGATCAATTTTGTTATTTTACCCTCTACCTTTTTACAAATGCATAAGTTTTTAAACAAAAGATGCAGAATTACAGAAATTTTCCATCTTAGCATGAAAACGTAGGAGGATTAAAACTGCTTCTCAATCTCAAAAGAATTAACACGGAATACTGATTACTACTAATTTATTTTTTATTTGTGTCCTCATTTTTTATTTTAAATTTGTCTTAATTACAATATAAAACATGCTAAAAAGAAACAACAGAAGACATATATACACCAAAAGACATTCCAGAATGCTGAAAGCAGTGCTACTCAAAATAGCACTAAATGAGAAATGACCCAAATCTCTAGAAACAAGAGAACAGATAAATTAATTCTCACATATTCACACACTGAGATACTACAGATCAATGAAAACAATCAGAAAAATCAAAATATGATGAATATTACAAACATAATAATAGGAAAACAGACACAAGAGTATAATCTCTATTGTTTTTCTATAGAATACAAAATAGGTTTAATTAATTGATTTTAGAAATCAATTTGGACTTGGGGAAATAGTGCTTTTTTTTCAGCAGTAGGTGTGTTTATTTTTATTGGAGTATAACTGCCTTACAATGTCGTTAGTTTTCTGCTGT